>CAJNAR010000191.1:0-311133 GCA_905220665.1 Albugo candida
CCGTATCTTGTGATGAAAATACAACCACTTCGTCGATTTCGTCGGGCTTGACTGATTCATGGATGATTTCGGTCACCTCCACCTCTGCGACTTTCACTTCCTCCACATCAGGTCGAATCTCCTCTTCAATCTCCTTCGTCGTTTTCCTTTGACTACTTGGTCTTCTTTTTCTTCTTCTTAGACACTACTGTCTCTTCCATAGTCGAGGTAGGCATCTTTTGAATATCGCTGTCACTATCGCTATAATCGTGCTTCGTTTCCACAGTTGTCAGTCGAAGAGTGTCAGGCTGCGCCAGATGACCAATTTCTTGAGGAACGGTTTGGACCTTATCTTCTGATGAAAATACAACCACTTCGTCGATCTCATTAGGCTTGACTGATTCATGGATGATTTCGGTCACCTCCACCTCTGTGACTTTCACTTCCTCCACATCAGGTCGAATCTCCTCTTCAATCTCCTTCGTCGTTTTCTTTGGCTTCTTGGTCTTCTTTTTCTTCTTCTTAGACACTACTGTCTCTTCCATAGTCGAGGTAGGCATCTTTTGAATATCGCTGTCACTGTCGGGATAATCGCGCTGCGTTTCCTTAGTTGTCAGTCGAAGAGTGTCAGGCTGCGCCAGATGACCAATTTCTTGAGGAACGGTTTGGACCTTATCTTCTGATGAAAATACAACCACTTCGTCGATCTCATTAGGCTTGACTGATTCATGGATGATTTCGGTCACCTCCACCTCTGTGACTTTCACTTCCTCCACATCAGGTCGAATCTCCTCTTCAATCTCCTTCGTCGTTTTCTTTGGCTTCTTGGTCTTCTTTTTCTTCTTCTTAGACACTACTGTCTCTTCCATAGTCGAGGTAGGCATCTTTTGAATATCGCTGTCACTATCGCTATAATCGTGCTTCGTTTCCACAGTTGTCATTCGAAGACTGTCAGGCTGCGCCAGATGACCAATTTCTTGAGGAACGGTTTGGACCTTATCTTCTGATGAAAATACAACCACTTCGTCGATCTCATTAGGCTTGACTGATTCATGGATGATTTCGGTCACCTCCACCTCTGTGACTTTCACTTCCTCCACATCAGGTCGAATCTCCTCTTCAATCTCCTTCGTCGTTTTCTTTGGCTTCTTGGTCTTCTTTTTCTTCTTCTTAGACACTACTGTCTCTTCCATAGTCGAGGTAGGCATCTTTTGAATATCGCTGTCACTATCGCTATAATCGTGCTTCGTTTCCACAGTTGTCAGTCGAAGAGTGTCAGGCTGCGCCAGATGACCAATTTCTTGAGGAACGGTTTGGACCTTATCTTCTGATGAAAATACAACCACTTCGTCGATCTCATTAGGCTTGACTGATTCATGGATGATTTCGGTCACCTCCACCTCTGTGACTTTCACTTCCTCCACATCAGGTCGAATCTCCTCTTCAATCTCCTTCGTCGTTTTCTTTGGCTTCTTGGTCTTATTTTTCTTCTTCTTAGACACTACTGTCTCTTCAATAGTCGAGGTAGGCATCTTTTGAATATCGCTGTCACTATCGCTATAATCATGCTTCGTTTCCACAGTTGTCAGTCGAAGAGTGTCAGGCTGCGCCAGATGACCAATTTCTTGAGGAACGGTTTGGACCTTATCTTCTGATGAAAATACAACCACTTCGTCGATCTCATTAGGCTTGACTGATTCATGGATGATTTCGGTCACCTCCACCTCTGTGACTTTCACTTCCTCCACATCAGGTCGAATCTCCTCTTCAATCTCCTTCGTCGTTTTCTTTGGCTTCTTGGTCTTCTTTTTCTTCTTCTTAGACACTACTGTCTCTTCCATAGTCGAGGTAGGCATCTTTTGAATATCGCTGTCACTGTCGGGATAATCGCGCTGCGTTTCCTTAGTTGTCAGTCGAAGAGTGTCAGGCTGCGCCAGATGACTAATTTCTTGAGGAACGGTTTGGACCGTGTCTTGTGATGAAAATACAACCACTTCGTCGATCTCATTAGGCTTGACTGATTCATGGATGATTTCGGTCACCTCCACCTCTGTGACTTTCACTTCCTCCACATCAGGTCGAATCTCCTCTTCAATCTCCTTCGTCGTTTTCTTTGGCTTCTTGGTCTTCTTTTTCTTCTTCTTAGACAGCTCTGTCTCTTCAATAGTCGAGGTAGGCATCTTTTGAATATCGCTGTCACTATCGGTATAATCGCGCTTCGTTTCCACAGTTGTCAGTCGAAGAGTGTCAGGCTGCGCCAGATGACCAATATCTTGAGGAACGGTTTGGACCGTATCTTGTGATGAAAATACAACCACTTCGTCGATTTCGTCGGGCTTGACTGATTCATGGATGATTTCGGTCACCTCCACCTCTGTGACTTTCACTTCCTCCACATCAGGTCGAATCTCCTCTTCAATCTCCTTCGTCGTTTTGTTTGGCTTCTTGGTCTTCTTTTTCTTCTTCTTAGACACTACTGTCTCTTCCATAGTCGAGGTAGGCATCTTTTGAATATCGCTGTCACTATCGCTATAATCGTGCTTCGTTTCCACAGTTGTCAGTCGAAGAGTGTCAGGCTGCGCCAGATGACCAATTTCTTGAGGAACGGTTTGGACCGTATCTTGTGATGAAAATACAACCACTTCGTCGATCTCATTAGGCTTGACTGATTCATGGATGATTTCGGTCACCTCCACCTCTGTGACTTTCACTTCCTCCACATCAGGTCGAATCTCCTCTTCAATCTCCTTCGTCGTTTTGTTTGGCTTCTTGGTCTTCTTTTTCTTCTTCTTAGACACTACTGTCTCTTCCATAGTCGAGGTAGGCATCTTTTGAATATCGCTGTCACTATCGCTATAATCATGCTTCGTTTCCACAGTTGTCAGTCGAAGACTGTCAGGCTGCGCCAGATGACCAATTTCTTGAGGAACGGTTTGGACCGTATCTTTGTGATGAAAATACAACCACTTCGTCGATCTCATTAGGCTTGACTGATTCATGGATGATTTCGGTCACCTCCACCTCTGTGACTTTCACTTCCTCCACATCAGGTCGAATCTCCTCTTCAATCTCCTTCGTCGTTTTCTTTGGCTTCTTGGTCTTCTTTTTCTTCTTTTAGACAGCTCTGTCTCTTCAATAGTCGAGGTAGGCATCTTTTGAATATCGCTGTCACTATCGCTATAATCATGCTTCGTTTCCACAGTTGTCAGTCGAAGAGTGTCAGGCTGCGCCAGATGACCAATTTCTTGAGGAACGGTTTGGACCTTATCTTCTGATGAAAATACAACCACTTCGTCGATCTCATTAGGCTTGACTGATTCATGGATGATTTCGGTCACCTCCACCTCTGTGACTTTCACTTCCTCCACATCAGGTCGAATCTCCTCTTCAATCTCCTTCGTCGTTTTCTTTGGCTTCTTGGTCTTCTTTTTCTTCTTCTTAGACAGCTCTGTCTCTTCAATAGTCGAGGTAGGCATCTTTTGAATATCGCTGTCACTATCGCTATAATCGTGCTTCGTTTCCACAGTTGTCAGTCGAAGAGTGTCAGGCTGCGCCAGATGACCAATTTCTTGAGGAACGGTTTGGACCGTGTCTTGTGATGAAAATACAACCACTTCGTCGATCTCATTAGGCTTGACTGATTCATGGATGATTTCGGTCACCTCCACCTCTGTGACTTTCACTTCCTCCACATCAGGTCGAATCTCCTCTTCAATCTCCTTCGTCGTTTTCTTTGGCTTCTTGGTCTTCTTTTTCTTCTTCTTAGACACTACTGTCTCTTCCATAGTCGAGGTAGGCATCTTTTGAATATCGCTGTCACTGTCGGGATAATCGCGCTGCGTTTCCTTAGTTGTCAGTCGAAGAGTGTCAGGCTGCGCCAGATGACCAATTTCTTGAGGAACGGTTTGGACCGTGTCTTGTGATGAAAATACAACCACTTCGTCGATCTCATTAGGCTTGACTGATTCATGGATGATTTCGGTCACCTCCACCTCTGTGACTTTCACTTCCTCCACATCAGGTCGAATCTCCTCTTCAATCTCCTTCGTCGTTTTCTTTGGCTTCTTGGTCTTCTTTTTCTTCTTCTTAGACACTACTGTCTCTTCCATAGTCGAGGTAGGCATCTTTTGAATATCGCTGTCACTGTCGGGATAATCGCGCTGCGTTTCCTTAGTTGTCAGTCGAAGAGTGTCAGGCTGCGCCAGATGACTAATTTCTTGAGGAACGGTTTGGACCGTGTCTTGTGATGAAAATACAACCACTTCGTCGATCTCATTAGGCTTGACTGATTCATGGATGATTTCGGTCACCTCCACCTCTGTGACTTTCACTTCCTCCACATCAGGTCGAATCTCCTCTTCAATCTCCTTCGTCGTTTTCTTTGGCTTCTTGGTCTTCTTTTTCTTCTTCTTAGACACTACTGTCTCTTCCATAGTCGAGGTAGGCATCTTTTGAATATCGCTGTCACTATCGGGATAATCGCGCTTCGTTTCCTTAGTTGTCAGTCGAAGAGTGTCAGGCTGCGCCAGATGACCAATTTCTTGAGGAACGGTTTGGACCGTATCTTCTGATGAAAATACAACCACTTCGTCGATCTCATTAGGCTTGACTGATTCATGGATGATTTCGGTCACCTCCACCTCTGTGACTTTCACTTCCTCCACATCAGGTCGAATCTCCTCTTCAATCTCCTTCGTCGTTTTCTTTGGCTTCTTGGTCTTCTTTTTCTTCTTCTTAGACACTACTGTCTCTTCCATAGTCGAGGTAGGCATCTTTTGAATATCGCTGTCACTATCGCTATAATCGTGCTTCGTTTCCACAGTTGTCAGTCGAAGAGTGTCAGGCTGCGCCAGATGACCAATTTCTTGAGGAACGGTTTGGACCGTTATCTTCTGATGAAAATACAACCACTTCGTCGATCTCATTAGGCTTGACTGATTCATGGATGATTTCGGTCACCTCCACCTCTGTGACTTTCACTTCCTCCACATCAGGTCGAATCTCCTCTTCAATCTCCTTCGTCGTTTTCTTTGGCTTCTTGGTCTTCTTTTTCTTCTTCTTAGACACTACTGTCTCTTCCATAGTCGAGGTAGGCATCTTTTGAATATCGCTGTCACTATCGCTATAATCGTGCTTCGTTTCCACAGTTGTCAGTCGAAGAGTGTCAGGCTGCGCCAGATGACCAATTTCTTGAGGAACGGTTTGGACCGTATCTTGTGATGAAAATACAACCACTTCGTCGATCTCATTAGGCTTGACTGATTCATGGATGATTTCGGTCACCTCCACCTCTGTGACTTTCACTTCCTCCACATCAGGTCGAATCTCCTCTTCAATCTCCTTCGTCGTTTTCTTTGGCTTCTTGGTCTTCTTTTTCTTCTTCTTAGACACTACTGTCTCTTCCATAGTCGAGGTAGGCATCTTTTGAATATCGCTGTCACTATCGCTATAATCGTGCTTCGTTTCCACAGTTGTCAGTCGAAGAGTGTCAGGCTGCGCCAGATGACCAATTTCTTGAGGAACGGTTTGGACCGTGTCTTGTGATGAAAATACAACCACTTCGTCGATTTCGTCGGGCTTGACTGATTCATGGATGATTTCGGTCACCTCCACCTCTGCGACTTTCACTTCCTCCACATCAGGTCGAATCTCCTCTTCAATCTCCTTCGTCGTTTTCTTTGGCTTCTTGGTCTTCTTTTTCTTCTTCTTAGACACTACTGTCTCTTCCATAGTCGAGGTAGGCATCTTTTGAATATCGCTGTCACTATCGCTATAATCGTGCTTCGTTTCCACAGTTGTCAGTCGAAGAGTGTCAGGCTGCGCCAGATGACCAATTTCTTGAGGAACGGTTTGGACCGTGTCTTGTGATGAAAATACAACCACTTCGTCGATTTCGTCGGGCTTGACTGATTCATGGATGATTTCGGTCACCTCCACCTCTGCGACTTTCACTTCCTCCACATCAGGTCGAATCTCCTCTTCAGTCTCCTTCGTCGTTTTCTTTGGCTTCTTGGTCTTCTTTTTCTTCTTCTTAGACACTACTGTCTCTTCCATAGTCGAGGTAGGCATCTTTTGAATATCGCTGTCACTATCGGGATAATCGCGCTTCGTTTCCTTAGTTGTCAGTCGAAGAGTGTCAGGCTGCGCCAGATGACCAATTTCTTGAGGAACGGTTTGGACCGTATCTTCTGATGAAAATACAACCACTTCGTCGATCTCATTAGGCTTGACTGATTCATGGATGATTTCGGTCACCTCCACCTCTGCGACTTTCACTTCCTCCACATCAGGTCGAATCTCCTCTTCAATCTCCTTCGTCGTTTTCTTTGGCTTCTTGGTCTTATTTTTCTTCTTCTTAGACACTACTGTCTCTTCCATAGTCGAGGTAGGCATCTTTTGAATATCGCTGTCACTGTCGGGATAATCGCGCTTCGTTTCCACAGTTGTCAGTCGAAGACTGTCAGGCTGCGCCAGATGACCAATTTCTTGAGGAACGGTTTGGACCGTATCTTCTGATGAAAATACAACCACTTCGTCGATCTCATTAGGCTTGACTGATTCATGGATGATTTCGGTCACCTCCACCTCTGCGACTTTCACTTCCTCCACATCAGGTCGAATCTCCTCTTCAATCTCCTTCGTCGTTTTCTTTGGCTTCTTGGTCTTATTTTTCTTCTTCTTAGACACTACTGTCTCTTCCATAGTCGAGGTAGGCATCTTTTGAATATCGCTGTCACTGTCGGGATAATCGCGCTGCGTTTCCTTAGTTGTCAGTCGAAGAGTGTCAGGCTGCGCCAGATGACCAATTTCTTGAGGAACGGTTTGGACCGTATCTTCTGATGAAAATACAACCACTTCGTCGATCTCATTAGGCTTGACTGATTCATGGATGATTTCGGTCACCTCCACCTCTGCGACTTTCACTTCCTCCACATCAGGTCGAATCTCCTCTTCAATCTCCTTCGTCGTTTTCTTTGGCTTCTTGGTCTTCTTTTTCTTCTTCTTAGACACTACTGTCTCTTCCATAGTCGAGGTAGGCATCTTTTGAATATCGCTGTCACTATCGCTATAATCGTGCTTCGTTTCCACAGTTGTCAGTCGAAGAGTGTCAGGCTGCGCCAGATGACCAATTTCTTGAGGAACGGTTTGGACCGTATCTTCTGATGAAAATACAACCACTTCGTCGATCTCATTAGGCTTGACTGATTCATGGATGATTTCGGTCACCTCCACCTCTGCGACTTTCACTTCCTCCACATCAGGTCGAATCTCCTCTTCAGTCTCCTTCGTCGTTTTCTTTGGCTTCTTGGTCTTCTTTTTCTTCTTCTTAGACACTACTGTCTCTTCCATAGTCGAGGTAGGCATCTTTTGAATATCGCTGTCACTATCGCTATAATCGTGCTTCGTTTCCACAGTTGTCAGTCGAAGAGTGTCAGGCTGCGCCAGATGACCAATTTCTTGAGGAACGGTTTGGACCGTGTCTTCTGATGAAAATACAACCACTTCGTCGATCTCATTAGGCTTGACTGATTCATGGATGATTTCGGTCACCTCCACCTCTGTGACTTTCACTTCCTCCACATCAGGTCGAATCTCCTCTTCGATCTCCTTCGTCGTTTTGTTTGGCTTCTTGGTCTTCTTTTTCTTCTTCTTAGACACTACTGTCTCTTCCATAGTCGAGGTAGGCATCTTTTGAATATCGCTGTCACTATCGCTATAATCGTGCTTCGTTTCCACAGTTGTCAGTCGAAGAGTGTCAGGCTGCGCCAGATGACCAATTTCTTGAGGAACGGTTTGGACCGTATCTTCTGATGAAAATACAGCCACTTCGTCGATCTCATTAGGCTTGACTGATTCATGGATGATTTCGGTCACCTCCACCTCTGTGACTTTCACTTCCTCCACATCAGGTCGAATCTCCTCTTCAATCTCCTTCGTCGTTTTCTTTGGCTTCTTGGTCTTCTTTTTCTTCTTCTTAGACACTACTGTCTCTTCCATTGTCGAGGTAGGCATCTTTTGAATATCGCTGTCACTATCGCTATAATCGTGCTTCGTTTCCACAGTTGTCATTCGAAGACTGTCAGGCTGCGCCAGATGACCAATTTCTTGAGGAACGGTTTGGACCGTATCTTGTGATGAAAATACAACCACTTCGTCGATCTCATTAGGCTTGACTGATTCATGGATGATTTCGGTCACCTCCACCTCTGTGACTTTCACTTCCTCCACATCAGGTCGAATCTCCTCTTCAATCTCCTTCGTCGTTTTGTTTGGCTTCTTGGTCTTCTTTTTCTTCTTTTTAGACAGCTCTGTCTCTTCCATAGTCGAGGTAGGCATCTTTTGAATATCGCTGTCACTATCGGGATAATCGTGCTTCGTTTCCACAGTTGTCAGTCGAAGAGTGTCAGGCTGCGCCAGATGACCAATTTCTTGAGGAACGGTTTGGACCGTATCTTGTGATGAAAATACAACCACTTCGTCGATCTCATTAGGCTTGACTGATTCATGGATGATTTCGGTCACCTCCACCTCTGTGACTTTCACTTCCTCCACATCAGGTCGAATCTCCTCTTCAATCTCCTTCGTCGTTTTGTTTGGCTTCTTGGTCTTCTTTTTCTTCTTCTTAGACACTACTGTCTCTTCCATAGTCGAGGTAGGCATCTTTTGAATATCGCTGTCACTATCGCTATAATCGTGCTTCGTTTCCACAGTTGTCAGTCGAAGAGTGTCAGGCTGCGCCAGATGACCAATTTCTTGAGGAACGGTTTGGACCGTATCTTGTGATGAAAATACAACCACTTCGTCGATCTCATTAGGCTTGACTGATTCATGGATGATTTCGGTCACCTCCACCTCTGTGACTTTCACTTCCTCCACATCAGGTCGAATCTCCTCTTCAATCTCCTTCGTCGTTTTGTTTGGCTTCTTGGTCTTCTTTTTCTTCTTCTTAGACACTACTGTCTCTTCCATTGTCGAGGTAGGCATCTTTTGAATATCGCTGTCACTATCGCTATAATCGTGCTTCGTTTCCACAGTTGTCAGTCGAAGAGTGTCAGGCTGCGCCAGATGACCAATTTCTTGAGGAACGGTTTGGACCGTATCTTGTGATGAAAATACAACCACTTCGTCGATCTCATTAGGCTTGACTGATTCATGGATGATTTCGGTCACCTCCACCTCTGTGACTTTCACTTCCTCCACATCAGGTCGAATCTCCTCTTCAATCTCCTTCGTCGTTTTGTTTGGCTTCTTGGTCTTCTTTTTCTTCTTCTTAGACACTACTGTCTCTTCCATAGTCGAGGTAGGCATCTTTTGAATATCGCTGTCACTATCGCTATAATCATGCTTCGTTTCCACAGTTGTCAGTCGAAGACTGTCAGGCTGCGCCAGATGACCAATTTCTTGAGGAACGGTTTGGACCGTATTTTGTGATGAAAATACAACCACTTCGTCGATCTCATTAGGCTTGACTGATTCATGGATGATTTCGGTCACCTCCACCTCTGTGACTTTCACTTCCTCCACATCAGGTCGAATCTCCTCTTCAATCTCCTTCGTCGTTTTCTTTGGCTTCTTGGTCTTCTTTTTCTTCTTCTTAGACACTACTGTCTCTTCCATTGTCGAGGTAGGCATCTTTTGAATATCGCTGTCACTATCGCTATAATCGTGCTTCGTTTCCACAGTTGTCAGTCGAAGACTGTCAGGCTGCGCCAGATGACCAATTTCTTGAGGAACGGTTTGGACCGTATCTTGTGATGAAAATACAACCACTTCGTCGATCTCATTAGGCTTGACTGATTCATGGATGATTTCGGTCACCTCCACCTCTGTGACTTTCACTTCCTCCACATCAGGTCGAATCTCCTCTTCAATCTCCTTCGTCGTTTTGTTTGGCTTCTTGGTCTTCTTTTTCTTCTTTTTAGACAGCTCTGTCTCTTCCATAGTCGAGGTAGGCATCTTTTGAATATCGCTGTCACTATCGGGATAATCGTGCTTCGTTTCCACAGTTGTCAGTCGAAGAGTGTCAGGCTGCGCCAGATGACCAATTCTTGAGGAACGGTTTGGACCGTATCTTGTGATGAAAATACAACCACTTCGTCGATCTCATTAGGCTTGACTGATTCATGGATGATTTCGGTCACCTCCACCTCTGTGACTTTCACTTCCTCCACATCAGGTCGAATCTCCTCTTCAATCTCCTTCGTCGTTTTGTTTGGCTTCTTGGTCTTCTTTTTCTTCTTCTTAGACACTACTGTCTCTTCCATAGTCGAGGTAGGCATCTTTTGAATATCGCTGTCACTATCGCTATAATCGCGCTTCGTTTCCACAGTTGTCAGTCGAAGAGTGTCAGGCTGCGCCAGATGACCAATTTCTTGAGGAACGGTTTGGACCGTATCTTCTGATGAAAATACAACCACTTCGTCGATCTCATTAGGCTTGACTGATTCATGGATGATTTCGGTCACCTCCACCTCTGTGACTTTCACTTCCTCCACATCAGGTCGAATCTCCTCTTCAATCTCCTTCGTCGTTTTCTTTGGCTTCTTGGTCTTCTTTTTCTTCTTCTTAGACACTACTGTCTCTTCCATAGTCGAGGTAGGCATCTTTTGAATATCGCTGTCACTATCGCTATAATCGTGCTTCGTTTCCACAGTTGTCAGTCGAAGAGTGTCAGGCTGCGCCAGATGACCAATTTCTTGAGGAACGGTTTGGACCGTATCTTGTGATGAAAATACAACCACTTCGTCGATCTCATTAGGCTTGACTGATTCATGGATGATTTCGGTCACCTCCACCTCTGTGACTTTCACTTCCTCCACATCAGGTCGAATCTCCTCTTCAATCTCCTTCGTCGTTTTCTTTGGCTTCTTGGTCTTCTTTTTCTTCTTCTTAGACACTACTGTCTCTTCCATAGTCGAGGTAGGCATCTTTTGAATATCGCTGTCACTATCGCTATAATCATGCTTCGTTTCCACAGTTGTCAGTCGAAGACTGTCAGGCTGCGCCAGATGACCAATTTCTTGAGGAACGGTTTGGACCGTATTTTGTGATGAAAATACAACCACTTCGTCGATCTCATTAGGCTTGACTGATTCATGGATGATTTCGGTCACCTCCACCTCTGTGACTTTCACTTCCTCCACATCAGGTCGAATCTCCTCTTCAATCTCCTTCGTCGTTTTCTTTGGCTTCTTGGTCTTCTTTTTCTTCTTCTTAGACACTACTGTCTCTTCCATAGTCGAGGTAGGCATCTTTTGAATATCGCTGTCACTATCGCTATAATCATGCTTCGTTTCCACAGTTGTCAGTCGAAGAGTGTCAGGCTGCGCCAGATGACCAATTTCTTGAGGAACGGTTTGGACCGTTCTTGTGATGAAAATACAACCACTTCGTCGATCTCATTAGGCTTGACTGATTCATGGATGATTTCGGTCACCTCCACCTCTGTGACTTTCACTTCCTCCACATCAGGTCGAATCTCCTCTTCAATCTCCTTCGTCGTTTTCTTTGGCTTCTTGGTCTTCTTTTTCTTCTTCTTAGACACTACTGTCTCTTCCATAGTCGAGGTAGGCATCTTTTGAATATCGCTGTCACTATCGCTATAATCGTGCTTCGTTTCCACAGTTGTCAGTCGAAGAGTGTCAGGCTGCGCCAGATGACCAATTTCTTGAGGAACGGTTTGGACCGTATCTTCTGATGAAAATACAACCACTTCGTCGATCTCATTAGGCTTGACTGATTCATGGATGATTTCGGTCACCTCCACCTCTGTGACTTTCACTTCCTCCACATCAGGTCGAATCTCCTCTTCAATCTCCTTCGTCGTTTTCTTTGGCTTCTTGGTCTTCTTTTTCTTCTTCTTAGACACTACTGTCTCTTCCATAGTCGAGGTAGGCATCTTTTGAATATCGCTGTCACTATCGCTATAATCGTGCTTCGTTTCCACAGTTGTCATCGAAGACTGTCAGGCTGCGCCAGATGACCAATTTCTTGAGGAACGGTTTGGACCGTATCTTCTGATGAAAATACAACCACTTCGTCGATCTCATTAGGCTTGACTGATTCATGGATGATTTCGGTCACCTCCACCTCTGTGACTTTCACTTCCTCCACATCAGGTCGAATCTCCTCTTCAATCTCCTTCGTCGTTTTCTTTGGCTTCTTGGTCTTCTTTTTCTTCTTCTTAGACACTACTGTCTCTTCCATAGTCGAGGTAGGCATCTTTTGAATATCGCTGTCACTATCGCTATAATCGTGCTTCGTTTCCACAGTTGTCATTCGAAGACTGTCAGGCTGCGCCAGATGACCAATTTCTTGAGGAACGGTTTGGACCTTATCTTCTGATGAAAATACAACCACTTCGTCGATCTCATTAGGCTTGACTGATTCATGGATGATTTCGGTCACCTCCACCTCTGTGACTTTCACTTCCTCCACATCAGGTCGAATCTCCTCTTCAATCTCCTTCGTCGTTTTCTTTGGCTTCTTGGTCTTCTTTTTCTTCTTCTTAGACACTACTGTCTCTTCCATAGTCGAGGTAGGCATCTTTTGAATATCGCTGTCACTATCGCTATAATCGTGCTTCGTTTCCACAGTTGTCAGTCGAAGAGTGTCAGGCTGCGCCAGATGACCAATTTCTTGAGGAACGGTTTGGACCGTATCTTCTGATGAAAATACAACCACTTCGTCGATCTCATTAGGCTTGACTGATTCATGGATGATTTCGGTCACCTCCACCTCTGTGACTTTCACTTCCTCCACATCAGGTCGAATCTCCTCTTCAATCTCCTTCGTCGTTTTCTTTGGCTTCTTGGTCTTCTTTTTCTTCTTCTTAGACACTACTGTCTCTTCCATAGTCGAGGTAGGCATCTTTTGAATATCGCTGTCACTATCGCTATAATCGTGCTTCGTTTCCACAGTTGTCAGTCGAAGAGTGTCAGGCTGCGCCAGATGACCAATTTCTTGAGGAACGGTTTGGACCGTATCTTGTGATGAAAATACAACCACTTCGTCGATCTCATTAGGCTTGACTGATTCATGGATGATTTCGGTCACCTCCACCTCTGTGACTTTCACTTCCTCCACATCAGGTCGAATCTCCTCTTCAATCTCCTTCGTCGTTTTCTTTGGCTTCTTGGTCTTCTTTTTCTTCTTCTTAGACACTACTGTCTCTTCCATTGTCGAGGTAGGCATCTTTTGAATATCGCTGTCACTATCGCTATAATCGTGCTTCGTTTCCACAGTTGTCATTCGAAGACTGTCAGGCTGCGCCAGATGACCAATTTCTTGAGGAACGGTTTGGACCGTATCTTCTGATGAAAATACAACCACTTCGTCGATCTCATTAGGCTTGACTGATTCATGGATGATTTCGGTCACCTCCACCTCTGTGA
The DNA here is from genome assembly GCA_905220665.1 of Albugo candida. Classification (NCBI taxonomy): domain Eukaryota; phylum Oomycota; class Peronosporomycetes; order Albuginales; family Albuginaceae; genus Albugo; species Albugo candida. The sequence continues at coordinate 13,374 of CAJNAR010000191.1, forward strand.
CTTTCACTTCCTCCACATCAGGTCGAATCTCCTCTTCAATCTCCTTCGTCGTTTTCTTTGGCTTCTTGGTCTTCTTTTTCTTCTTCTTAGACACTACTGTCTCTTCCATAGTCGAGGTAGGCATCTTTTGAATATCGCTGTCACTATCGCTATAATCGTGCTTCGTTTCCACAGTTGTCAGTCGAAGACTGTCAGGCTGCGCCAGATGACCAATTTCTTGAGGAACGGTTTGGACCTTATCTTCTGATGAAAATACAACCACTTCGTCGATCTCATTAGGCTTGACTGATTCATGGATGATTTCGGTCACCTCCACCTCTGTGACTTTCACTTCCTCCACATCAGGTCGAATCTCCTCTTCAATCTCCTTCGTCGTTTTCTTTGGCTTCTTGGTCTTCTTTTTCTTCTTCTTAGACACTACTGTCTCTTCCATAGTCGAGGTAGGCATCTTTTGAATATCGCTGTCACTATCGCTATAATCGTGCTTCGTTTCCTTAGTTGTCAGTCGAAGAGTGTCAGGCTGCGCCAGATGACCAATTTCTTGAGGAACGGTTTGGACCGTATCTTCTGATGAAAATACAACCACTTCGTCGATCTCATTAGGCTTGACTGATTCATGGATGATTTCGGTCACCTCCACCTCTGTGACTTTCACTTCCTCCACATCAGGTCGAATCTCCTCTTCAATCTCCTTCGTCGTTTTGTTTGGCTTCTTGGTCTTCTTTTTCTTCTTCTTAGACACTGCTGTCTCTTCGATAGGGAAGCTTGGCACCTTTTCTAAACTGCTGTCACTACCAAAATCACGGTTTTGATGATAGGTTGAGAGTGGCTGTTGTCGATGCTGCAGGTCAAGGTGATCATGACTCTTGAAGCACTGTGCCGAACTCTCTGAATGCGGTATGGCAGTATTTTTAGTGTCTTGGTATAATTTGTAATCTACATTTTGGATGATGGAATCGTCGTCCTCATCAGATTTGTATGCGAGAGCTTTGAATGCTGTGGCGTTCCATGATTGCTTTCCATGTTTGGGCTTGACGCTAGTATGTTTATCGTATCTGTCGTTTTTTGCAATGCTGGAAATACTGCTACGTGTAAAACTGCTACTATCGACCTTGTCATAATGTTTAGCTGCCCCACGATCAATATCTTTCGGAGATTTTCTCTTCTTGCATTTGCAATTTCGTGTATGGTAAACATTCCATCCATCCTCCGCTAGGCTTCCGACTTTAGCTGAGTGATGCGAGTCACCATATTGAGATACTTCTGGTTGATTAGTGAATTCACGTTGCGCATTTTCGCTATCAGATTCGACTTGCTTTAATTCTGTTGTGGTCGATGATTCAGATGATGGAGCTATTCTGCCCATTGTTTTCGCAGAAGATTCTAAACACTCTGATTTCCAATCTGATTCTCCTTTGTCGATTCCATCCCCAATTGAAGAAGGTTTACTATTCACCACGTTTTGATGCAATTTGGTCGGCAGAGGCAATTCCGTGCCCTTTTGATGATCCCTCATAGGTAAGATATTGGCGGTTTTTGATTCGGGGGAATTTGGTGCATGATCAAACTCACGAGTCAGTTCTACTTGAACTGATTTGAGACTTTTTCGATCGGTTTTTGCGTGTGCCATCAAATGATCATTTTCCGGAAGCTCGACTTGCTCCATCGATTGAGTGCGTTTATTGGAAAGGGATTTATGTTTTTGATCAGCAGTGATTGCATCGCTACTTTCCAATTCTCTGTGCTGCATAGCGCTACCTCCATGCTGATTCGCTCTTGAGGGAGTCTTCAAGCGATGTTTCGATTCTTCACCAACTACTTGGCCACTTGATTGCGTACCGGAGAGAAGTAATTGACGTCGAGATTGACGTTTCTTGATAGGTAAATCTTCAGCCCCGCTCTTCCATGCGACCTGCGTTTTCAAAAACTCATTTAAAATTAGTACCCACTGCGAGTGACGGTCAGCTTGATTGTAATAGCGTGATGCTGAACCAACTTCACAAGAACGGATATGCCGAGAATTCCGCTCGATATCCTGTAAAGCTTTCAGAGTCCAGGAGGCACTTACCTTTTCGGTTGCGAGTGGCTGATCCACACATTCTTCCTTACCTTTTTCTTCAGTTGACGTTGACGGCTGATTTTCCAAGCCAATTGCTTCAGGCTCCATTTCAGGTTCCAGCATTACGAGGGAAGTCGTGTCGCATTTAGTGGGCGTGAAATAGTTCTCAATCAGAACAAACTTGAGCTCGTTCTCATCACATTTTTCGTTCTGCGTGAGCGAATCGTCAACTTTGGTACTTTCGTCAATTGAAGTCTCTGTTTCGCACGTAGAAACACATGTGCGTAATTGGACTCCCTGGGTATATGTTTCATAGGTCTTTGGACGCACATCGTCAAGTAAGTAGTACCATAAGCTCGAGCTGCCTTCCACCTCCATCCATGTTGACACATCTGATTGAGACCTTGCATAGGCGAGCAAATACGTCCTCAGATTTTCCAAGTTGGAACCACATATTTCCTGCGTAAAAGTTGTCGTACGCCACTGCCTGGAGGCGATAAAGTCACTTCTTAACGGAACTAGCTCCAAGTCACCACTATCTTTTTCGTCAATGTGAAAAGCTTGTTCCAAATTGTTTTCGTAGCATGCCAAAAGCATTTTTCCATCCAAACTGAGCCTTACTTTGGTGAAATGTAATCGCTCGCACTGCTCTTGAAGCGAGAATCCCTTCCATTTGTTGCATTCATGAGCCAAAGTGGTATCGTAATATGCTTTTTTACTAATTTCACCTGATTGATACCCAGCTCTACTCCTTTCGTGGAATGACAATCTCTTGAGCTGATTACGAGCCCAAACCTTATTTTCGTTTTGAGACGAGCACATATAAGACCCTTCCTTGTTAAATAGCGCCATGTAGTATGATATTCTGTCGACGATTGCAGCACTCGATGAAACAAATGGCACATGAATACCACCATGAACTAGCTGCAAATCTACCATTTTTCTTTTCGATTGAAAGTGCCGATTGAGTAAGAATGCAGCCGCAAAAGATGAGTCGTAACCTCCAGCAACAAAACCTGCAACTGGATCTTTCAAATGTCGAGGGATATCCATCACGCCAACTCCATACTTACGCCTTCTGATCAAAAACGTTACAGCATCGACAATAAATTCCAAAGTATGTCCATCTTTGGCAAGTACACTCGCTAGCTGATGTAGATAGACGAGATCACGGTCTCGTACGTCTTCTTTACCCATGTTGGTCTGATACGATTCCTTTCCATAGACGATCATCTGCACCTTGTATCCACTACACTTTGCTTGCTCGATAGCAATGCCAAAGTTCATTGAGTCCCCGACATTATTTTTCAAAATCACCAGACATCCTTTTGATCCCGTGATGACTTGAATCGCCTTGAAGATTTGCTGAGAGCTAGGAGAAGCAAGCAACTCCCCGCATACCGCACCTGTAAGCTTCCCGTAACCAACGTACAAAGCGTGCACGGGCTCTCGTCCCGTCATTCCACCCGATAGTATCACAACTTGCTGATCTCGGGTTTCTTCATAACCAGCATACAGCACAGCATTACATCCTTCAACCAAGATAAGGTCGGGACGAGATCGAACCAGATCTTGAAGCATACTTTCCACCACGTTCCCATTCCCTTGATCCAACACCAACTCTTTCAATTCCATGTTTTTCATTGCTTCGAGAGAAACACAAACTTTCAAAGTAGACCAACCAATTGTGTCAGATTTTGCATTATAGAAATCAATCATTTGCCAAATTTTATTTTTCGAATCTTGCTCGGACAGCTGCATACAAAGCAGAAGAGACATTTCGAAGCCAGAAAAAGAGCAGAATCCTTTTTTTTACGCAAGTTTGATTCGAATGTTTCAAATTGATCTGTTTAGCGATTATCTAGATCGACCGCTTTTCTCGTAAATAAAATGTTATGAGCTACTTTCTAATCACGAGAAAAGCGATCTCTTTTAGCTGACCGGCACTTTATAATAGAAGATGCATGCATAAGTAGCGCCCAAACCTTCTCCCATACGGCACCAGCTTTAGCAGCACTGCAGCACTTACAACTACAATAACATTCGGCACATGCTGCACGGCATGACTCTTCTAATTATCTCGGCTGCATAGGATTGTCTATTCTTCAAGATTGCCATGATTCGGTTTGCTGAATACCCCATTAAGTTCAGTTCGCCTTTTTGCATCGGCATATATTGAAATACCAGTGATATAAACTGTTAGATGATAAAAGACGCTAATCATTATTCATATTATATCGACCAATGTGTGGAATGAATGACTATCGATCTTGGTCAATGCTGGTGGGTTCACTCTTTACTAGTACTCACTCTTTGACTGTTGCATAAACTCGTAGCATGTTGAAGAAAGACTTTAGAATACCTCTTTTAGTACTTTTTGCATTGATGATACAAGTAGAGCATCGCTATAGAGAAAAGAATTTCTCTATTCTCGTTACACATCATGTCTACATGTACGCTCACTTAATGTGTTACACAATGTGTCGTGAAAAGAAAATAGGTAGTCATTTTTATAGAATTTGTATGCTATCAAACCATTTTTTGTGGCCAATGCAGTTTAGAAGGCCTTTCAACGCACTCGAAAATCATGAACGTTCCAGCTAGACTCGTCGTGTCTGACAGTATACAATAATAGTGATACCGGTACGCACAATTACACACAAAAGAAATGCACTTCACGGGGTGGTAGTATTCAAGTGTTGCTTTTTTGGTGCAGACGCACTCACCTTCCTTTTCATTGCCTTTGATACCTGAATCATGCACTCGCGTCTACATCAGCCAATGAAGCTCGCAATTCTTTTAGTGCTTGTTCCAGAGTGGCTACGTCTTTCTCAACATTAGAAGAAGCTTCGACACCTCGACTGCCTGACTGCAGTCGATCAAGAACGGAAATAGCGCCATCGCGATTTTCACCAGCTTTCAATATGTTATCGTCCATCAATGCATCCGCACTCGATCGTCCAATCTTTGCTATCGGCGAAATGAAGTCTCTCTCGTACCGACGACACAAACGCTCAATAGATTCGGTATACGTCGCTGCTTGGTCTAAATCATGCTCAAATGTTCTTGATACTGTCGACGTCTCATATGTCAACAGTTGAGATCGCAGATCATCAGCTACCTTTTGCTCGTCCCGCAACTGACTCGCAACAGCCACGAGCTCAGCACGAGCTCGAATTGTGTCGGCTTTGCATTGTCGGATGATTGCTTCGTACTGCTGTAACTTGGTATTTGACTTCACTAGGTCTTGACGCAGAACGTCGTTCTCTTGGGTAAGATCAGAAACTTGTGATTCCAAATCAAGCACCTGGTGTGATGAAATAGAAGATTGCAGCAAATTTGATGAAAGAAGTGACTGTGCTTCCGCGGACTGCGTGTCGCATGATTGTCCCTGGTAGCACTGAAACTGCTCAATTGTAGTTTGTAGTGATCGAGCCAGTGCTCGGAGTGCCACCATGTCCTGCTGTTGACGCTCATTTCTTGGTGATGTCCTGTCGCATGAAGACCGTTCTGATTCAACCTCTGAATCCTTTGTATGATGTTCGTTTTTTCTGCTTTTATATCGTATCTTTCCGAGTCTTCGGGACATTGCCCTGCCACATTTAATTTCAAATATAGCCTTAATGGCTAGAGTTTGTACTCTCCATCTACAATCGCTTATCTAGCTTGATACGTAATATCAAGCCGTGTTGCAGCTCAGTCAATTGCGTATGCATCGTCTATTCATCCTCTAAGAAACATTGAAGAAATAATTTACGATTTTCCGGGTCTGGATCAGGAGGAAAGGTCTATCATCATGCAAACTATCCACAATATCTAAATGAAATTGGATATATATAATACGTCTTGTCTCGGAGAGAAAGCTCATGATAGATCGAACACAAGCGAGGATACCACATCACTAAGATAATACCTTCAGCAGCGGAATGATTGCATTTCAGCCGTTGCAATAATGGTACGATGGTATTACTTAATATGAATTGAAAGTCGAGTGGTTTGAAGTTAAATGGTAGCATCGGGTGCTAATTGAATGTGGTAGGTGTGACCGAAATCAACATCGTTCATTACACAAGACACGCCCCGTGTTCATCGTAAAGAATCTAGCAGCAAGATCTCATCACTTACAAGGTGATTTCAAAGTTAGATGTACTCAACACCTGCTACCGGGGCTTGCAGTGTACAAATCCACATTAGTTGCTTCTTCAAAGAGAACATCGGTTTGAGTTGCAAGTTCGATTTTTGCAATTACGTATTATATGCAGCTCTATCACTCTTGAGGCTATGCTATCGCCAAGTGACGTAATGGTATCTCACATGTTCTGAGACGATCTTCTTGGTCAGTGTGCGGCAATTACATGATGGTGTAGCAACTGGTCTACTACGCATAACTCTGTGGCGCAAAATAGTAATCGCCCATGGCGAGAACGCTCCTAGTATCCCACCTACATGCAGTTGCACATGCATCTATCCTATCCCCATAATTCAATACTGCAAAAGCTAGCGCGATGGGCTTATCAAGTGACGTATGGATATGATATAGCTGATTTTCCACATCCCAGCGACGAAATCCTAGAATGTCAATAACACTGAATGGCAATGAGAACATTTCGAAGATAAAAAACAGCTGATCGTTGAAAAGTACAAAATGTTTAGTATAGAAATTGATGTCTACAGCGCGCTTAGCGTATAGATAGTAGTACTTAGATCTTCGATGCTCCAATCATTTCTCACCTACGTCATTCTTGAGACACCTTTCCGGTATCCTAATGCGCGCAAGTAAACTAGAAAATATGCATGTAGCGATCAACACGTAGTGATGACAAAATACAACCTTTACTCACATTTTAACTGCGTCATCGCATGCTTTTTAATAGACTGTCATGCTTCATCTATGATTTTGGATCCCCTCCCATGAAGCTCTTTGTTCCAGAAGGGTCATTACGTATCGCTTTTTATTCGAGAAAAAACCAACCGAAAAAGACCTGAGCGAAATGAGACTGAGATTATTGTATCTTATGATTGTCTTTACTATGCAGGGCAAATAACATCACGACCAGGCCAGTAACGACCTACGCATTGAGCAATGATAGATTTATCGATAGATTTAAAATAAGATTTTCATTATAGGATTGCGATCGCTTGTCAACCGAATCGGTTGATGGTCTTTCGGTGGGATAACTTGTAGAACACTTATGATGTTTTCTTGCATGATAAGCGATGTATTGAACTGGTGGAAGCGGATAAATTGATGATAGCTCAGGAGCTGCTACCACGGAGAGGGCTCTATACGTCTCTAGATTCATACCTAAAGCACTACCACGAATTCTCAGCACCGCTCGAGCCTATGGGGAGTGGGTAATCATGTACGTGGTACGCTTGACGAGTACGGATTCAGTCAATATATTCTTGACGACGATTGCAGAGATATATGTTCCAATTCTGCTTGTTTGCGAGAAAAAAAGCCCAGCCGAGTTACACTGCAATCATCAGAGCTTGTACACTCACTTAAGAATCTACATCGATGACTCTCAATGAAACTTACATGGAGATCATACAGATGCCGTCAATTTGGAGTGCATATGAAGTAATTTTAGTATGTGAGTAGCTTTTATCCAGAACCTAAGACGAAAAACGAAAACGAGGAAAGAGCTTTTTTCTTAAAGGAAGTCGGACCTTGCTGACATGTGAATGATCTTAATGGAATAATTCAAAGCTTCCACATTGCGACCAATACATTTTGAAATAGCATACGCAGCGGTATGCAATCATCAGTGAAAAAAAAGGAGAATTCTATGCCCAGTTTAGCTCAGGGGAGAGGAAGTGATCTCCTATCCTTCAGACTTCCTTTTTGTTTTGTAAGCACGATTTATTCGAATCGCAAGTGTAACAAAGCATATTTTACGGGTGCATCCATCCTTAACATCATCCGATTTGAAGAACGATAGCGCTAAACTTTGTAAGATCCGATGTCGTATTTGACGTCTTGTCATGGATTACACAATGCGAATTTGACATGAAAGATGGTCACATATGTAGCTGTACAAATTTCCATTCATTGTTGATTGTATGATCATCGCCACTGCATCCACTAACAGAAGGTCGAGAATGCTCCAAGTGCTTGAACCGTATGTGGTACGTGTGATTTCCAGCAAAGATAGACACGAACGAGCTGAGTTATGATACCTTCGATGTGTTCAAGAGCGAGGATTGAATTACGGCACGAAATACCGTCCGCATCATCAGACAATGGAGAACAAGCTGAAGAATTCAGCCGATTTTTTTCAAATAAGTGAGCTATTTCCAACAAAGTCTTGTGACGGACACGAACGTTTTACAACTCAGTGAAAATTTTTGCTATCCGATGTCCATAATCACTTTGTAACGATCGCAACAATCATCGCAATCACGCAAACCTGCTCGAATCTTTATCAGGACGAGACTCAAGCCACAAGATAAAATTCACAACCAACGAGATTTTCTTATTTTTTTGGAAATATTTTTTTGCACTCAAGAAAGCTTAGTAAGCTTTTAGCTTTCCAAGGCTTTTAGCTTGATGAAGACTTTGAAATAGTCGAAATCTGACATCATCATTTTTTTGGGTTGTGCACCTTGGAAAACGCGAGAGCTAAAGTCGGTATGGGCAGCATGGAAGCACAACAACATAATAGCTATTCGTGCATCTGCAGGATACATCGAATCTCAATCGCGATGAGCACTTCAAAGGTAGTGTACTCAGCAAGATCGGCGAATTGTCCCAACTCGACCGACGAATTTGTACAGGCTCAGAATTATATCATGGAGGTGTGTTCCAAGCAAATTGAGATCAGGACTTACATTTGAAAAATTGAATTCAAGAAACATGTGCAAACATCTTAACAAAAAGCAGATTAGACGGTACGGGAAGATAGATTTTATCATCGCCATGAATTTTTTCTATTCTTTACGGGAGTTTTCGAAGTGACTAAATATAGTAGCGAAGCGAATACAGTGATAACTCGATGCTCAATCAATAAAAGTTTACAGCCTTAAAAAGTCAGTTGAGTAGTCCGACTTGGAAAGTAAAAAAGTGTTCGTCTCCTCTGGAAGCCATCATAGACAAGATTTTGTGATGTTGATCTGAAGCAAAAAGACACTTGAGTCACTTACAGATCAAAGGTTTTCTCCACTGCATAATGCCAGTGTTTGTAGACGATGATTCAGTATCATAACAGAAGTCAGGCATGATCTACCATACTAAAGATATGTTATAGAACACAAGCTACCCCGAGTCACATGTTTGACGACATCATCATCTCAAGCGTCGTTCTTTCGAACATGATCAGCTCAAGACATTTATTACCTGATCTTCAATTTGCTCTGAAAACATCTTGTCAATTCTACCAATGATGAGCGCCCGAATTGAACCGTCGCAAGAAAAGCTGGACGGCATGATGAAATACATCAGCGCGAGTAGCTTCAACGCATTTCATGGAAGAACACAATCCCTTCAATACGTCGCCAATATCTGAAGTCCACAGCTAAATCTGCTACCAAGTTCCAAGCGCAAATCTATTGTAACTGTTGGTTGTCAAAAGTTTCTGTAAGCCGTGCGATGTATATGTGACAAAAAATCTACCGACTTATTTGCCGACGCATCAATTTGTCGTCTCCCTGTGGATAAGAGAGTCTCATGAGGTAAGAGCAGCTAGTTCACGTAACCGATTTCCTTACTTGGACATCAGCTAAATATAACAGGTAACGTCAATCATATCGGTTACGATCGCTGTGGTCTTCCCTTCAGTCAAACATTTATCTTCTCGTAAACATGCGATCAGGTCAACGAGTCGTTCAATCTGCTATCAAACGATGGCTAGGAGACCCAGGAACGTATCCGATCATCGTTGTTTGTGGTTTTGCCGGTGCCTTATGTACTTATCAGTGTGGGCGCTATTTGTTTGGACATCCAGACATTTCGTGGAACAAAACTTCTCGTAATAATACTCTCAAGCATGATCCAGAGGTCGGTGAAAAGTGGCAGTCTCATCGCGTTGGTATAGCTACAATCAGGAAAAACGCTGTAAATGAAGCTAAAGGGCTTTACAAAGAAGAATAAAGTGATCAAGCGGTATTTTCCTCCATTCACAACGGTATAGTGGATTTGCATCGAAATTTTAGGTCAGAAGATGCCTTTGAAGCGTCAAGTAATAGACTACTTGAAGATTAATACAGCAGTCTTGCTTATTTTACTTTTGTACAAGTTCTTGGAATTTCGCTCCGACTAATCCGCAATGAGGCCAACCTTTTTTGGCGGGTATACGCATCGATTGATTGACAGCTGTTCGCACGGTGGCTACTCTACTTCCTCTCAATGTGGAAATGCATGCCAGTTTCACTCTGATGCTTGGATAAAGCTGGTGCTGCTACTTGCTACAAGTAAAGTACTCATCGAGTTATTGCTATTACTCCAAACAACTGATACAAGCCCTGCAGATTTACAACCAGGGAATACTCTCACGCGTATCAATATGCTACTGTCACTATCAGAATTTTCTTTTGTCATCGTTGTTGACAAGCTCCCAGCCCGGTAGCGAATGTATCTGACGATTCACCAAATACATCACTGGACGACATCGGGTATGCAGTGCGACTTTTTGAGCGACATTGCAAATATAAAACCGCATTGTGAAATCAAACATATATGAAAAAAGGCTTTGCTTGAGGAATTGTTTGCAACGCTCTGCGCATATGCCACAATCATGTGCGTATGCGTAGTGTCATACTACGGTAAGTATGGCGAAAAGCAATTGTTACCGATGCTATTGAGTAGCTGCTGTACTATTTACAGGTGAGTCATGCAACTACACTTAAGGGCTCAACAGCTTGTGTCGGACCCAAAGCCGCCGCATTTCACGTCTCGATATATCCATAACTAGTATAATAATATTAGTCCGGAATTATTTAATAACGAGCCAGCCAAACACTTGTCAGATATTCAGGGTGCATGTAAGCAATCTGCTTTCGAGTGCATATCTCAGATCAAACAGATTTTTGTTGCATAAAGATCTGCAGCACTGACGTCTATCTCTTTAGCAAAATGGCGTAAAAAATCAAGATTGCTTTGGCTCATCGTAAAGCTAGACCGATTAAATGTGCTTCATAATCAACAGCTTGGTGCTAGCGGGTTCATGAAAAATCTCATCACTTCGGAGCAATGATAATTCTTCATGTAGCACATTCTGAAAAATAAATGAGGATAATTCTGTGGAATTGATGAGATGTACGAATCAAAGTGACTTTTTACACACGGCAAAAAGTAGTTAAGACCATCGGCTAAATGCAATCTCATGACCCCTCTTTGACCGTGAAGTTGAAAAAGTTTGAACAAATCTGTGTTGTGCAATCCCATGAAAAGTGATCGGTATTTCTAAGAATCCCTTATCCACGAATCGTGGATTGATTGTTGAATGGCACACGTGTTTCCTATCACACGCACTGGGTCCTATCCTATTTTGCTTGGATGTAGTGTCTAGTAATAGTGGAACAGCTAGAACTGAAAGTCATTACAAAGCACCACCATTTTTCTAATCAATCATGGCTTTCTGACCCTATCGTAGTAAGGCTGACTGATCGTTGAGAAGCCATGTAAATCTCGACGTGCAAGTATTTCTCAACACGAAGCAATCAGTCAGAAAGGTACACGTAAGACTGGATATTATATAATCAACTCTTTTAGCTCCTACCTGCCACTTTCTCATTATTTATCTGTTGCTGTTATATGAGATCTTTGAAACGCTCAGCCAAGTTGTACTTCGGGCCAGACATCCTTTCCAACCCACGTATGCCATTCTTCAACCAGTCCTGCCTTAAAATCTTCTTTAAAGAAGCTGAGGTATTTTTATTTGGACTGTACAATAATGTAAGCTCTCCCATGCGGATATCGTGCAGATTTCTTAGTGGATGCAGAGGTGGATACACAAAAGCATAAAATTTCGATATTCGATATCCGTAGAGTAGAGCACTCTGATGTAGATATTCCATTTCCGCGCCTTCTCTGTAACTTTCGGTTTGTGACTTGGATAGCATAATAGTCAGATCAGTGAATATCTCAGCTTGAACTCGAAACGCGTCGATGTTGTACATATGTAAATGCGAGCAAACGGTATTGACAAATTCCGAGTCAATGTCTGCGAATATAGCGCATTTTCTCGTCAAATTCTCACAGCGCCGAAAATCTTCCATCTTGTGTCTTATTTGATTTAATACAGTGTTGCGTGTACTAATTTCAATCAGCGACCAGTTTTCTAATGGAGCTCCCATTTTATTGGCAACCAATAATGTATCGGTGGTAAGCACACATGAATTTTTCATGGAACAGCGATGACACTGACAATCAAAATGATAGCGATTTCGTAAAGCTTTTCTTCTGTCGTCCAAGCAGTTCGCTGGGTCAACTATAAATCAGCATTCAGAACGCATTTGATCTATATGACTTCGGATTCAGAAAATTTACCGTATGAAACAGTGATTTCTTCATCTTTTTGGATCGATTTCATCGTCCAAAGCTCTAATTGTGCACTTCTAGGTGCAAAACTAAATTCGATCGAATGTTAGGCAATATTTGTAGTGAGGTGATGCAAATGGATGCCATACATTGTGACACAATTAGGATCGCAACTGTGATTCACCATTGCCCCCAAAGGGTAACACCCAGCTCCAATTTCTAGAAAATTTTCATCCAGGATGCAGAAGTTGTTGCATTGAAATCGACACAGCATTTTTTGTAGATCCCGTATATGCCACGATTCTAGCCAAACGAAGACTTCAGTTGAATTATGTATATATCGCTTTATATACCTCTAACTAAGCCCAGTTTTTGAGTGAGTAGTGATAAGAGATTTGTTTCATTCGTGATGTCAACGGAATGCCACATCAAGTCCATCGGAGAAATACTCAGATCATTCAATTTGTCGGATACAGTACTAGTTTTGATATCAAGCGCAAGACCATCAATGCGCCTAACGACGCGACCAAGTAGTAAAATATCGCTAATTTGATGATCTTGTAAACGTAGGGTAGCGAGCTGGCGGAAAATAGCGCACTCAATACGATGGTCGAGTTTCCAATCGCTTTTTTGGCAAGCTTTTGAGCCTATGATTGCACAGTATCAAAGAGTCCTCCTTGAAGCACGTTTGCGGAACTCACAGTAATGCGCTATATGACAAGCTCCACATCGTGAAACACAATCTAGCTGCTGGAAACAAACAAAACAACGTTCCTGCCAGTGTCTAACGGCCAATATTCTCGCGAAAGGAGATGACAGTAAAACCTGAGACCCTTCTTCTACAAAAGCTGTCCGTAATCTAATGCATCGATTGATCTTCTGCACGACATCACTCTCATCAATCACGTCACTCAAATATATTCTGGTCTCCATTTTATAGTATTGTGTTTAACAATGGCCTTGTATTTCTCGATGTTAAGGAGCTGCAATCAGGCGATGCTTGCTCTTTACGATGAAAAATGGTACAACCCGCAATCAGAATAGATTGCATCGAGCTTTGAGCATCTCATATTTTGAGAATGTCCGTGTAGGGAACGCCACCAAAGATGATATGTGGGCATTAAGTCGATCCGTAAGGGCTCCCAGGTCACGAGCTCTTAATTCGCTTGCCTTCAATCTCACGTAATTGGTTGACTTGTGAAAGCATATTCCACGACCCGTTTTCGCATCATCGCGGCACTTTTAAGCCCGCACCACACTTTCCTTACGCAAACTTCATCATTTAACTGCTTCAATCACTCCATATTCGCAGTATTGTTTGCTCGAAGCACACAAGTCTAAGCAGACAGCGGCGCTTCACAACTATCACTTCGATCTCCGAATCGCAATTTGAGATGTTTATATGGTGATCGAGGAATAGAAAAGATCTCTACTGGGAGGTGTGGTGAAATGGACATTCGACAGCAAAAATTCACTATACTCGGTTTGATGATTAATCCATATTAACAGTGGCGATAAGCCTAGTCTCGAAATCCGTGAGTAAGCAAATTGATGGTTCTTGCTCATAAACTTTTGCGTTCATGTCTTGTTGTGATACCTTGTGAGCGCAATTTGATCTTTGTCGCAAAAACGCAGCACCAGTTTATTTACATATGCGTAAATAAAGTATTTATGACTTTGATGCAGTACAAATGATGCCTCCATCTCAGTTTCTTGCAATTATGGTTTGCGATCCTTCGCTGCGCATGCAATAGCTGCTTTACTCGAATCAGAACCACAAAAACGCTAGTCGCGATAGACAAGCTCGGGATTTAGATAGCGTTGCACGTGGTACACATCAGCGGTGATGGCAAAAGAGCTTGTGATGCTCGATTCAAACCGTTTCCAGTGAGCCTGGATTGTAATTGCCTCGCTGATTTTGAGTTTGGGATGATTTTGCACAAGCTGAACGATCTGATGCTATCAATTGGAAATGTTCTTCGGGCAAAATTAAAGTGTGCAAATGCAATTAGAAAAAACGATTATACTTTTTGCGTTTGTTTACAGTAATGCAGCTTCGCTGTCCACGTAAGGCTTAAATGAAGCTGTGGAGCAGCGACGCAGCGATTTGGATCGAAATTTCAGTAGACATGTCTAGTTCGTATTGAGCCGGGAGTTTTCACGGTTATCATGTGCCAAAACGTTGTGTGTATTCAGAAAGCACTCGTTTCTGCAAAATGCGGATCACACCTCCGATGCGATGCTAATAAGTCCATTGAGCTCCATTTTTTCTACCTGAGACCCAAAATTTGCGAGAAGTTTCATTAAACCATATTTAGGAAAGCAAATAATAAGTGCGATGAGTATCGTTGAAGGTGATGCTGACTTCTGCCAAAGTCGTCTCCAATTCGCAGCCAGCTCACATTTTGCCATTTCATATATATCTTTTATCAAGTCTTGTTGAATGATCTGCACTAAGATTCAATGCCTCCTGCTTTGGGTAAATTTCCATGCGAGCCTGTATACTTGCACTCTTGCTTGCCATTTCGGCATTGCCGATTTCACTGTTCAGCGGTGCACTTGAAATACCTTTTAAGCTGTTTCTATGCAGGCGATGCCGCTCTTTGATCCAGTTTATATTTTTGCTCCTACCGCTTTGATATTGTTGATTCAGCGCGTTCGATTTTCAACGACGCATTTTGGTCAATGTCCAAAGCTGCTGCTGACTGCACGATACCGCTATTTACTGATAGAGAAACGGCATTTTTTCCACTACTTTATTCTTTGCGCTTGAAATGAGTGAGGATTGCGTGTTCATTTATTGTCTTTCAAGAACTGAAGCATACAAATGTTCCCGCACGTGTACTTTGGGTTAACGCTATAAAGAATCATGTTAAATGAGTTATACGATTGGATAGCAATATACAATAGTTAAAAACTTGGTTGACAAAATTATTTTGGTGGAGAGAAGTTCGTCATAGCAAACGCAATCGATTAGCCAATTCTTATTTCGAAATAACTTCCGCCGACGTCGATTTGGCACATCGACTATTTATGCCATTCTAGAGTTTTGCTTGGTGCACGCTTCCAGAAGGGTAGCTTTGCTGTAACTCAACTTATCCTGAAATCCGACATTGCTTTTTTCCTTTGCCGGCTTCCGAATATTGAACTGAGTTATAAACATGGTTTCGCTGAGCAGGTTCAATATTGCGCTCGATTGCGCTTCGTTAAAGTTTGGAAAGTGAAGCAGAAGGTCACGAAGAGTCAAATGTGCAATAGTGAGAATGAAATATTCTGCTGTTACTCTAATGATGCCGCTGATGACGATTTGACTTGAACTCTTTGCCAATCTTATTATCTAAAATGAATCAAAAATGCACATACATGGAGTAGTAATCAACTAACTGATAGTAAGCATGTTGCACAATATATATTCAAAGCAGCAATAGACTTACGTCCCATCATCATCTTCTTCTGCCTCAAAAAAAAGCCATTGCGTACTGTGTACATCGGCGTTTGATGCGACCATTTCCGTCATTACATTCACCACAGGGCACGTTACCTACGCAATAAATGAAATCAATCCCAGATCGCGCTCACTAAACATGGTCCACGCGTTACTCACCGCTCTACCAAAACTTCGTTGCTTTAGGAGTTTGCAAATCGCTGACTCGGACATGTATTGGCCCTTTCGTTTGATTTCTCGCTTGAGTGTACGCGTCATTGTGATCGATCTTCCAATGCGATAAAATGCCATATTACTCGTCCAATACGGGTGGACAGTGTAAATGCGATATAAGGTTGCAAGAAATTCATTCGCTGCAAGTATTGACCACTCATTTGCTTCCACATGCATCATGTTTGATGCACCTTTGAATCCTGCAAAAGGGTGCTGTGTGAACGAAAGTGAGCACAAGATGAACGTGTCTTGGTGCCTACTTGCTACTTGAACATTCTTAGCGATGCTTCCTACCATAACGACAGCTTTGATTTCACTTCAGCGTTCAATAAAAGCGAAGCAATCGAGCGAGGAACAACTCCGACCTGAACTTTGATCCGAGGATGGGCTCACTAATGATACTTTGACTCGCAAAGGTTTTCACTCGAGAAAGATTGTAATGGCACGGAATTTGTGACGCAAAACGTAGCATGTCTTGCGTCAAGACACATAATACAGCAGCCCCCTACTTATCACTAGCTAACTACTAAGGCGTGGGAGACAAACACCTATCGTATAGTGCGACCAGCAAGTGGAAACATGAGGAATCTCAATCAGCTACAGTAACGATGCTTCTGATTATACACTGAAACGTCTGGATCAATTTGACAAATGTATGCAGCGGGTGCGTTTGCTTATCCTAACGTGATATCAGGCGAAATCTACGTGCCTGGTCGAGTCACGGATGAACATGCAGGTGGTCAGACATATAGCCTAGTCTAACGTTGAGGATGGCAAGCGAGCTGTCAAACGATCTTTTCGATCCGTTATCAAAAATTACCTATTACTGAATCCTGCAAATTTGAAATGGATCACTTCTAGTCGTTTACCAGATATCGGCTATTTGAATGACATGCGATTGAACATGGTACCGGTTCTGACACAGCAGCGAGAGTATCATGATAACAAAATTCTGCCACACGGAGGATTATTCAGCATTCAAATCAAACTACGAGGCATGGAACTTTCAGCTCCTGAATCTTGCTGTCTACTGTATTGTATATAACAGCTAAATTTGGACTACGCGGATGTCTCGTTCATTTGGTTCACTCGAAGCGATTAGTGCTTCAGTGAGTTCACTAGAATGCTCACCGGTTCTTCTTTTTAAAATGTCTTCGTCATCAAAACATTCTTGAAATAGCTGCGCGCGTGTCGAACGCATAGTTTTGGATATAAGCTCACCAAAAAATCGGTAGACAAAGAGACCAAGCATGATCAAAATCAAACCGAAAATGTCTTTTGACGCCAGTGGTTCATGCCCGGGCATGAAAGGGAATGTGAAAGCTACGTTTCCGAGTGGGACCATAATTGTCATCGCCTACGTAAGAAAAATGAACTATACATCGCTAGTAATGCAAAGGTATATCGCGTACCAAGTACAATATGTTGGAACTACCGAACTTCAGGATGAAAATGATTAGAATATTGTATAGTATGTTGAAAAAAAGGTAGATGGTGACGTATACTGGTGCGCGGCTGCAATCATCAGGATACGGTTCTTCGTATATCGAATTATGACCCAAATAACATCGGAAGCCGTTCCATAGATTACTGGGTAGTTCCGAAGGTGATACAGACGGACTTCCAAGCATTGCAATGGGAATTGTCAAAGGCAAGCAGATGATGAATTGATAAATAGCGACCCAACCATTCAGATAAATCGCATCCATTTCTGCTTCTCCGAGGTGTTTTTCCTTATACACGCTCGACAAACACATTGGAATACAACTCAGAATCATTACGAGCGCCCATGCGAACGAGTTACTTGTTTCCAAGTCCAAGAAATCGAATGCTTGCAAATTTGATGCCGCAAGCGAAAGATTTGGACCAAGCACAATAATAAGTCCGAATGTAACAATACCCGCGCCAAAATATTGAGAATTTGTGTATTGTGTGTGAAGCCATATGCTAGATATGATCATGGAAATAGGAATGGCGGCTTGTCCAAGAAGAATCAAAATTGATCCTCCAAGGTAAGTTGCCGCGAACACCTGCAAGATACCAGAGAAGCCATCCAGCGCACCCATCACGGCGAATGTTTTCTTCGGAATCATCTGCTGCTCCATCGTAATGGACTTTCCATATTTGAGCATTGGAAGAATGTATGCAAAGCTGATGGGAATCTATGATCACAACAGTATCAATGATACGATCGGCGAGGTGTTTTGTGGCTATGTACATAAATGAAAGTGGTCAAAAGGTTAAGGAACGTTGGATAATTCCGCATAGGAATTGTTTGAAGCCTTGAATGAAAATTGGAGCTATAAGCGACACGGAAGGATGAGAGATCGCTAATTCTTACTTTTGGAAAACTAGAAAATGAAGCAATTACGATGCTGTTATGCGATCATCACTTATACATAAACATACTTTTGTTGCCAAGTCCGATCACAACGAGAGCTACAAACGAAATTGCTAGTTTTGTCTCACGCTTGGCCAAAAGGTTAGCCTCCATTTTAGGTTCCCTCGCAACTGATTTCATAAAATCGATTGCTTTATTTAATAAAATAAAAATTCTTCCTTAAGTTCGAAAAATGGAGCAGATACGCCTGAGCTGGCGCGGCATTGTGTTTCTCTTAGTGTTGCTTGTAACGGGATCTATAGCGCTTTTTACTGTTCTGACACCTCTATTTATATTGACATTAGTATCTCGTGCCATTTTACACACGAAAAATCCATTATTCCGAAGAATATACGATTTTTATCGTCAAGCTGCTCACACGATGTACGCCCAAAGCTCGGGTAATATGCGGTTCTCTCGGATAAAAAGTTAAAGATTTAATTTGTAGTCAGTGGATGTGGATGGGACTGGTGGTCATGCTGATCAAGAATTTGTTTCATACAAAAATATTATGTTTTGGTGATGAGAGCACGAAACAGAATGAAAAAAAGATGATCAACGAACGGGCTCTTTGGCTTTCCAATCATCGAACAAGAATTGATTGGATGGTACTGTGGTCGTTAGCTCTTGATACGGGAACTCTGGGCCATCTGAAAATCGTTCTTAAACATACTTTGCGGATGATTCCGGTTTTCGGATGGGCCATGCAGCATTTTATGTTCATCTTTCTGGTCCGTATAGCTATACATCAATGTCTTTCTGTCCTTTAATGTTGTATATGCTAAAAGCGCCGTAGTTGGGCTGAGGACAAGAAACAACTATCATTCTTGCTACCGTTCCTTGGGTCATATGAGCCCAATTCCTCCTATCTATTTTTTCCGGAAGGCAGTGACTTGAGTGAGAAAATGGTTGAGAAGAGCAACGCATTTGCAAAGTCGAAAAGTCTCGAAGCACGGCAGTATACTCTACATCCAAGAACAAAAGGATTCGCGTTCATAATCGACGAAGTATTTCCTCACTTGGACGCGATATACGATATCACAATGATGTATATTGATCACACAAAAGGCGAGAGACCTTCAGAGCTATCGCTTATATCTGGACGGATGCCCAAAGAGGTCTATTTCTACATCGAACGCTTACCCGTCGACTCGCTCCGGTCCGAAATCGGCAACACCAAGCGCTTGTCAACGTGGATCGAGTCCAGATTTCAACGCAAAGAGACTACACTGAAAACGTTCTATGAGAAAGCTCATCAACTACCAGAAAATGCGAAACCTTTATTCGATGAATACAAAGCTTCAAAGTCGTGGCTTATCCTGTGCTATTGGGTTGGTATCATCGTGTTCCCTTCGATCCTCCTCGTAATGGTCGAGATACATATTGTTCTGATGTACATAATGGGAATCTGCGTAGCTTACATCCTGTCAACCTCATTTTTCAATGGAGCGGATAACTTCATTTTTCATATACGACAAGAGAGCCAGTAATACGATAATGCTGCTCAGTGGGTCATAGATTTTTCAATTTAAGATCTCATCATCATCCGAACGAACCGAAATAATGATCTGATCGCACGTGCAGCAAGTTTGCTGCCTGCACGTTCTATGCTCAAGTCGATTTTGGAATAGAGTTTTTGTTATGCATATCCATAGTCATAAGCTAATTCCAATGCTTGTCTGATCTTTCTCATTAATACCTTCCGCTGCCTGACGGAGAATAGTACTCAGTCGATCGATGTCGTCTTGTTGGAAGCGACCCGCACAGTCATCTATGAGTAGATGGTAATCTACCAGCGCGGTGGGCCAATGGTTAAGTAATTGAAGAATCTCGTTACTGGTCAAATTGAATCTCTCTTCCTTTATTCGAGTCAGCACATTCTGAACAATGTGATTTGTGAACTTGCGTTCCAAAAAGTACGATTTCGATAAGAGTTTCTGTACTTTGTGATTCATCCATGAGCTCTCTGAATGGTTGGCGCTAGAGATCGTGCGTTCTCGTCGACGATCTTGTAAAACTTCGTAAACTTCATAGTTTGTAAGGGATGCTTCGAATGACATTAACACTTTCATTATCGCAAATCTCGGGCGCTCGTAACCAATTAATTTTGTCAAGTGATACTACTCGTCGATATATATTCTCATCAAATAGGACAAAAGTACACCGCTACTGTAGCTTTCTGACGGTAGTCAATGGATTAGTTGAGGCAAAACGATCATTGTGCATATCGTTCATGTTCTGAGACATTGAGTTCTAACCCTCTTGATGTACACTTACCGATATCCGTGCATGTAGCCAACTCAAGCTCGCTTTTTACGTTCAGCGCACAAGCTGACTTATTTGGAAATGACTATAGAGTGGCTTGGAACTAAGAACACAATAATGGACTGCATACTTCGATTGACGGCTTCACTGATGCATTTTACTAGATCAGTTACTTATCAAGTATTGCTTGCTACCTGTATCACCTACTTATCTTTGCCAACAGCACCGTGGATGGTTCCTGTAATATCGCGTCCGCTCTTCTCTGCGAATCAATCGAATGATACCCCGGATGAGTCACATTTCCTTATTCGGCGATCGAAAAACGCGAAAGAGCAATATTCTCTGTGCTTTTGCTTGTGAACAAATGCAGTACCATTTTCCAAGGTCATGAACCCTGGCGTTGACCGTCGATCATCCTGGTTACTTCCCAACTCAACTCGCCTCGGCTTATATTGTCATGTTTGTACCCTACCGTTTCGGATACCAAGCCAGGTGTCAAATCGGTCTCCAATGATCGGCAAACTTGCACTCTACATTTTACTGTGCTTGTCTTAAAGTTTCCAGAAATAGACTAAGAATAAATGCAGCGAATGCTACGTTAAGTAAGGCTTGGTCTTCATTGCAATCAGAGAAGTAATCAAGCTTTGGATTAAGTACTGATAGTCTCAGTCGTATATGTAAAATCGTGCATTGATTACAGATAAACTTCACTTTTTTTCACGAATTTGCTATCTAAACTGACCCAGTCACTAACATAACACTTGTGCACTTGACTTATTAAACATATGTATTCACGTCTCCGTTCACATCCTGGTATGACGATGTGGTCGGTGTTACAATGGCTTTCATTTTCTTCGGTCCCACTACAGGAGTAATGTACTCTTCGTAAGGCAGGCAGACGGCATTGCATGCCTTCTCATTATGAATGTCGCTTTTTGTATTGTCATGGGCATTTCCAACATGCAAGGAACCAACGGATGAGATCAAACACGCAACACTCGTGAGGAAGGTGAAGGTGGTCGATACAACCAGCGAGTCACATTCAAAAGAGTCATTGTAGTGGAAGCATTCCGCGCTATAATCAGACATTACAAATATAATTCCAATTGTAAGAAGTAATCCTGCAAATACGACATCGATAAAAGCTGTTGTACGAGGAGAACACTTAACCAAACAATGATAAAAATCCATGAAAAGGGTCCATATTGAGTATAAAAGAGTAAAAAGCAATACCACAATCAATGCAATCGCTTCAGAGCAACCACTTGCACGATCGGAATAAACGTGATTCCGTATCCTACGAAATGCCATGGATAATGTCACGAGCGCAATAATGCTCGAAAATATCTGCCATATCCGTGCAATAGAGCGGACCCAGGACGCATTCATACTGTCGATTGCATTATGTGCTAAAGATGATAAACGGACATCAGTCTGCATTGCGTAGACCTCTTTGGGAGTGTTCTCAAATTAAAATGCAAATGCTTTTCTTCGTGAATGCTTTGCATCTCTGAGAAATATTTACCAGAATTTTGTTTTGTCGATCGGCTCAAGTCGTTTTCAATCACATGTTTGCTATCTTTTTAGACGTTACAAGAACGTTCAGACTTTACAAGATGCAAAACTGACGACAGGAAAGTGAGCTGCTAGGTACAGCTACAAAGATTAGATATTGATCCTTGATCGGATATTTGGCATAATATTAAGTAGACGCGGTTCATTTTAATTTCGTATAGTTTTAGCGTCGGCAATACTCAGTAGTCATCGAATTACAAGAAATATTCCATGGAGACTTGTTCGTGTTGAAAATGCAAGTGGCAAGTAAATCAAGGCTTTTCGAGTGTAGTCTTTTTGCTTGGAGGGGGAGCTCGGTGCTGTTGCTGGTATCGATTGGTCCCAACCTGCTGTACGGTTCCGCTTCCCGGTCGCAATATATTGTCATTGATGTCTTCGGCCGGTATGCGATTTTTGCTCCGTTGCTGAGAAACAAAATAAACGGCTAGAATCACTCCTCCCGCGGCCAAAACGGCATTACTATATAGCAATCTCAGCTCAGAAGCAAAAGCATCGTAGGCTTGCTACAAACCGGTTTGTTGCGCTTGATACGCGTTTCAGCGCTTGATTCTTTGGATTATCGGCTACCACCATTGTATATATCCGTGCAATATTATAACAAGAAGAATTTATGGAAGTGACGCCCAAAATGCATCGAATATGCGACCATGTCGAGAAAGTGTCACAACTCATGTCGCTTAGTCAATCTGTCTCTTCAGTCGTAACAAGTTATAGTTAAGTTTCATGTGAACATGTGATAGATGTAGGCGACTCTGGCAGAACGGATTAGCCGGAAAATAGTTTCATTGCAAAAATGACGCCACCACGCGCATTCGCCAAATAAAGAGATAGAAATACAGCATACTTAAAGCCGTAGCACTCACAAATGTATTGAATGTCCTTGTTCATCCAGTTAGGATACGCAGGAGACCCGTCATTGGTCACACGATTTAAATAACACCCAACCAATTTGTGATTTCAGACAGCTAATCGCTTTGTATGCGGCAAAGATGACGCAATGTACTCCTATCGGCTCAACTTGTTGCGATAAAAGAGCGCATACGGAAAAAGTTCTGAAACGAGATCATCACGTTCAATTTACATCTAGTGCAGTGGTAGAATTCAAGCACGATCTACCATCCAATGTCCGCAGTGGCCTCCATACTGCAATCTACTTTTCATTTCATACTATCTACTCTAGGTCGCAGCTTGCTAATTTTGACCGAGATTGGCGTCAAGAATGGATCGCCCGTGGCAACCCTATAGAAAACTTTGAGAGATGGAAGATATTTCGGGAGTACGCAAAGGATCTGAGCGTCAGTTTGGGAGGTCTAGTGGTGCCGCAAGGTATTTATCTGAAGGGAGACATATCAGAAGCACTATCTGCGTTGATTTTATTCAATTGGCTTCAGCTTCAGACAAGCTTGATAAAATACCTTCACCTTTCAACAGTCTGCAATGTATCTCTGCCAAAAGTCTCCACGTTCGACATTGTGCCTCATTTTGAAAAGCTTGAACAAGAGAACAGGCGGCACGTACCCGAGTGTCTATTCAAAGAAGCTGATATCAATAATGCGAGCCGTCAGGCAATTCGATCCCAGCTTAAGCAAACATTTCTGATCCGTGAGGGTAGCGAGACTATGATCGACTTCTTAGCATCAACAAGCCAGCGAATCGAGCAACTACAATCTGAAATTGATATTCTGTCAATGAAATTAAGACTTGAGCAAGTACCAAGCGTATTTGGAGTCGAAGGGTATGCCTTCGGTCGTAAATGGCTTTCTGTCGCAGAATATTTGAAAATTCTTTCTGTTGAAGACCTACTGGTACTAATACAAGAACGGGACCTCAACGTTGCTACAAAATCGCATAACTCAGTGAACAATGCCTTAATCAAGGTTACTAGTGATGAGTTGGTGGCAACTCATGAATTATTTGCGGGAAAACCTTTGAAGCTAATGAGTCTCAAGGAACTCAAGATGGAAGCACATCTTCGCAATTTAGCACCGAAAGAGAAGCATATACAACGCAAAACCCTCTATGCGATGAACGAGCAGAAAAATCAGCGCGTGCTCGAGAAGAAGAGAATCAAACGCGGGCTGAAGAAGAGGAACAGGAATGTCTGGATCAGTTTACTTCATGTATGATTCTACTGTCCATCCTTAAATCGGTAGCTCTCGATTTACATCTCTTTTCAATGCAGCCGGTAATGAAACGTGAAGTTATATTATCAAAGCAGTACGAGTTTCTGCACGCAAAATTGTGTCATACATTAGAGGGTAAGGACCTCGCATGAAGCTGAAATAGGTAGTCTGACGATTAGCTGCAGATTCATTGGAACGAGAGCTTTTGATGCGAAGGAATATGGAGTTAAGCAAGCTGATTAAGCTGATCTCGAATGAACTGGGACTAACTACACCACAGTCTGCTCTCGATGATTTTGATGCGCTGTTCCAAAATTTCTGTATTCAGTTGCAGTCTCACCACTTCTTTCTTCCAGTCAACGTATCTGATCAAATAATGTGATTTTTTGATACGAGACAAAGAACAAACTTCTCACAATAGCAGCCATGATTAGTCAATTCTTCAGCCTCAACAATAAAGAGAGAACGCGCTGGTTCATCTTCGATATCCGACATTATTTGACAAGTTTTTTCACCATGATCAATTTATGAGCAAACAAAATACCATTTGACACACACGAAAGGATCACTTGTTGCAAAACTTTGTTCAGGTCTGATTGGTGCAAGTGTCTTCTGAACCGTGGCACGATGATTTGTGTGCAAACTTTCTGCTCCAATTCTCAGTTGCTTCATGGCCAAAAGCGTCATAAGGCCCGCGTATGTCTGGGGTTCTACAAGGTGTAGCCCGAATCGGTCAAGTTTTTGGCATTGAATGTCTACATGAAGAAATAGGAATAGTTGAGTAATGTCAGCTGGCAATGCATATAGATCTAAAGCCACGCCTGAGTAATTGCCGGACACAATTTGCCGTCACATCCTATTGGGCGCCTATCCTGGACGCTAATACGCCTGTAATGTCCATGATTGATCAGACGCAAGAAACATATTACTGACAGGCTCGAAGAAAGTCGCTCTGTCTTCGAACAAATACCAGTGAGATTGTCTAGCACCCCTATTTTTTTTAGCATCAGCTTACCGCGCAGCAGTCGAGTAATTTGCAACGCAAAGTCAAACTGCACGAGGGGTATTATCCACGTAGCGAGCACTATGCTCGTTGATATTGAGGCGATGACCTTCGAGATGATAAATTTGCGAGCTTGGTCAATTTTATTGCTACAGGTCGCACCAATATATTGGGTGCTGTAAAATTTGACGATACAACCTTTTCCCATACTGCCACTGGTGTCGTAATGTTTGCGTCCTGGACTGCATGATTTTGCAATTAAGATTAATGATCCCATCAAAATTTTTTTTGCTGAAAGATATATTCCTATAATCCCACGTTGCTTTATGCTTGCAAGCAATATCTCAGGTGAGATAGAAAAAATCCTGCACTTTTTGGCTTCCAAAAAGCTTGTGAAGTATGCGAAGCCTTGCGTGAGCTCACTCCATTTAAGCACCCGCGACTGCAATTTGTACAGCTTTCTTGCATCCTGTATCAGATGACGTAAATATTCTAATTAATCGCTGGATACTCGTGTAGCAAAGGATGCGAGTCTCGAGCCAGAAAGAGCGCAATAAACACGGAAGCGCTCAACTACAAATAAAAATGTCGCGGAACTTTTCTCAGCATCGGGCTCCGACGAGATAAAAACAACAGCTATCGTCTATGGCCGGATTGATGCTCAACCGTTGTTTGTTGGAACAGTCTCGACATGAAGCTTATTTTAACGAGACAGGCTTTACCGCCTGTACGATTTAAATTTGTCCGCCGTGGCTATACTGTAGCTGTGGCTATACTGTAGCTGCTCGTAATTATTATTACAAAGAGCACTTACGCAGCGGATCGAGTCCATATAACTGTAATTTAGCTTTCGTATGCGCATGAAGCTGTTGATTGTACCGATATAAGCAATCATGCATTACTTCAATGTGGAAGAACTCGACATTAGATCTGGCGAGATTGGGCAAAAGGCACCTTCAACTTGGACAGAAGTAAGCTTCGAGAAAGATGAATTAAAAGGCGAGGCCGAGTATCAGCGTCTAGGTACGTAATGATTTCTGTGCGCCATTATATAAAGCTCTTAGCGATCAAATATACGGTAGAAGAACCTCTTTGGGTCAAGTGGACCATCACCGCAACTCCGCGTACTGCGTTTTCTGTAACAGTATGAAACACGCGATGTGACAGAAATCCACAGAAAGCACCAGACGAGCACTTGGTGCTGACAAAGTAAGGGATTCTCCATGCTTGCAGTACGCTCGATCTCGTTGATTCCGAGTAGTTAAACTTGATATGTCCCAATAGAGGATATGAAAGTCACCAAATCCCACGGCCACTTTTGTTTTGGAATACCAAGATGCTTGGCCTGATGAGCTGCCGAAAACGAGACCATATACTCAACACGTGACGATCTCATCTGCACTTTGAAATAGAGTTAATCCAGTATAAAATCAAGGATTGGTCCCAATCGTAACTTTTGATCGCAAAAAGTGAATTATACACCACCGACTTCTAGCGTACATCCTTCTCTATACCTTTCTAAAATTCTTCTTCATAACCTGCTTGAGTAATGTCGATCATCGTTGACGCCATTCGACAGCCGTATCGCATGATTCTACCCTATATAAAGCTTGCACACAGCGTGCTGGTACGACAAAACGTGGAGGCGGAACGATGCCGGTGGTAGTGCTGACGCTCACGTTGTGCCTTCCAGTTTCCATCCCCGGGTATGAGCTGACAATTCACGTTGAGGGCTCCTTCCGTACGGTGCGGTGGAAGAATGCGATGCCTTCGCCGAATTATCATCTCATCAGCGCTAGTAATGAACGTGGTCGACTCGAGCACAGGTGCTCCTCGCACTGTGCGTGAGCTAATACGATCGCTTCCCTCCATTTAGGTTCCATCGTACGATTACGGCCATCTGACGGACGAGAGAACGCCCCAAGATATGCTGTTGCGCGCTTGAGCGAGACGATATACATGCACTGCAGCTCAGAAGCCCGGCTGAATCTGAATGCTGGGTGCCCTGGTTATTGTGATCGGTACTTTCACTTTAGCCGTGCCTTGAAGATTGCAATTAATACGTTCGCACAAGCATAGGAGAAGAGCTCTTTCAAAATTCATGATGAAGATCAATTGGTATCAACCCGGGAAATGATCAATGAGACAACCCGTATGGATCATTTTCATCTTTACGAAGGAATAAAAAATGAGGCTGTAGCGAATCCGACATCCAATCACGCTCACGGATTGCCCCGCGAGATGTTGTCAGTTTAACTACATGAAGATCGTGGATATTAATTCTGGTGGCTTCTCCACCATTTAGTCGTGCGAGCAACCAAGGCCAGATGAATTCTATGCAAGCTGAGCGAGATGATAGGGGTCTAATCATCCAGCGAGGGGATGGCCAGCCTTGAACAATGTGGAGACAGTGACATGGTGGGTACAGGAGCAATTGGATGGCTTCGAAATAGCCTTATTCTACCACCGTGACTGTGCATCAAATCGCTAGTTTATGGAATCAGCTAAACGTTTTTCTGTCGGACAAGCTGCATAACGAAAGCAGGTATTCCCGGGACGGACTATTCTATTATATGCAATGGAAATCATAGAGGTAATTTAGCAAGCTGCAAACCTTGGGATTGATGTGTCGAAGCAAGAAGCGGGAATATGGTCTAGATACAGTGTATTCCGCATTACGCGAATCCGGCAGCACCAATTGTTTCTCGAAGTCAGCCAGCACCTGATGCATCTTCACCAACAAGTATTCCACCTCCGCCAGTCATAAACCCAGTTCTAAATCATCCAATTCCCACCACAAAGCCCTTTTTAGAGCTCCAGTTCCAGCTTCGGCTGCTCCTTTACCACCTCCTCCTTCAACTCCAACAGGACCAAGTACCGCTGCCAACCAATTTCCCTCCCTCTGATTTCTTCTCCTTCCCCGCTCCCACTCATATTCTTCCTTACCCTCCAACAAGACCAAGAATTTTCCCTCGAGTACTCCTTCGAGTTCAACAAGGCCAAGTTCTCCTTCCACAAGTCAGCCAACACCACCCAACAAGCATGAGACAAAGTCTACAGTACCAGCTTGTAGCTCCAACGCCGTCATATCCACCCAGAAGTTGAGGCAAAGGTTACACCAACTCCGAGTCGTTTTAACTTAAAGTCACAAATTGAAATAAATGCTTGTAGTCGGGAATATAAATCTACGGATAAGGAAGCTCACTTGATCAAACAAAGTATCAGGTTCATATGACCAACTAGTTTTTGTAGATACTCTCGTAGTATAAAACTGATGGACATGTAATGGACCGCAGATGATATGGGCATGACTATTAAGCCAAAACATACGCATGCAGAACAACTTGTATTGCGGTTGTTCACAAATGTTCAGTATCTCGAAGACCTGCGCACTTTCATCCTTGCATTACGACATGAAAGTCTCAATTTGCCCAGTGATTCGTCTTGAGGGATTGTTCGATTGTGTGGCGAAGAGGAACCATTGGACACCTATGAATTGTGGCGGTAAAATCTTCGAAAGATCGCATGAAAATACAGCTCGGAATCATGACAAATACCAGTCGCTCACCCTACTTGCGTGCTAGGATATAACGCTAATCAGTGCACGTTTTGGCACCCATACTGCAATCTAATCGCGTCTCATATGTTATTTTTGATATCCCGGCTTTTTTGTTTTGATACAAAGTGAGTACAAGAATATACGACCTGGGCAAATGGATAGAGAGGACTGAGAGTCAAATTGGGGGCCGTAGCGCGGATTGAATCTGTGACTTTGGAATTACAGTATATTATGATCATTGTACTCATAGTTCTACCCACTTGGGTTCAGCTCTCAACGATCTTGCTGAGCTCGAATCATCTCTGAACAGCCTGCATTGTATCTCTTACGAAACGTTTCTACCACCATATTGTGGCTCTCGTGGAACATAGTGGGCGTAAAATTCCAATTACTCGGGTATTATGTATATAATCTCTCATGCGCAGAGGTATATACGCCTGCAATCACTTATCAATATGCGTATATCCAAGTGCAGGTTGCTGTATTTTCTAAGTAACAAATAAAGCCACTTATATTCTCAATCTGTCATCTGTATACTTGGAGCTCCACAAGTATTGTATTTGTAAACCCACCTCTTGTTAGCATTACTATATCAAAGAGCAGCTAAGTCACCTTGCACCCACACTTTGCTCACTGATAACGGTGAGTTCACTTAAAAGCATTGTACATGTAACAAGCCTTTTGACAAAGAAAACGGATAATCGATCTGGAAGTCGAGTCTACCAATCGTAGTCCCAGCCTGTAATATATAATCGCTTCGAGAAACTAATCTGCTCCGTATTATCAGGTCAAGTTGTTGTTGAAGGTTTAATTATGTAGTCTACAAGCTGGGTCGATTCCTCAGCTATAGCCACTCCGACACGTCGTGCGTGTGACGAAAGACTTCATGATTTTGCATGTAGGATGCTTTACCCCCATCGAAAGCGTTTATTCCGGAAATATGATCGCTGTGAAATTTCGCAACACTTAATACCTTACACGCAACTTGTCTGGCGACATGAATCATAACCATTCAATTCTCTCTGTTAGAGTAGCTTCTTGCCAAGGATACAAAGTCGTGTGCGGGTTCATCGCGTTTGGAATCGACCAGATCGAGCCAGCTGTATACGAGAACCAAGCTAGAAAAAGCGCTGTAAAGGTGAAAATAAAACTCGCTTTAATCCGGGGAATTTCCCCGGATTAACCGTAAAATCGGGTCGGAGGAAAAGGATGAGCAGCTATGTTTCCATGATTCGGATAGATCCCTTACCAATGCTTCGTAAATTTATTTGGTATCTGATGTGTCGATATTGGACAAATGTCGCCTAGAATTTGTTTCTCAAAAAAAATGTTGGAAAATAAACTTCATGATGGGGAAGCGAGATCCCATACCTCATCTATATTTTAAGGCGGGATTTGTTGGTGTAGATGAGAAGGAGTTAAAAGGAAGTAGGATGGAACCAAAATAAAGAGTCGAATGTGATATAGGGAGCGATAGCGTGTTCATCTACTTGTTGGGAAATATAAAAACTTGGCAGCCAAAGTCAAGTGAAGAGAGATTACCAAGCAACTACCAGAAAACCGCAATTTTTTGGGTTGTACTGAAATTGTTGTCCTGAAAAGATGACGAAAGCAAAAGGACCTCGCATGAAATCAAAACAATATCACGTTAGAGCATACTACCGAGGCGATCAAAGCTGATACTAATGCAATGGTAGTAAACAGTAGGATGACTAAGCCAATGTATTTGAAAAAGTTGAAAGAGCGCATTTACATACTTGATGCAGGACAGGTCAGATAACTTGTTGCGGACAAGTGAGAGAGGTATGAAATTGAAGGAAATCCCGAGAAGATGATACACAATTTGAAGTTTACAGCCGGATGGGGAAGAATCGTAGGGGTGACAGGATAATAGGATTGTCCGTCGCAGCGGAGGATGCACGCCAAACGCTCCTAAGAGCTAGTTCAGAGGGGCATGGCGTGGACGAAAAGTCGATCAATTGCGATAACCGAAGCAACGTACGAGTCCGCGTCATCGGCTTACATGTGAATGTCGTGATAGTACACGAAAAGGAGGTGAGGAAGGTTTTATAGCCAGGCCGAATTCTATACATACTGTAGGACGCGATAGGTGATTTGGAATGAAGATCATATTGCAGCGGCTAGGTTGGAGTTCTCCGCACCAGTGTTCCGTATGCTCTAAGGCGAGTTTCAAATAGTGTCAGACGAAACAGACTTAACGAAAGAATTAGGAGCTTTAGATAAAGTGAGAGGTGATGACTAGAACGTAAGCTGTCTGCATCGATGGTGGGGTCAACTGGGGCTCGGAAACAGTCCTCGCTACGCAAAAACCGCTGAGAAACCGAAAATATCATGATCGGTAATACCCGTGTTATGGTCGTAGTAGACTCAAATCAGGAAAGACGCGAAGGAAAGGAATTGTGCAGAGTGCTGAAGGAGCTTTCTGGTAGATGAAGGAAAGACAATGCCCGAACCTAAGCGTCGCCTTACTGTGCTCATGAGGCACTTCGAAAACCACTCATAACGGATAATGATTCGGTGTGGTACTCGTCAGTTGTAAGGAATATCTGTGAACTGATTTATGAAGGTCTAGCAACGCGCTTGTATACTTTCATGCTACTGAGAACGAGGCTAATTGTTAATGACTTCTCAATTCGTTCAAGACACAGAGGCATGGTAAGGGATCTTCAGGGGTTGATGAAGAAATGACTATTGGCGAAGGTCGTGGCACTCCTTGTGCGTAATCTGCTCATTGCTCATGGGGCTCGTGATTCTGACAACGCGAAACGAGAGCGAGTCACAAAAAGTCCACATATTCGAGACCAGAGAAGGACCATTGAGCATTAGGACGAGGTTAGTTGGGTGAAAAAAGCCATGCCAGGAAAGATGAATGTGTACGGAAGGCTGCAAAAACATGACACTGAGAGCATTCAGCTAAAATCGAATCCATACTCTATCAAGCTTCTACGAGTCACTCCGACACCGCTTTAACCGGCGGACAGCCGAATCCTTAGAACATTCAACTTTTAAAAAGCACTGCTTTTTCGCCTTCAGGTGAGGGCCTGTAGAAGACGAAGAACGGAAAAATGTTTCGAGAATGATCTAGACTTGTTGTTACTTTATGTATAGCATGTAGTTGATCGTGGGGAATATTATGCATTCCACGACAGTTCAAGTCTACTGTCAAGTATAGAATATGGATAGGATGATTTAACAAAATGAAATCGATCGTAAATCAATACGGAACTGCCAATACTACAAAGAAGACAGTTTCATGGATTAAAAAATAAGTCAGCACGATCGGTAAAGGGGGATAAAAAAGCTTTTATTTAAAGGTATCTCTTCATTGAATGTGGGATCGTTCTCCTCGATGAAGCATCAGTATGCGCATACGCGATTCAAGTGCGTTGATCATGTAAGTCGATTTAACAAAAGTATTAACTCTGCCATGCAAAACCAAGACCACACCCACCCCCATACAAGCCTGCACCGAACGCATTCCAGTATCCCAATGGGTAGGCCCAGCCTCCAAGTCCACCACATGAGAAGCCAAACCTCCATGGCCAGAATCCACCAAATCCACCGAAACCACCCCAGCCACCCCAGTCACCCGCTAGATCACCGTAAAATTGCTCGTCATTACTATTGGTGCCGTTTGGTTCCTGATGAATTGAAGTGGCTGTTTTCTTGACCGGCTCCATGTTACCCGTTAGGGAGATTCCGGACGGCATTTATACATTTTGAATCGCTTCCAAGGTACATCAAAGATGATGGCTGACTTGCAGATGAAGGCGTTTCCGACACCAAGATTTTTTTAGCTGTGAGTTGTGGCGTTATGGCAGTCACGGGATCGAACAATTCAAGTTGAAGATGACACAAGTTCAAGTGCAAGAAAAAAAAGAGTGTTGGAAGCACTTTACAATGTGCGCTCGGTTTCACGTCGCAGTTGGACTTAGTCTAAACAGTTTGTTCGATTCTAATTTTCTAATGACAAAAAGTCAGTATTGCAATTTTCTCAGACATACCTATCCTCATCAAATTTACCGGCTACTACCTAACCCGCCAATTTAGTACGAAACAACTCGAAAAACCAGTTTTTTTTACCTCTTTCCTCTCGAAAACAATGGTTCAAGTTGACATATCGACGCAACCCAGGGTGCTAGCGTCCACTTGTAGTGACGTGGCAACCCTCATGAGTCACCCTTTTTTGGGTGATTTCATGATGGTTGATGAGTCACCACCCCTGTGTGATGAGGTAGAAAGTACCCCCACCCCCAGTGTGACGGTACAGTCTAATACCGGCACTACTGCTGTAGGATGTGGTACCGGTGGTACATACGGTACTGTAGTTGACTCATCACAGGGTGACCCAAAGGTAACTGCAACTGCAACTGTGGACAACACTAAAAGTCCCACTCTTGCAGACATCATCAAGCCAAAGGAGTCCTTGAACAAGGACCAGGCTAGAGCTCCACGCGAAATTTCGCGTGGAGCTCCCAAAGCCGAAAGCCTCGGATATCGAGGCTATCATGCAATTGTATGCCAATGTACAGCATCCAGAGTGGTCGGTCTTGGCAACAAAATTGGAGACAGCGAAGCCTTTCAACGTATCCAAGGCCACCTATCCGATGATTTTGGAAACAGGTCAAGCGTTGGTGCGTACACCAAACGGAGAAAACCTTTCTTCCCTTATGAAGGATCATGGGAATCCAGTATTCAAGAGTCTACTGGAGAGCAGAGCCATTGGTCAAGTATAGAAGATGCCTGGTGGCAATTTTCGGGTGATGGTTTCCACCGAGGATGCTAGTCAACAGCTAGAGTGCCAGCCGATAATCATCCTCGGGTCGCAGTACATTTTCGGGGGTACGATTCTCTCGATTCCGAATACTATCTGGACATATTTGGAGTAAGCGTGAAGGAGGAACGGATTCCCATTTTACGTTCCTTCACAGTCTAGGATGTCCATAGTCTTTGCTACTTTCCCCGAAACTGTTCCGTGTAAGGATGTCGTGATGTCGACGTGGAGAGTCTACTTTAGTACTGCTACGTGCCCTCCACAGCTGGTCCGCATCGGTAAAGTATGCGAAAAAATTGCTTACGAAAAGTTGCCTAACCCTATGCGAGGGAAAAACGGTCCTGCCCACCGGAACGACTACGTTTGGGCAACGTGGACCTTATTGCTTGTCTTTGGGTGCAGCTTCCGCCACTGGAGCACGGCAACAACAAACCAACAAGCAAAAGCAGAAGCAAAACCACAATCAAAATCAGCCGCAACAAAAACTGAAACAGCAACCAAAAAAAACAACCACACCAACGGCGCTCGTGATGGCACTACCAACTGTAGTGAAGCCAGTTCCCAGTAAGGATTTGGAGACGAGGAAACCTGAACAGAAGCTATCCGATCAAACCTCGTTGGCGCTTCATACTCCCCCCACTATCACACCACCAAGGGCAACAGCCTTATTGCAGACTTCTCCTCCTATCCTCTAACTGGCAATTCAATCGTACTCACAAACACGGGTGGAGCGGTATGGGAATGTATCTATTAGGTTGGCATGGACGAGTGGGAAACGTGATCGGGTGGAGCCGTTCGAACAAACGGTCTCCAAAGCACCATCTCTTGCGCTTCCGAAGTTAGCGACGAGTAATTTTTATTCTGTGCTCGCAACTATGGAGGTGGAGATCGAAGTAGTAAAAGCGGTTGCCAATCCGAGGAATGGAAACCGCGTTGAAATCATCCCCGTGAAAACACGGATGCCAAAAGAGGTGGCCACCTCGAAAGAGGCGGCACACTTCTATCAGAAACGACACACAATAATTGAGAAATCGGAGCGACCAACCCGAGTTGGTGAAATAGGGGAGCTAATGGAGATCGATTCCGAAAATGCCCTCTAATCACTCCGACTGGACAAGTTGGTTCAAGCCGATGCTTTCATCCATCACGTTAGAAAGCTAGTCCAGTTCTGCACAAATCCGGACAAAATTATCCGAGCGGCACTTGATCATCCGATGACATGTATGGTGTGCTACTCACGTGTATGGAGTCGAATGATAAAGCGTTGGATGAATTGGCGCATCTTCTCATGATAAATCCCATTTTCGCAGCGTACAATCTCGGTGAAGATGTTACGTTTGCGACGCGATGGAGTCGCCACGTTGGTGGAAACGTTCCCTCGAAGCGATCTGTTTTGTTTGAGAAAGTGATGTCTTGGTGGACGTCAGTGCCGGACATAGTTCACGTTTTCATTCGAGCACCAAAGCGCTCGCGTTTTTGGAACTCTTATTTTTAAGTACTGCTTGGACATTCTACACAAACGATCACTGGATCCATTATATCACCGATAGACCAGTGATCTGGATTCCGGGTCACCATTGTCGTTCACTTCCGATCAATGTGCTAATATTGTTGTTACGCTCCGACGTAGGAATATAATCAATGGTTTGGTGGTAAATGGCGAGGACTTCTGTGTGGTGATATCAGCGAGCTCTCAGTCAATCTCATCTTTTTCCCAGAAGAGAAAGCAACACTCCACCTCTCAAAAGCAGATGGTGAAACGAGGTTGTTGCTGTTGCACTTCAGCGTGAATGCTAACGGCTCCTCGATTATTTCAACGTGGAACAATATCTCAGCACTCACGGTCAATGGCAAAAAAAATGGAATTCATATAAATGATCATCTTTTTATCGACCATATCGTATCACAATACTCCAATTGTTGTGTTCAAGAAACCAAGTTTCACGATCACAACCAACCGGACTCATTTCAGTATTTATTATCCTCAAAAACGCAGCAGAATTTTTTTGTCAATGACCACAACAGTGCTTTCCTCCGTCCGACTCAAAACCGCAGGGGCGGCGTCATGACAATAGTTCGTTCGGACTTTCCCGGTTACTCAACAGCTGAAGAACTCACCGAACGAAGCATTTCGAGATCTTTATTTGGTTTTTCGTTTTCTCATTCACGGTGCACCGGTGTATATTCACAATGTATATGCACCGGTCAAGGCCGAGGAACGAGTGGTTTTTTATGACTTATTGCTCTCCAACAATTTCGTATCTACCGCAACACATATCGTATTTGGTGATTTGATACACCACTCGATCCAGCTATCGATGCTTTGAGTGGATCAATTCGACACGAACCAAGTCGATTAGCGTGTTTGGAAGGCTTTCACAGTTGGGTGTGGTAGACGCTTGGAAATTCAACATCCGACTGAAAAAGTATTTACAGGACCATTGCCGCGCACGAATCGACTAGATTACATCTGCATGTCGGAAGAGCTATCCAATATGGTCGTCCACGACATGCGGGAGATCATCTGGCACAAAAAGAAACTTTTGAAAATCCAACTCAGTCTCCGGGTCGAGAATATTCAACAATGTTCATTACGACTATTTGAATAACCTCAAAATGTCGAAGCACGTGTCGATGCTCGAACAGTTGCGGACAACTTCGAATCCCGGAAAAATGGAGGAAAGTTGGAAAACGAAAATCAAGAAACAGCTTCAAGGCATCGTAAAAAAGGTTGCAAAAGATAGCCGACGTGATGTTGAGTCTAGCCAGCGTGTTTGGGAGGTCGCAGAAGCTCGATATCGCATTCAAGACAGCAATGAGTCACGGTATTTTTACGAATCGAGTTTTCAACAATCTAGAATTCAGTCGAAAACAATGCGAAATACAACCAAGATGAAAGCTTCGACCATCACGTGAAGCATATGCAGAACTCTTTAAAGCATTTTTTTGCCCTCCGGATAGTACTTGTCGTCGCGTGTCGATCGAAAATGTCACCAAAAAATGTGGCACCGTGAAATCGAACCCGAGGGAGATTATAAACGAATTCAGAGATCATTGGGGTGGTGTCTTGGGCTCTTTATAGCTCCGAGACCGACTCAGATGATCCATGTGAAAGAAAGCAAAAAGCGTTATGCGATTCGATTCAAGTTTCCCTTGCCTCAGCAGAGCAAGACCGTCTCTCAACTCGATGAAGTAAGACCAAGATGGCGGAAGCGATCAAGCACATGCGGGGTAGTTCTTCTCCAGGTATGGATGGACTACCAGCTGCATTTTATCAGCTTCATCCGGAAACGTTTGGCGAGTGTCTGAAGATCGTGTTCGAATATCAGCTGGAAAGAGGTATCCTACTTTGATCACAACGTCACTCAGCAATCACACTTTTATACAAGAAAGAATCACGAGATGATCCTGGCAACTATCGACTGATCGCATTGCTCTGTGTCGAAGTGAAAGTACTTTCAAAATTGTTGACGTATCGATTGCAACGGTTTTTGCCAAAACTGATCCATCAAGATCAAAAAGTATTTGTGTGCGGAAGGTCAATGCATCATCATATTCGACATCTCACCGACATCCAAGACTTGGTCACTCATCGAGAGGAGGAAGCTTATGCGACTTTTCTCGACTTTGAGAAAGCTTATGATCGACTCAATTGGACCCACATGTTTCGCGTTTTGGAAAAGATGGGCGCTGGAAAAAGTTTCATCGACTGGGTTCGTCTTTTGTACAATGACACAAAGGTGCAGTTGATGATTAATGGAAATATCAAACCGTCCATTACACCACAACGTCGAGTGAAACAAGGTGATCCTCTCTTAGCATTAATTTTTCTGATGATGATCGAACCTTTGGAAAATTTACTTCGCCAACATGAAGAACATGACATTTGGATTAATGGCCGACTGTCGCAACTGGATTATTTTTTGCGGACGATTCTGTTAAACCCTGGTGCTGTTACGACAGACACGAAACAGGGAAGCGAACTAAAACTCGGTCTTTAGTTTGCAATAAAAAAGTGGTATACTGATTTAGGGAATTGCTATTTCAACCCCGCTTTTTGCTATTTCCACCCATCAATGTAATTTTTAGACCAATCAGATTACGACGTTATTACCACACCAATTTTTACTATTTCCACCCACCTTTTTATTATATGATTGGGCAAAATTAGTATATGCAAATTCAGTTTTTCCTTTTACTTTGCTCACCTGCATCTTGCCTACAAGATGAAAATAGTGTTGAAATCTTCGTGAGACATTTTCAGATATCATATCCCTCCCTGTTACATTTTTTTACATCGCCGCTTAGGCTTCATTGCATGCTCAAATGCTGACGATTCGCGCTTTGTTGATAAATTGAGAGCCTTATTTTGGGGCCCATGTGGACGTCCTTTCGCCTTCACGACAGAAGGTTCGGCAAGGACCGAAAAATTCCCACTTACCAATTCCGAAATTCTAGCATGAATGATTGACTGTTGGGCTGGCGAAAAATTTAATAGCGGCTTTCCAGTGCTCTCAAGTAGAGCTGAAACGACGCGATGTTGTTCGGCATGATGGAAACTTGCTTGGCCCTTCCGTTATTGCATTCTAACTAAAGTCACCTAGGTGCCAATGCTTGTGGATCAATGTTAAGGGTATGGGGCTGTTACAAAGATCACGGATTTCATGCAAACATGGTAATTCCATAGTACTCACTCAACGTATGACTGCAGGCATTCTTCAAATCCTCTTCCGCTCTATTGAATTGCTCTTCGATTTTTTTCAGAGCAAAAACGGAGACGCGTCCAACCAGCTGCTCATAACTTACACTACCACGAAATACATGTGGGATTCGGATGCGCTCTCTAGCAATGTTGATTCAAGCTCCCGGGCTTGGTGCTCAATGGCTTGCTTCATTCTTGCCTGAACAAGATCCAGATTTCCAGTAGATGTTTGTAGGTACTGCTTCAAAGCTGAATGCTCTCCTTCAACCGCCGACGTCAAAGTATTTTGAAAATGCATCACCTTGTCTGTCCAGGCACGCACAAATTTTGCTTTATGCGGAATTCAGGTTATCTCCAAATAGCTGACAACGTCCGATTTTCCAGCATACTTAATTTTGAATGTACTCCATCCTGCATCATAGTTTGCAATTGTCTTTAATCTACACACATTTGTCCAACTTTCCAAAAAATCCTCCCATTCCTCGTTCGTGCCACATGCATAGGAGATGTGCACAGTCCGGAAATATTTCTTCAATGGCACCAGCTAGCGCCAAGTCGCGATCTGTCACCAGAACGTCTGGAGTTTGTACCAACATGTTTCGCAATGCTCAAGTGGCAAGATATAATCTGCCTTCTCCTCCCCTGATAAAAATGCAAAAGCCAAGTAAAATGTTGAGTTCATTCCCTTCGTCCAAAATGCTCAGCAGAGGCATCCTGAATCTATTCGTTTTGTACGTACAATCCAAGAGAAGAATCCCACAATACCGGCGAGCTAAACGGATGGATGTTGGATAGGCCATGAACAAATGCGTGACGCGCACATCACCGGTGGTTTTAACACTATATGCCACGTGCTCGATGTGACTTCATCCATCAAAGCCTGGATCGGGGACCTGCCTGCCAATTCCTTCAAACGACATTGCGCTTTGGCGTTGTAGAAGGTTTTCGTCGTAGCCAGAGATACGGTAAGTTCACGATGCAAAAGAGTTAACCCCTGACGTGCGGAGACTCCAGCTGATACAAGTTCCTGTACGCGGCCCTTTTATTCTTCAGTCATTCTTCGGCATCCTGGGTGCCCAGTCATACTCTCTGAAGGTTCATGATTGTGTTGCATGTTGCGCATTTTGACTTTCCAGCAACCATCTCCATTTTTCTTTCCAAAAGCCTCCCAAGGACACCCCTTCAGGCTAGTTCCTGTCTTTCGTGTCTTTCCCTCAACGTTTCCAGCAGAGCGTCTCCTATACTTCCCACCAAGATCACAAGCAAGCAAAACTCGCCTGTCTCCATCTAAACGTTTTATCGACACCCCATAGCCAGACTCACGACACACGTGGCAAACCTGTTCAATGAGATCACAAAGTGTGGCAAAAGATTGGTTGCGATTGATGAAATAGGACGTTGATAAAGGTGGGTGGAAATAACGCCTTAATCTGATTGGTCAGAAAGTCACATTGGTGTGGTAACAACGTCATAATCTGATTGGTCCATTGATGCTACATTGGTGGGTGGAAATAGCAAAAAACTGGGTGGAAATAGCAATTCCCTTGATTTAATATTATTCTTCAGCTAAATACGAAACGCCTCGCTACAATACATATGTAGTCCACGCATCTCCATATGGCTTCGTCATCATTTCTTCAACATGTTCCACTGTCAACAGATTCGACATTGCTTTCAGAGAAACCAAATGGTGTTTTGACGCAACTCGAACTCAACCAAGTCTATTGCGATGGATCGGATGCAAAACTCAACTTGAGTAATCATCTTTGCTCTCGTTAAATCGGACCATGCCGTGTCCACGTATTCCCAATTTGACCATAATGGGTCCGGAGGATTCGGTCAAGTATTTGAGTATTCCATTCGGCCAGACACCGATTCATTCGATGGTTATTTCAACTCTCGGCAAGCGCTTTTGCGATGGGTTTGGTGTATGGTTTCGACGAGCAAGAACTATTTGTGGTCGACTACTGGTTGCGCAAACGATGATTTTATCACGTCTGTGGCATTACACGATACCCGTTGATATACCAGCAGTGACTAGTCGACAGTGGCAATCGATTTTAAATCGATTTATGCTTGGTCGGAAACACAAAAAAGATTCAAAACATGTTCACCTGATCAGCAAAAAGATCTTATATCTTCGCCGACAGGATGGTGGACTGCAAGTTCCTTTTTTGGTGGGACGACTAAAGCTACAACGTATTCAATTCCTTCAGCAGTTCGCCTCTGATGCGTCGACAATTATTCCTGCGAATTGGACAACTGCTTCGACGGAATTAATAGAACTTATCCAACCTCCCTTTGGACCACACAAGCCGATGGATACATTCACCATCGCACCAAATCGACCTGGGAAAATGGTTCAATGGGAGAGCACATCGTCATTGTGGAAACACGCATTAAAATTGTGGCATCAGATGGATTGGAGCATTTCAATATCAGATTTAAATGTTTTACACCGCCGTCAGTACTACATGGAACAACCGATGTGGGTCCACTACGACCAAGCATTACATTATGAAGCTGCTACTCGCCATCCGAGTACGCAGAACGTTTGGTACAATCTCGGTATGGCGGACGAACCACATCGCACATTACGAAAAACGTTTGCTACACTTTTCGACGTTCGAGGTCTGCAAAACTTTTTTCGTGGAAGCGACACATGGCCAACGAAGGAAGATTTTGTCGACATGTATTACAACGACGAAAAGCCGAGCTGAACACATCGGATATGTCTGAAGAAAAGTTGATGAGTCGACTTTACAATGAAGTCACTCAGCTACCACAGCGTATTTACTCGACGATTGGTCTTATCACTTGGATCCAACGAAACACAAGTGGCAGATCGTTCTATGTGGGAGTACAATACAAGGAGAGGAAACATTATTTCCCATCCATTCCACGCCGTCAACTCCCACGAATCATCTGGAAACTTCCCGAACCAGCCAAGAGTCATCCGATGTCGACACATTGGTCATCGCGGGAGAGATCGGACACACTGGATACCGAACGAGTGGGAACATTTATGCTACATCACGGCATCTTCGAAAACGTGTATTACCGATTTACGAAGATTTACATTTTCGTCTAGCCTTTCAAATGTTGCCAGTTCGATCTCGTTTCTGGTTTTTGAAGGATATTCAGCCCGACATTATATTGTGCACGCAGCCTTCGTGTGGGGCAGCGGAATCCGATCAACATCTCTTTCTAGAGTGCGATCACACGGTACAGTTATGAAGGGAGTTACTCCCTAGTTGGGATCAGTTTTTCTTCTCTCGACCACGCTAGACGCATATTGCATGTGCAATCGTACCAGCACTTCGATCGGATTGGAAAGAATATCAACATATTATATCAGATGTATGGCTTGCATTGCAAGCGGTGACACTGCACTTCGTCTGGACAGAACGGAATCG
This sequence comes from Albugo candida, assembly GCA_905220665.1. Taxonomy (NCBI): domain Eukaryota; phylum Oomycota; class Peronosporomycetes; order Albuginales; family Albuginaceae; genus Albugo; species Albugo candida. The sequence goes on from CAJNAR010000191.1 coordinate 55,389, forward strand.
TCGTTTATTCGATCAGCGATAAGCAACTCCGACAGTTTCAGCCCTTTCCATGATCTACACCACGTTTAGTGCGCACGTTCGGTACTTTCGAAGACAGTGTTACGATCAAAACGAACGCATTCGGCTTGCAAAGGTGCTGGATCAACTTGCAACGCAAGGATCATTTAGGGATTTTTTAGAAGCCGAAGATCATTACTGCGGGTACGGCACGGACAAGTCAAAATGCAAGTGCAACTCTGATCCTAGTCCTAGTTAGATGGCATTGTTCCACCTAGTGTGGCGCACACTAATTTACAAACCACGGTACTTTTGGATCATTTTTACAACTTGACAACTTTGCAGCATTTACAAGCTGGATACAGTCTCTAATTCAGGTGGCTGAGGCTACTGCTATTAAGGAATCATAACCAGAAGACATATTATCATATATCACAGGTATTTTGACGAAACGTTTTTTACATGTATATATGTTATTTAAGATAGCCTAGGCAACTAGAGAAGTCAGTTAGTCTAACTCTAGTAATATAGACACCTTCAACTGAGACGCACCCATCTTCGCTCATCTGCCAGCACTTGATTCGATTTAAATTCACTAAATCGCTTCATGAATAAAAAGCATTCATAGCGCAGCTAATGCAGTGCAGCTTCCTAGGCCAACAAAGTTATGTTTTAACGATTTCTTTTCCCGGTGCTCACGAATCCATGATCGATGGTATCTAGCCAATCATCTGCAAAGATAAAAAAATATTTTGCTAAAATCGGTATGCAAAATTCGATTATCTACAAGTATACCTTGCGTGAGACGATAAGAATGGATGCGGTATTCAATAGCATATAAGAAATTACGGGGATTATATACAGGTAAAAGATAGTGTCTTCATGAGCATAGCATTGGGAAGTAACGAGTTGCTTGACGACAACATTACTGTATTTTGGCAGCGATTCATATCAACTGCATTCACTCATTTCGAATTTCTGCTCAGCTTCACTGGCATTATTTTAGCTGCTCGATGAATCACATGACTTTGCAATACATGCGATAGAAGATGAATGATGCAGAGCAATCGGCCACTGCCTCGCCCGCAAAAAGATACATTTTAGAAGAGAGGCCATATTAGAAAATTCGGTGGATAAATTCTATTGTTTTACCGAAAGTATAGAATCATTTGAATGACAGTAAAACCGAACATAAATGGTTGGACTTGACAGCACAGAAATTTCGCTCATATGATGAGCATTACATTGACATAACTGGATCGAATAGCTCCCGTACCATTTATACTTATTTATGGGCGACATGATACATGCACACGCAAAATTGCTGGTCGAGTAAGCTGATTATTTGCCAAAATCATTCGTTCTAGCTGATGTTTTTACCTTTTTTGTATTCCATAAAGTTTGATCCTCATGTACAGGCGTTATTGAGATCTTTTCCAAAATGGAAAGTCTAAAATAAAATTGATAAAGCTGCACAAATTTCAGTCTCCGCACAGTTTTCATGTTGCGAATCGCAACTCGGCTATGATCATACTAGCTTAATAATTCATCCCGGACTCAGCATGCATCGATGCGGTCAAAATGAACATACGGGTGAAGATTGTTCAGAAGTTCTTACGTAAACTTTGCAAACATTTTGAGGCCCGAGAGTTCATCATTATGCGGCATTCTATACCAGTTCATTGAAGCCTGCATCCAATGCATCCAGCAACCGCTTTTGTGACCAAATTTTTTTTTAATCAAGATCCAGAAATATGCTAGATAGAAACTTTGCCGGAATTTTACAAAATGACACGACTTCCATGACGCATTTCTTCTTTCCTCCGGACATTTGGGTCAGTCCAATCCATATTCATATTTAACAAGTTGCTCTAGGAGGAAGTGCACCGCGTAGAGCGGTGATTTCTTTATTTAGTAAATTTGTCTCACTGCTTAAAGTTCCAGCCGAGCACTAAAAGGTACATAGCTCATTTTATTAATGCTCAATTAGTGGCCATAAAGGCACCCTGTGCATTGCAGCATTAGAGAAACAATGGGGATCGTTTAAAAAGATATCATCCAGGATACACAAATTGCTGTACCGGGATCCAGACAGCAAACTTGAAAATTCTGGGTGTGCCTCGAATACTTAACCACACAAAGAACAAATTCTGATATACATATTTTTCTTTACCTCATACTCAATCCAGACTGTGTGCGACATACAACATGGTGTGTTCTATTTGTGATGTCGATATGAATACCCCTTCAGGTCAATTGTAGTAATATCACAACGCCTTATGTGTTAAGGAGTGTTATTCTCCGATACGGCAGCTAGTCAATCGAGTCGCCTCATTCAGCCTGACGTTGGCAAGAAAATAGAAAAATCGTTTTCAGTATGATGATTCAGACGCCAGTCAAGTGACATTGTCTCATAGATTCATCCGTTTGATTATTATTGCAGTACTTGCAATGATATGCCATATGGCGAATCATACATTGCACAACACAAGTGGCTGCTGGGAATGAAATGATCAACAATTCTTCAAGTGAGCGATGATCTAGAATATTGCTTAAACAGATGCGACTAAAAAGCTCGAGAGCTTTCATTTAGGATTCAATCTGTAACTTGATGCTTCTATTGTTCTCCTGTATGGCATCTGTTCAGCCAAATATGACCCTGAACAAATTTTGGTCTTCATGTGCAGCACTAGCTTCGTGATAATTCATGTTCAGTCGGCTTGCGTCAAGCTTGTGATAGTAAGTCAACAATTGAGAAGTTGACCAAATTTTATTTCTGCATTAAGAAAGATCAAAGTATGGTACCTCAGAAAAAAGAAGGATCCTACCAAGTGAGGTTATGTAGGCATCTAGTCTGTCTGCAAGTACTTCGAGGTCACAAAGCTCTTCGTTCACAACATCAATCGCTTCTATATTCTCACGTAACGTGGGAGCTGCTAGATATTACAATTAGGGATATCTGTAAGCAGCAGAAAATTTGAAGATCTGCTAAGTACCGTTTTCCCTAAATTTGCTTTTCTTTCGAGCTTTTTTGCTTTCAGTCAATATGTTTTGATAATGTTGGTCAAGTTCGTTGAGGACAAAAAGCATTATTTTCGATGAGGATTCGGAGCCTGCAATAATCACTCATTTATATATCATGATGATAAGCATAATAAAACTCACTTGTAAATTGAGTGCCAATGTACGCCGCTACGCTTTCGCAGACGTTCTCATTTAGCTTATCTATTTCTTCCATAATAACAATTAAGTACGATCGAACCGCACTCATTGGTTTCGCTTTATTATATGTTTCTATGCTGTGCTTAGAAAACTGTACAGTATGTAATATGAGCATAAGTAGTAAACACAAGGTAAGCTCTGAAGTTGAAGGTGAGTTGAAAGAACAGCCAATCAAAAAGGGTCCATTTCTTGCGAATATACCAATTTACATGATGATGTAATACAAAAAAAAGGATATGGTAATTCCAATCAATAAAAATTAGCAAGTATATATTAGTATATTGATTCCAGCCGACCGGTAGCAGGACTGTTACCCGTGCATAGCCTCGACCCCTGCAGTAAGTCAAATTGAAATATGCCTAGAATCAGCTCGCGTGGTTTGCAAAAACACTTGGTCGGCTCTGATTATAATTTGTGTCAAGTATATACCTTAGTAGCGGAAGACAAGGTTTTTTACGGTAATTTAAATGAACATGCCAATTCAACATGCAAGACAGATGATGGCACGATGCCCGTCCATACGTGCTTGGATTCCACCTACGTTCGAAGCCATCGCTGCTAATGCTTAAAGCTATTTTCTCAGGTCGATGCTTTTAGCAAGCTATTGGGATTAAAAAGCGTAACGTATCAAGTAGCGATAAAGTAGGGGCTACACACTGGGATTAGTAACCAGTAAAAACAACTTTTTCCATCAGTGAAGAACGATTCCGCAATCTATATTTACTTCATAATGTAGGCTTGTTTATTTCGTATCACCCACCTTAGAATACCTAGATGAATCTGCGTTTGTTTAAATCCTCAAATTATTCTTTTTTCAGCTACAACATCAACTAAACCACGCTAAATTTTCAGTCAACATGCACATATAAGAATAATATCAACTGCATCGACAAGATTGGTGCTGTTGGATAATGTATCTATCTGCCATAATTTTTTGTTGACAAGCAACTGTTTACAGACATGAATCATCCAGATCGGAGTTGTGAGGAAGCTCAGCGGACAGATCGTTACATTGCTTTTCCATTAGGCTCATATGCGAGCATTTATTTACCGGTTAACAGGTACCTTTATTGGGCGCGGATTACCGAACATCAATAATCATGCAAACAATTGACCCATTCTAGCTGACGATAAAAATTGTTCTAAGATACAGGTGATGCTGTCGTTTAAACCATTTATAGCCAAATTGATGCGCTGGCCTATATAAATGCATTTAGCGTTGACTTTAACCAATGGTGTAAATGATAGGGAGTTTTTGGTTGTATCACATGATGCATGAATCCAAAATTCTGACTGATGTAGAAGCGCTTCAAGCTTCATTCAGTACGATCTGGCTTGACAAATCCACTGATAGAAAGAAACGGTACTAATGCCTGTCCATCAGCCTCAATTGATTAAAGATAAGATTTTGCAAAGAGGCAATAATATAACATTTCATGACAGAAGCGCAGCTTGGAGTCTTAAGCGAGCGGAATTGGGAAGTTTCTTCTTCAACGGCATTTCAACATTGCAATGTCTCCTTTTCTAAAACTGAACAAGCATCAATCCGCATTTTTAATGGGTGTCTATTATCTTTGCATCAGGTATTATGAGATTTTGGTGTCCGGGTTTGTCCTATCAAGTTGTCATATTGAACAAGTTAGTCACTTCTCAATTTAGTACAAACAACCTGAAAAATAACCTTACTCAAATCTTTCCTCTCGAAAAGATGGTTTGAGTACGACCCAACCAAGGGTCCTAGCGTCCACTTTTACTAACTTATCAACCCTGAAAATCAAATGTCCTTGGGTGATTGCATGATCGTTGAGGAGTTATCAACCTGTGTAATGACGTGGGAAGAATCCCCCACCCCCAGTGTGACGTTGCAGGCTGGTACAGGTGATACTGGCGCTGCCTCGTCACAGGCGAGTGATACTAGAAAATGCACCGCGAACGCCAAAACAATTCTTACTTGGCAAAGATTTTCAAGTCCCAAGAGTCCTTACGAAAGGAAAAGGCTCGAGTGAAACCGCAATACCGCCTGGAGCTCCAAAAGCCTCCGAGATGGAGGCTATGATGCATATGCCGACGGGAAACACCCTGATTTCGGCTTTTGCTGTGATATTGGAGGCAGCTAGAACTTTTCAAATGCCCAAGCCACTTTTTCAATGGTTTGGGAGACGGGTCAGGGGCTATCCCGTACTCCAAATGAAAAGATTCTAGCTTCTCTGATGCGAGCCCATGACATATAGTCTTTGGAAGCCTACTGGGGGTCTACCGATTGCTTAGTTCTCCAGTCTGTCTAGGGACAACGTCAGGGTGATGCTCGCCACGGTATATGCCTGTCAGCAGCTGGAATACCAGCCTGTGACTATCCTTGTGAAAAAGAGTTTTCCAGGAGTTACATATTCTTGAAGCAAAATACTAACTCGATGTCTTCGTCGTCAGAATGGAGGAAGAAAAGATTAGTAGCATCTGCTCTCTTCACAGACTGGGGTGCCAATTGTCTTATGATACCTTCCGAGAGACTATTCCACTAAGAAAATAGATTTGTTATAACAGTTGCACCCCAAAAGAAGTTCTGATGTCGACTTGGAGAGTCTACTTCAGCTCTTCAACATTCTCCTAATCGCAGGCCATATTTGGTAAAGTAATTTAGCTAATCGTTTACGCGAAACAGCTCTATTCAGTAAAGGGGAAAGATGCCCCGCTCCCAAGGGAACGAACATGTTCTGGGCAACGTGGCCCCTGCTGCTTGGATTCGTAGGCAATAGTACAAGCCCCGAGATGAAGGAAATACAAAAAAACGAGCTACAACAGCAGACTATCGTAGTGGTTTAACGACGGATAGCACCTCCTGTTTGAATTCAACAGCAAGTGGCGGAGAGAGCTGAACGGAAGGACTCCGGTAAAATCTTCTTGGAGCTTAGGACTCGTCCCAATATCGTACAGCCAGAACACCTGCTTTTTCCTCCCTATACCACTTTCTCTTCCATAATTGCAGAAAATTGTAAGGTCACCACACGTGGACGATGATGATGTAGCTATGCAGCAGGTTCGACCTCAAGAGAAAAGAGTCATCGCATCGAGCCATTTCAGCAAAGGATTTCCGAAGCGCGACCCCTCAGGAACTTCCTGGTTTGGTCACCAGCAATTACAATCCGTGGTTTTGAACATGAAAGTGGAGATAGATTGAAAGAACGCAGTGGTGAATTCGACGTTCAGAAAAAGGATTCAGATCATTCCGTTGAAAGCACGGATGACGACAGGGGTGTCTACATCAAAAGGAGCGGCCCACCTCTATCGGTCAAGACATATCACGGTCGCTAAAGGTGATTGTGATACAAATGTCGATAAAGTTGGTGAACTAATGAAAGTCGACTCCGAAACTTCTCTCCAACAACTTTATAGGGATAAAATGGTTCAGGAAGACGTACATACACCACGTGTGCTAAAGAGTACCCAGCTTTGTATTAATAACGACAGGATTATTGAAGCATCTCTAAGACATTCCATCACTATAATTGGTGTTCTTTTGAAGAGCATGGAAGCCTATCAACCAGCATCAAATGAATTATCTCACCTTTTTTCAATCATGGGGAATGTGCTGCCCACGATTTTGGTGAAGACGTAACATTCCAACTCGATGAAATTTCCACGTATGTGGAAAGATCCCTACCAAAATGGACGTTCTATTCAAATAAGTAATTCCATGGTGGAGATATGCGCCAGCACGCATAGTTTATGTGACCTGGGCAAAAAAAGCTATTTCTTTCATCTAATTGATTCTCGTGTGTGTAGCACCAACCATCTACACAATCGTTCATTGGGTCTCGTATACCACGATGCGCACTTAATTTATATTCGAGCTCAACACTGTAGATTGCCTCACTAATTTGTTGACTTCATTGTTTCTCTTCGTGATGGGATCAAAGTGCTGGTCGCAGGGTTTTGATGGAAATGGCACAGCGCGCGCTGCCATAATAAAGAGGAGCTTCTAATCAAAGCATGCTATTATTTGGAGGAATTGCGACCTACGTTTATCAACTGTAGATAGTAAAATCAGATTAATTATTGGTACGCTACAGGGTAAATGCTAAGAGCTCCTCGATTATTTTAACGTGGAATAATATCTCAGCACTAGTGGTGGATGTCAATGGAATTCATAAAAATGGTCATCTCTTGATCGACTTTGTCATATCACAACATTCTATTTGTCGTGTTCAAGAAACCAAACTTCACTTTCACAACCGACTGAATTCATTTCAGTTTTTATTTCATTCAAATTGCAGCATAAAAGCTTTGTCAATTGGCACAACAGTGGTTTTCTCCATCCAACTTGCATAGTAGTGGCAGTGTGATGACAATCCTTCGTTCGGACTTGCTATACAACGGCTGAAATCTCACCGAACGAATTATTTTTCGCAATCGCTATATGGTTATGTGTCTTGTGTATTCTCATTCACGATGTAGCGGTCTATACTCAGAATGTATATGCACCGGTGAAGGCCGAGGAAAGAGTGATTTTATTTGAGCTAATACTCTCCAACATTTTCGAATCGGCCGCAACCATCTATCATTTGGGTAATTCAACACACCACTTGATCGAGCTGTCCATGCTTCGAGGGGAACAGTTTGACATGAACAAAGTCGAGTAGTGTGATTGGAATGGATTTCGAAATTGGATGTGGTATACGCTTGGCGAAACGACAGAAAACATTTTTTACAGGCCCATTACCGGGCAAGAATCGACTAGATTACATCTGAATGTCGTAGAAGCTATTTAATATGGTATACGAACACATTATATATTTCCGTCCACGACATGCGGGTGATCATCTGGCACAAAAAGTAACCTGTACAAATCCAGCTCAATCCCCCGGTGAAAGATATTAAAAATACTCATTACGACTATTTGTATATCCTCAAGTTGTCAAAGCAATCAAATTGAAAGCGAATTTGGTGCTTGAACAGTTGCGGACAACTTCGAAGATCGGAAAAATGTGGGAAATTGGAAGATGAAAATAAGAAAACAGCTTCAGAGAGTTGCAAAAAGATTGCATAAGATATCCGACGTGATGTTGCGTCTAGCCAGCGTGTTTTGGAAGCCGCATCAGCTCGAAATCGCATTGAAGACACCAATCAATCACGGTAATTCTACAAATCGAGTCTCGAATAATTCAGAATTTCGCTCGACAACGATGCCATATACAACCAACATGAGAGCTTCGTCCATCACGGAAAGCATATGAAAAACACCTCCAAGCATTCATTTTGTTCTCTGGATAGTTCTGGTCGTCGCGTGCCGATCGAAAATGTGAACAAAAATGTGGCACCGTGACGTCGAAACGAGGGGAATCATTGACGAATTCAGAGATCATTGGGGTGATTTTATCATCTCTCTATATATCCCCGAAACCGAATCAGGTGATTCATGCGAAAAAAAGCTTCTGGATTTCATCTAAGTTTCCCTTACGTCAGAAGAGAAAGACCGTCACTCAACTCGCTTACGTGCGACCCAGATGGCGGAAGAGATCAAGCACGTGCGAAAAAGTTCGTCTACAGGTATGGATGAAGTACCAGCTGCATTTTATCAGCTTCATCCGGGAACCTACGGCGATTTTCTGAAGATCGTGTTTGAATATCAGCTGGAAATTGTTTTTTTGTAACTTATTTCGATCCCAACTTCATTCGGCAATCACTTTTCTGTAAAAAAAGGATCACGAGATATTTTGGCAGCTATTAATCGATCGCACTGCTTTTCATTGATGTAAGAGTACTTTCATAAGTGTTGGCGCATCGATTTCGACGGTTTTTGCCGAAATATATCCATCAAGAGCAGAAAGCATTTGTGCGAGGAAGTTCGATGCATTACCACATTCGACCTATTATCGACACACAAGACTTGGTCACTCATGAAGCGTATGCGACTTTTTTGGAATTTGAGAACTCTTGTGTTCACGTCAATTAAACGTACATGTTTTGAGCTCTGAATGGGGTTGGGAAAACGTTCATCGGCTATATTCGTTTTCTTATACTAACACGAAGCCGCAGTTAATGATCAATGGCAATATCACGCCTTACATGACACCAAAACGTGGAGTGAAACGAAGCAATCGTCTCTCAGCATTACTTTTCTCAAAGACGAACCTACTAGGAATTCAATTCTGCACCATGAGTAGCATGACATTTAGATCAACGGAATGACTGTCGCAACTATATTATTTTTTGCGGACGATTCGGCATTGCTTTCGGATCAAGTCTATAAAGAAGGATCTGCTACGATTGTCAAATTGAGCAGAATATTTTTTCTCTCGTATTGAATCGAGCCATGCATCTCCACGTACACCCAATTTGACCATAGTGAGTCCGGAGGATTCGGTCAAGTATTTGGGTATTCCGTTAGGCCACACACCTCGTTCGATGGTTATTCATTTCTCGACAAGCGTTCTTACGATGAGTTTGGTGTATGGTTTCGACGTGCAAAAACTGTCCGTGGTCGACGACTGGTTGCGCAGAAGTGAATTTGCCACGCCTGTGACATTACATCATTCAGTGGAGAGACCGGTAAGGACTAAAAACAGCAGCAATCGATCCTAAATCGATTTATGCTTGGTCGTAAAGACAAAAAAGATTCGAAGGACGTGCACCTGATCAGCAAAGAGTTTGTATATTTTCGTTGCTAAGATGGTGTACTTCGTAATGATAATTGTCTTCTTCCTGATCAGGTTCGTTATAACTGGAACTCGGATTGCGACGTAACCATCGATCTATAAATATGTTTTAGTGCTATTTGTGTTTACCATCATGGAAAGCTAACTCGAACAATGATGTGATACAACTGTCTTTGATTGCGCTCCGTTACCGATGTATGGATCCCGACTTAATCGGAAACGTTATTTCAACCAAGCTGTACTGATTTCTGCTTAGATAAGAATACCATGAGCAATATGAGTACAGTACAAGAAAAGTGCTAACGCACGTTTAGGTCTCCTTTATCACCGCTTCAAGCTCAGTTTGTAGATTTAGATACAAGGCTATTATTTCAAATGAAATTGGATTGCTGCATTTGGTTTTGCTGCCTCTGCTTATGATCATGTACTGTACTATACTGTGTTGATTGAGGTAAGATTCCTGCTAGTATGCTTAATAACCACAATATTATCAAGAAATAACTTGCGCAGGCACGAAATTGACAATTTTATACTATTTCAGGTCCTGTGTAGCCTTCTTCTCAGTGAAGCTTCTCAGAAGGGCCGCATTTTTTGCGTTTTGCTGAAAAGTCCGTCGAAAAAATCTCACCGCCCTCTCTTTTTTTCTCTATTTGTCTTTTGTGTCACCTTGTTTTGAAAGTCGCCATTGATTCTACTCTTGGCGGCTTTAAAAGTACTAAATTGATTTTTGAAATGCTATCGGTGAGATAGTTCGTGACATCGCTCTTGATTACACGGGTTCGTAGTGCATTGGATAAAATCAGACTTTTCTGATCCAGCTATCTTTTAGTGCTTCTGGTAGCATGTTTGAGCAATATTTTGCTTCTTGGAAGTAATTTGTCCCGAATGAAAGTCAAGCGGTCACTATTATAGATCGGGATCGTCAATCTAAGGGTAGTGTTTATAATTTTTTCATCATTGCGAGGATTATCGGTGCTACGACTTTTGCTGTTTTTTATAATAAAGTATCCGTCAGGTGCTCTTATCGGTCGCTATACAGGATAGCAGCTAATCTATTTGGAGCTGTATCTCCAAGCATCGGCCAGATCCAGCTGCGGAAATTATTTTATACTTGCGTATCGGCCAAAGTTGCTTTACACTGTTGGGTTTGGATTGAATCCGTCTACGTTATAGATGGGTCACATGGTGCGGATCTGGGTACAGGGTAGCTGGTGTATGGAATAACAAGCGGTAGAAGTCAGGGAGACTAGTATTTTAAGTACTGATAGATGTTGTGAATGTTGGGTGGGTTGTTGATTGCGAAATTGATTCTGTGTATTGTCTTTGTCATTGCCTGATAGACTTTCTCTTCTATGCCTTACTGTCCACCTTACCGATCTGCCTTTTTCTCTGGCTCTACCTGAATTTCGTAACGAACGTGCAACTATTCCGATACCTATCTGCCGAGATCTGACAGCCGCCTCTTCCGTGCTCATCGAAGCTCCTCGAGATTCACTTGCTTCTTCATTTCTCATCGTTTCCAACAATGAATACACTACACGGGAGCCGAGTTAACGAGAACAGTAAGGCCGCATTTGGAAGTGTGGACTTGCAGCAAAAATTTCCGAATCGAAAATATCGTGCTATCACCCATCATATATCAGACAAGAATTTCGCCATGATTGAAGATGACAGATGATAAGCTCTCTCAGAAGTAAAAGTGGATAGGAGCACGTCAATCAAAAAATTGCGCAGAACCACACAAGACGGCAGATACCGGAAAGCTCGTTGCAGAGGTTTATCACGTCGGATGCTGTGCAGGGACAGGCACGATCCAGTGAAGAACAGCGTAACTTACACAAGAAAATAATCAGGCTCAGCAGTATCGCTGTTGTTGAATGGGAAATAGCAGTCCATGAAGTGAGAAATAAGCATCAGAAACTGTTTCTGGCCCATCAGTTTCAAACGCTGAATTAGACAGCTGTTGCTATGGGCGTACAGCAAAACAAGATCTTTCATTCAGAGGAGCGATCACATGCGGCTAGTGAGACACGTTGGGGACTCTTGGATAATCAAGATGAGAGATTTATGGAGGATATTCGCGATATTCACTTGGAGTGTGTGACGTTGGACACTGGGGCAAATATACCTATACTTCCGATGTATAAGGGAATTACAAAAAAGAGAAGAGATAATATATGGGCCTGTATATGGTGTACGATCACCACATAATGATTTCTAGTGCGAGCATTGAAAGTAGTGTTTCTGATGCCTATTGGGGCATGTGTCTACCAATTTGTTAATTTGAGCTGCAGAAGCCGGGGAAGGATATCACGTAAGAAGATTTGGTGAAGTACTTCTCAGCGCGAATCCCGAGACCGACGACTTCAGAAAATCGGATAAAGTTGTAAGCATGGAAATAAACATGCAAGTTGAGGATTCGCGAGTGGCCCGTTTACTTGCATACTGTATGAGAATATTGGTCATGCATGATTTGGAGATATTCACAGCAAGCGAGCCAAAGATCCATATCAGCGATCGTTTTGCTCGCCGACATTCCGAAACACGGTCCACGGAGAGAGTTGAAAAAAGATTTCAAATAAGGCTATGACAGGATCAACGGTGGATTTTGTGAATGGTAAGAAGAGACAGTTGTAAAGGTTCCTAAAATTCGAATTAGTCTTACCTGACGATATCCTTCAAAAGTTAATGATAGATAGGCTGATGGAATGTAGCACTGCGGGAAAAAATCGAGGTCTGTCAAAGATGAAGAGAAACAGTCACGGTTACAACAGTTTCATGTGGTAAGTGTGGCTTGAATGATCACGTACTTTTCAGCGATATTCAAAGTGAAGCTTTCTGTACAGCCTCTTCGTTTCTCACTGTTTGTCTGTAAGCAGCGCTTCTATAAAAAAAAGTCCAAAATAAATAGTGGATGCAGAGATGTGCTACCGGAACCGCAAAAGCCGTTCGTCCTCTCCCCGCTCATTGTCAAGAAGCCTGGTGCTGAGAAATGAAGAATGACTGCGGATTTGCGGGTGGACAATGCACCGACAGAGCGAGTACTATGAACATGTCTATGACTGAAGTGATCTTTGATCACTTTCAAGGCTCCAAATTATTTCTTCTATTGTACTATTGTACCTTTGTAAAGGCTACTAGCAATTCCTACCGGATGAAAGTTGTCAGGAGTTGTAACAGATATGGGCATGTATACCCCAACGTGGGTTCTCATGGGGTACAGACAGTGTGGCCTACTGCCTAGCGAGTGTACAACAGTTGGGTCTGCCTCAGCTCAAGTGAAGGTGCTTATATGACTAGAATTAGACTAACTGACTTTTCTGGACGCCTAGACTATCTCAAATGACAAAGATAAATATAAATACCTGTGAGAGATGATCATATGTCCTCTCGTTGATATCCCTGTATTGCAGTAGCCTCAACCACCACAGTTCAAGACTGTGTCCAGCGTGTAAATGATCTAAAGTTGTAAATCGGCCAAAAGTATGGTGTTTTTCGCAATTGGTGTGCGGAACACTAGTTCCAACGTAGCCATCAATTAAACTAGGAACAATGTTGCACTTACACGTCTACTTGACTGTGCAGTACCCGCAGCAATGATCTTCGACTTTTGAATTTTCAGCGAATGCTCCTTCCGTTGCGAGTTTATTCAGCATTTGTGCAAGCCGAATGCGCTCCCCCCGATCGTAACACTGTCTTCGAGAGTACCGAGCGTGCGTACTATACGTGATGTACTTCACGGGAAGTGCTGGAGCTATCGGAGTTGCTTCTCGCTTGTCAAAAAAACGAAGATTTCGATCGATCCAAGCAAAGTGCAGCGTCACCGCTTTAAATGCAAGCCACAAATCTGATATAGCCAGCTGATATTCTTTTAGTGCCGGCCGCAGTGCTGTCCCAATTACATTTGCAATATGCGTCCAACGTGGTCGGGTGAGAAGAACTTATCCCAAGTAGTTAAAAGCTTCATCCATAATTGTGCGGTGTGATCGCACTTGCGAAAGAGATGTTGATCTGATTCCACTGCCCCACACGATGCCTGAGTGCATAATATAATGTCCGACTGGCTATCCCTCAAAATCAGAAACGCGATCAAACTGATAACATCCGAAAGGCTCGAGGAAACTGTAGATCTGCGAAAATCGTTTATACACGTTTACGAAGATGCCGTGATGTAGCCATACATGTTCGAACCTGTTTTGTATCTATTGCGTCCGATCTCTCGCGAGATGATCAATGTTTCGCATGGGATGACTTTTGATTGTTTCGGGAGGTTCCCAGACAGCACGTGATATGCTTCGACCGCAAGCAGTACTAGTAGTGCATTGCTAGAGTCAATACAAGGCACTATTCGAATTGTGCTCCAACTTTTGCATGAATATCAAGCTACTTTTTTTGTATTCTTTTACGGATCAAATGATTGATGATCTTAGAGAAAACGATATCACGTACAAGTGTGCGACTCTAATCAGTTCCAACAGTTTCAAATCTTCGATTTACCTGATTTTGAATAACTTCCAGTTCGTGCTAGGAGAATAATGTCACCAAACCAACCTTCTTTAATTCGACAATGCAATTTTATATAAATCTGCTTTAGGATCGTATAAAGCATCTCATATTCTCGGATTAGCAAAAACTTTAGGATCACTTTCATTCAAATTTTGTGGTGGAATCTCATTGGATGTAGAAATGCAGAAGAGGCCCGAGTACATGAAGAAGATTGCTAAGTCCACCCCGCAGGTTACTATTCTTATCCCTAATGCGGTGTCCACTCCAAGTCTTCTTTCTCGCTCCAGCTCTTTGGCGCATTTTAAATATTATCACAGCCGAAACTTTGAAAATTGCTCTGTGCATTGACACTAGTAGTTGTGATGAGTGAATCTTTCATTCACTTTGACCTCTTTACTGTTGAAGAAGGGTGTGTTGTTGTCAAGTTACGCTATCGACGATGCATGTTGGTAACGGCATAGGATTACCGACGCACCGGCCGGGCGAATTCTGATGTGCGACTATACAATTAGTAATGCGCGGTATGGAAAACTGTCAAGGTATAGTCGAAGAAAGCAGTAGGCTTAGAGTGGCAAGAGAGTTTGCGAACTAAGGACCTAAATATATTTGCAGTATTCAATTTGTCACCTGCTGAGCTCTACGCATCTTTTAACAGGTTATGAGCTGACGTAGAGACCCCTTCTCTCTTGAATGGTGCAAAAACTACAAGTATTACTTGTTTCGTAGACAACAGCTGCAGTAGCTGACAAGCCTAATAACGAGAGGAGCGCTCCATGAGTCGTAATCACACCAGAGTCATATTGAAGCAGTCGTAAATTGTATTCGTCACAATCATTAGACCGACATTGCATTGATGTTTTTCACGTGTACAGCATATGTGCAACATGTGTGCGTAGCTTGCTCACTAGGTACAAGTGTACGTCTGCGAATGCTGCACATTTGCTCGTCAACTATTCACAGGACCTTACATCTTCCATCTCGCGACTTTTTCCGAATGTTTCTGACTGAAATCATGCATACTCGTATCCGAAATGTATCATTCGTCGTTACGTACGAAAACAAATTGCGTTGACAGCCACAAGTTTTTGCTCAGTATGTGTCCGCGAAATTTCAAGGCCAATAGTTTGTTGTACGAAGATCTGACAATTAATCATATGTATAGTAGCGAAGGATGACAAAAACATCTTCTGGACCAATATCAGTGCAAACATTTGAATTGCACTTTTACCTGCAACTTGATATCTGATCGGATCTTCGGAATGATTGCGTACTTCGTTACATAATCGGAATGCAGCTCCGATTCAACATCGCTCTGAGTAGGTACGGACCCTGATAAAATCATGATGTAGAGTGCATGTATTATTGCAAAATAGTCCAGTCCGTGCTCATTTTTGCATCACCAAAATTCTGACTACACAAACAATAACTGATTTAGAGTCATACACTTTAGCGCATCTGTATTGCGATCTTGAGTCAATTATTTACTCGTGTTGTAATGAGAGATTCCGGTCGTTCGTGAACTGATAACTACTTTAAATGATATTTACATAAGCGAAGGGTGCTCGTAGAGGCATTTTATCGCCAACGGGTCGATGATACAGCCGTTACTCGTGTGAAGCGTTTGGGCCTGTGCTTCACCTATCGCAGAGTCTTCTACTGGCGAATGTGCACACAAATCACTGCTGTACATGACAATGTTCATATCGCCAAATAAATATATCCGCTGGAACGGGCTAAAGCAATTATCTATTCTCAATTTGTGATGCAGCGAGAAATAGGAGATGCAAGTTTTATATGAAGCCCTTCTTAACGAAGTCATCGGATGATGATGCACCCATTGATTTCCGCTACCGCATCATTCATTTCATATCGTCAAGACTTTTCATCCTTTTTGTCAATGTGTCATCTTTGGCATCAGCTGCGTCCACTATGGTCTAGAAGACTTTCTAAGGGATGTTAGGGCGGGTTGACTTGCGTCAAACGCACACTTTAAAATCAACAATGATAATCTGACCGAGATTATTTCTGCATCCAGATTTTCATGCCTCATAGTACCAGCATAGAGCGTGGATAACCAGAACAAAGCTCATCTTTTCAGAAAGTTTGCTAGTACTTGTAGATAACGAAGCTCTCGTGTGTATTGAAATACCAGCAAAGTATCTGCCATGTATCATCCTTCATATATATGCCTGAGGCTTTCCACGTTTCTACTTTTGGCGAAATGTTGCGATGTTGTTAGTCAGCTCGTTGATCACAAAATGCATGCATCAAACCTAAAGACGGCATGACGGAGTGAGGTTATAGATTACTATGCCAAACGCATCCAAATGACTTTGGAATCGAGCGCCATAGTATATATAGTGAGATTGCAAGCAGATTTAGTATTTCTCAACATTTCTTACTGTCTGGCGAATGCCATATCGATGGGCCAGTACGAAGTGGAATTCTGGTGGTTGTGGGTAATCGCTTAGTTCAAGGAAAGACCACCTCTGTTGGACAGCTGATAAGAAGAGTTGGTCCTAAAGTACCATTTGCAGATTATATTGAAGAATTATAACACGGAAGAGCATATAATTATTCAAATCGACCGCGGTGGGACATATAATCTTGAAAAGCCATAGAGCTCAGCAGCAAACACAATAGAGCTCCTTGACCATAAACTCGAGCCTGCATGACTTGCTGTGAAACTTTGATTGCTGTGTTTGATCGTTGTGTCAAGTATATTCCACCAACGATAGGAACGCCAAGGACAGTAATTGTTCTATATGGATAATCGTAAATGTAGTTAGCCAGCCGATGATGCGGTAACAAATGATGCCCCGATGCCAGTTTCTCGCGAACATAATCGGGATCCATCGCTGCTAGGTACCGCTCGGGATTACGAGCACCGGCAACAATTCTTTGTTCTAAAGTGACGGCGAATGGCCCTAAAAAGGATGATATGATTAAAGCAGTCTTCCCACTCACACTCAACCTGTTGCGAAAAGTTGGCCAGTACTTATTAGCTGCGAACACGGCCGCTCCAGACGCCAACGAGAAAGAAAGTCCCGTCTTCAGCGCTGTCTTGTAAGCGTGCGCCGATATGATATCTCTCACAGTGGCGTCCTTGGTTCCTGAACTAGCATAATGATCGATCTGTTCGGCCTCGGAATCCATCGGATTAAGAATTTGGATTTCTTCAGCAATTACAAGTTCGTTTACTAAGTTCGTATCAGGATTAGGAATTTGACACAATTTCTTCATGCGCGGAAAATTGATCACAGAGCGCTTGTAAATGGCTTTTGAGGCCATCTTGTGACTGGACGTTTTCCTGGTTCTCATCTGATTGCATCAAACCAAGTTGTTCATGAAGAATCATGTTCAAGGACTCAAATTCTAGCTGGCGTTCATGGAATTTGATTACTGTGTAGCCGTTCATTTTTGCTGAAAATACACAACAATGAGCCAACACGAAAGCAAGGCGCTGCAAGGTGAATAGGCCAGCGTCTAATCGACGTAGTAGCTGTTCCTCTTCATGATTGTTTTCTGTTTCTGCATCCTGTAGGTCGGTTTCTGTCTCCCCTTCTTCTTGCACGCGTTTGTAATACCTTGCAAACAAGTCGATCAAGCGATCCAATTTTTCATACTCTTTTTCCATCAGTTTTGAATGAAATCGAGCAAAACCATCCGCTCGTGCTTTTTCCGAAAGATACACACACATCGATGTTATGATGTTGATAGTGTACTCTTCTTGCTTCTCTTGAACCCTCTCCAATGTTCCCTTACTTACGTGACGCGATCTGTATCGACCTGTTTTGCCCATGAGAATTGAAAAAATATGTCTCAGACCGCCGATCTCTACCAAATGCTCGCAATTCCGAGGGCTTTCCATAAGTGAATGATCCAGCAGGCGAAGGGCTCCGGCATACATGAATGATGTTCGATCTTTGAGAAGCCGTAACAGAAGCTCAAGTCCTTCCAAATGACGAAATCGATTCTTTGCCTCTTGTGCCAGCAAAAGAGTGCAAAGAGCATTAAATATGTTCTCAAGAAATTCTTCTTCGTCTTCAGAGGAGGGATTCCGTTTGCGGTATAAAGCAATAATACGGAGTAATTTATCAAACCGGTCAGTTGTTTTCTTCTTAATCCCATCATCCATAAACGCTTCTTGAACGGGATTTGCTAATTGAAGCATTATTGACAGTACTTCGCTCGCGTACAGCTTATTCTGGGGGAATGCGACTGCACCTTCCCCACTCTTACGCTCCAACGCAATACTTTCTTTTTCGGCAATCAATCGGACAAGATGAGACAGAAATGTATTCTCACTGCAGATACTCACACATGAGTCAGGAGCTAATTCAGCCATATTCTCAAAAATCTGTAGAATATGGTAGATAACTTTTTGAGTCTCGTGTTCCTTGTCTTCTTGATCATCCTGTTCCATGTTTTCCTCATTGTTTATTTCAGCCACATCGACTTTTTCAAATCTCTCAAGAATCTGGACAAGGGACGCCAATACATTCTCCTCTACGAAAGCTTTTGCAATTGCAGCAATTGCCTCCAAATCGTCCTCTTCCATTTCTCCTAGGTCTTCAATGTCAGTCCAATCAGCGATGATGGCGATCACATCGTAATGGATGTCAATGTTTTCGTGTTGCAATAGACTTAGAAGTAGCGGTACAAAGTCGTCTTTGATCTCCAAACAGTGAGCAAATAAATTCGGAAAAGCAGCCACCCCTTTCCATTTGATTAATTCCTGATGCAATGCGACTTCCGAGTCCATAAATTTTGATGGCGTTTGAGCGTACTTGGTACGTTCTATCGCATTTTTTTCAATCGTCTTTCGTAGTAATGAGAAGAGAGAATGAATCGATTTAGCGGTCATTGTGTCATCAATATATGTAGCATTTTCGACGCTAGAAACGAGCGAGTCAAAGCTTTGATCGGCCTTGAACCGCTTTGAGGCTTTCATTACTTTGTTGTTTTAACTGCGATTGACTGGACGAAAATGGAGAGCTCGACAGCAGCTTCGATTCCAGTAACCATCCTTTCAGGCTTCTTGGGATCTGGAAAAACAACACTTCTCAATTATATATTAACTGCTTCACATGGAAAGCGGATTGCGGTGATAGAAAACGAGTTTGGAGAGGAGATTGGCATTGAAAGTCTGGTGGCTAAAGATGGACTTGATGGTCAGTACTTGCCTGAATTTTTCGAGCTTGGAAACGGATGTATATGCTGCTCGGTTCGTGATGATCTTGTGAACACGCTCGAACGGTTGCTGGAAACGAAAAGTGGAAAGTTCGATTACATTATTGTGGAGACGACAGGAATGGCAAATCCCGGCAAAGTTGCGTCGGTCTTTTGGGTGGATGATGAGCTAGAAGGAAGAATGTATCTAGATGGAATCATCACTATCGTTGATGCTCACAACATTGGTAAGAATTTGGAAAGAGATTCCACTAGAAATGAAGCTGCATCGCAGTTGGCGTATGCTGATCGGATACTTCTGAACAAGGAAGATCTTCTTGAAGGTGATAATGCTTCTAAAGACAATATTGAGTCTCTGATCCAGAGCATCAACGGATTAGCGCCATTCACATGGACGAAAAAAGGAATCGTGGACTTGAGTTATATCCTTGAAATTCAAGCATTCTCAATGGATCGCGCTAATCAAGTAGAACTCATGTTGGAAGACGATTTAAACTGTTCGAAGAAAGGCACAAAAGATGACATGGAGTCTGCGATCAACTCAGATATTCACGCTAATTGCGACCATATAACGAATTCAGAAAAGGATAAAGTAAGGGGTCAAATTCATTCTGGAAAAGTACGCACAATCTGTGTAACAATTCCCCAAAAAGTTTTTTCAATACAAAAGTTGGAGCGCTGGCTTGGTGAGTTGTTATGGGCCGATCAGAAAGAAGGATTATGCGATGCAAACTTTGAAATATTTCGAATTAAGGGCGTTGTGGCAATTGAGAAGAGTCCGTACAAATACATTCTTCAAGGTGTACATGATTTATTTGAAATAACATCGTCAAAGGAAGTGTGGAGCGATCGCATTTCTCGGATCGTTTTTATCGGAACGGGCTTACAGAAAACAGATATTGAGTTGAGCTTGATACAGAGCTGTCTCGCTTGATCCTTGTCTAATCGCCTCTGATCGGAATAATAATACCGCCAATAGAAAATCGCCGGCAAGTCATAGTCTGTGTGTACCAATGCACAAAACCCACAAAAGTTGTCAGCATTCGCTTTCTAACGTAAAAAAGAATTTTGTCTCTTGCGTCCATTCCGCATATCGCAATTTAGCAACATGCATTAGCGTACCTATGTTAAGTTCGCACAATATGGTCGACGGATACAGCTACAGCGCAACTTTGAAAATATGGCTTACCAATGCAATTTACACCGGCGTCACATTGATCACAGGATTCTTAACATTGTTATTTGTTTACCAAGATAAACTCCTTTACTTTCCTTCTATTCCTGGCGCTCCAAAGCTGACAAAAGACAATCCATCCGGTCCGATAATGCTTTCATTGACGACGCTGTTTTTCATAAAAGTATGTGTAGGATATCGTCATCCACGAGAGTATGATATCGAACACGAAGACGTTATGATCCCCACTGAGGATGGTATTCGAATCCATGTGTGGTTACTAAAGCAATCCAACTCGCTTGGATATCCGACAATTATTTTCTTCCATGGAAATTCCGGAAGTAAGAGACCGAAACAAATAATAGTCACATACTTGGAGTGTTTTTGTAGATATCGGATTCCGTCTACCGAATGCAATTCAATTGTTTCGCAATGTTAAATGTAATATTTTACTGGTGGATTATCGAGGATACGGTCACAGCGAAGGAGTTCCGAGTGAAATAGGATTGCAAATGGATGCAAAGGTGCTCATTTTATTCCTCAATCCACAACTCACTTAGTTTTGGTGATAGGCTTCTTTGAGCTTTTTACGACAACACAAAAAAATTGACCGGAACAAAATTGTTTTATTTGGGAGATCGCTCGGAGGCGCTGTGGCTGTTTATCTCGCAACAACTTCTCCCAAAGATCATGTATTGACATTGACGGCTCGATTGGTACTTTACTAATTGTTATGCTTATTGCTTGGAAGCTTGCTGGTGTCATTTTAGAAAACACGTTTTTGAGTATTTCTTCGATGGTGGACGCTATCATGCCGGCATTGCGCTATTTCAAGTCGATTGTGCTGCGAATCGAATGGAATAATGAAGCACGCATCACTCAAGTGTCGCAGCCAACGCTGTTGATTGCAGGAACCGCAGATGAAGTGGTACCGCATTTCCACATGCAGCGACTTCATACAATTCTACAATCAATCAATGCGAACGTGGTCTGGTATGCTGTTGAGAATGGAACGCATAATGATACATGGCTGCGGGGCGGTCATCGGTATTTCGACAAATATGATGCATTTTTCCAGCAATTGTTCGGGTCTGGTAGTTATCGAAATGCGCACAAGATCAGCAGTAGCCTTGAACATCAAGATTCTGGAACCATCCCAACAATGTTACAAGATCCCGCGGTTGCAACAATGCGACTAGCCACTGGTGGAGCATCATAAATGTGCCAGCCTTAGAGGCCAGACATTTCTTCGCTATAATATGATAACTTGTATAAATTGGTACATACAAAAGCATGGAGTCGTCGAATGTCGTCGAATCTGGCGCACTCGTAGACGACCCACGCCTTTGCTTTACAGCGTTTGATGAATTTCAGTCGTATAGAGATAATAATTTTACCAAAGGCGTTCAGGCATCACCAGATAATCTATGTCTTTTAACGAATAGCGAAGATCATACGATCCGAATATTTGAGCCACCGATCGATCGAGATTGCGCTAATGCGCATTCGGTTCTTCAAATAAAAGAACCAGGAAGTATTTACGATATGAAATGGTATCCACACATGAACTCTGCATACCCATCAACATGCTGCTTTCTAACCACAAGCAAAGATCAGCCGATCCATTTATGGGATGCCTACAGCGGCCAAGTTAGTATCTTCTTATACCCTGCAACATTTAATAATCCACCATTCAGCTTCGCGCCTCGTTTCGGGCATTCGATCATCTGGATGAACTCACCTCCGCAACGTCAATCACGTTTAATCCCACGGCAGACAAAATATATGCTGGTTTCGAGCGTATGATCCGCGTGTTCGATCTGTCCCGTCCAAGCCGCGATTTCGAGTCTCGGCCGCTTGCAAAGACGAAGAAAGCCAAGCAAGGACAGCGTGGTCTGATCAGCTCTATTCACTTCAATCCAGATCACTCCAAGTACGTGTATCCTCCCATCCGTGAACCCAGAAATTTTCGAACGTGCAGCTATCCAGAATGTACGCAGCAGGATCGTTTCATGGCACAACAGGATTGTATGCCGAAGACTCGGGCGAAGAATTGATGACACTTTGCGTGCGTAAGCTTCCAGACGCCCAAACGTATTTCTGACGAGAAGCTCTTCACAGACTCACGAAGGAAGAGGGATCACGCAAGTACGTTTCTCGTACGATGGGAATCTCTTGTTCACAGCTGCACGTCGTGATGGTCGAATCCATTGTTGGGATATTCGACAAACAAATGACATTCTGACTACTTTTCATCGCAAAGCAGATACGAATCAGGTAGACCCGCCAATTTGAAATATGAATGGAGAAATGAATCGAGAATTTGTAGCGTATTGCTTTTGATCTTCATTGTGGAGGCCGGTACCTCATCTCCGGCAGTCAAGATGGCAGGGCTCTGTTGTTTGACATTCAAAAAGGAGTCCAAGTGAGTGAAAAGATGCGGCTATCTGGTAAGAGATTTGTGAGATAGTATTGAATTCGATGCTTAGACACGTCGATAGATGCGATCAATGGAGTCTCATTCTTTCAGGATAACTGTCCACTTCGAATTGCTCTGTGTTCCGGGCAAAGACACTACACGGTAGCACCAGATATGGAGGAGGAAGAACCGATGGAAAACGATCATCAATCGACCCCTCAAAATGTTGTTCAGGTATACAAATACGAATCAAAACTCAGCACTCTATAATATTTCCAAAAAAAACGACTGCGGGGAAATGTTTTCTAACGGATACGATTGACTCCACCGAACGCAGCCCGACGCCTGCGCTCTCGTTCGTTGTAAGCTTCTTGCTCATTTTCTTCCACTCTCTCTCCACCATCTATACCAGCCTGTCCCCGTTTCACACATTTTACTTTGGCATCAGGCTCATATCTTCCTCTCCAGCCCGTTGCGCTCGATTGTGCTTCCAATTGCTCGAGTGTCAATCCGTATATTGGATCGTTCTGAAGCTCTTCTTCCTTCTTCTTTTGTTCCAATCGCTTTCTCCTTACCTGTTCAAACCATTCAATTCGTCTTGCTTCGATTTTCTTCATTTCTTTACGTTGTTTTTTTGCTTTTTTTGCCTTCTTTTTCCTCTCTTTTTTCTCTTTTCGTGTTTCTTTCGGAGCATCAAACACATTTTGACCTCGATTTATATCGAACTCATTCGCCAATTCTATTCCCTCATACGCATGTCCAGGCAATCCTCGCATTTTTCCTTCAACTTGTGCTTGCTCCAGTAAGTCTTCCTTCATCTGTGACTCTTTTGGCAGGCGATATTTCAGCACATGGTCAACGCGTAATAACCGATCCAAAAGCCGATATCCATTCAGATTGTCCACAGCCAAAACGGTACTTTTCTGATTTTCGTATTTCAGAAATGCAAATCCTTTGCTTTTGCCTGTTTTCGGGTCGCGAATGAGACTTATATCTTCAATTTCGCCAAATTGACTCATTACACAAATCACATCGCCTTCTGTGAGCTCGAAAGATAGTCCTCCGATGTACACCCACGCGCTGTCTTTATATTTCTGATGCCAGGAGCCTTCATAAGGAACGCCAAGCTCTAGTTCACGCTCATTTATTCGCTTAATTTCAGCGATTACGTTCATTTGTATGAATACCGGTAAGGAGTCACAGAAAATAAATGATTTTTCAAGGAAATGTATTGAAAAATATCGCAATGCAAAATCTTAAAACGCGGTAAAAATGCACAACAATAGACAACACACAACAGTTGCATGTGACACAAGCCTTGGAACATTTGAACTGGAGGTGTCTTGCGAATCGCTCAATGGAGCTGAAGGTGGAGTTGTGGTTGGTGGTGGATTACCCGGCGACTCGACTTCCATTTGCTGTTCGAGTGAGGTATTTTGTCCAGTATTTGCTTTTATTACAGGCGTTTCTGTTAATGGGAGTTGATCGTTTTCCGGAATTGGAGCTGGTTCTACTGAAGTATCTTGAGATAGAATGGCAGGGACACCAGCAAAAGAAGCTTCAGGGTTGACCAGAGGTAAAGTAGGAGGTGCAGGAACATCTGGATATGGAGTCGGAGGTACAGGACCACTCGTAGGCGGATGTACAGGACCACCTGTAGTAGGAGATACAGGACCACCTGTAGTAGGAGGTACAGGACCACCTGTAGTAGGAGGCACAGGGCTAACCGGAGCTGGAACTGGAGGAAGGGCTCGGTTTTGAGGATCTGATGGTGGCGGTGGAATGTTTGATGGTGGAGGTGTTTCTGGTGGTGGAATTGAAGTAAGAATTGATGGTGGCGGATGCGCGGAATCGGGGATACACTGCATCCAGACTATTTTCCCTTTTCCTCCATTTTGGCATCCTTGGCAATTCTCTTTGCAGTTTTCTGCATCATCTGCATGGTTTCTATTGCAGATAGTAGAACAGTCCGTCTTGGGAACATCTGCTTTCGCTTCGCAGCTTGCCTGGACAGAACAAGATTTTGCTGCTTCCACAAGCTGACGGCTTGATGCACAGCCAATTTCTTTTGGTTCGAGTATATCGATTCCAGAGACATGACGATATGTTCTGTTCAGAATTTCAGCAAATGTGAATCGGCTGGGTGATACACGCTGATAGAGCGGCAAGAGAATCATTTTACCAAAAAATGCTCGAGTGACACGTTCTTCAGATACGCTGGGGTATGTAAGCATTTTCATACCGTGTGTCACAGGTGGTAAAACATGGCTGGTTCGAAGCCATTCAGTTGCTCCTGTACCCATCATGATCACTATCTCCGCATCATGCAAAATTGGTCGGACGAATTGGCCATCCCCTTGCTGGATGATTAGACCTCTATCATCTGGCTCAACTTGCATAAAATTCAGTCGGCCTTGCTTGCTCGCACGACTAAATTGTGGAGAAGCCATCACAATGAATAGCCCGCGATCTTCATGTAATGACACTGACAACTCCTCAGAGGACAATCGGTGTGCGTGATTGGATGTCGGATTCGCTTCAACCTCATTTTCCGTTCCCTCGTAAAGATGAAAATGATCCAGACGGGTTGCCTCATTTATCATTTCCCGGATTGATATCAATTGATCTTCATCATAAATCTCAAAAGAGCTCTTCTCCAATGCTTGTGCGAATGTATTAACGGCATTTTCCAAGGCACGGCTAAAGTCAAGGTACCGATCGCGATACCCAGGGCACGCAGCATCAGCCAAAAAACCAGCAGAATTCAAATTGAGCCCGGCTTCTGAGCTGATGGTTGCTCGTTGAGTGCCGTCTGCAAACGTCTTACTTGACACAAAATATTGAGAATCTTCAGGTTTGGCTTCTAGCACGCATTTGGTGGCAATTTCGAAATAAGCGTCTCGAATTCTTTGGTAATTCGGGATGTTTCGGAGTGCAAGTATACCGTCTCGCTCAAGCGCCAACAACATATTTTGAGGTGTTTCATCGTCCATCAAATGGCCGTAATCGTATGATGGAACCTGAATGAAGGGAAGTGATCGTATCAGCTCATGATCTGTGCGAGGAACACCCATGCTCGAGTGGACCACATTGATCACCACCGATGTTGAGATGAGAATTTGGTGAAGGGATCGCATTGTCCAAAGGTATTTTTACAGCCGATGTGTTTTTTGAGTCGGAAGGAAATTCTAAAGTGTCTTATCTCTCAAGTGGAAGAAATGTCACTAATGCATGCCACGTCAACAATAATCATCGTTCTTACGTCTTGCGATTACTGCAGTTGAAAAGTTTGTATGTGTAAAAACTGGTGTAAGACCGACTGGTACCCGTTCAACACGTTTGTGAGAGGAAAGGCTTCCGAGTGACAAAATGAATGGTTGATACTACTCATTAAAGGAAATTGGAAACGATTTATTTGTTTATCAGTACCGTGATGTAAAAAGCATTGCCCATAGAAGTCGCCTTCCCACCACTGGCTGCGATGTAGTGCGACTTTCCATCGATACTGTAAACGATCTTGCGAAAGGAATGTCAGATCTCCGCATGGTGTTACTATTCTTATTTTCTGATGTTCATATGCCAAGCGACTGCTAATTTTGCCAAAGGAGTGGCGATGGACATTATATTATGTCCGGCTTCTTTCTCCTCCATATTTTAATATATCAATCGATTGATGGTTATCAAGAATTCTCGTGGTGTAACATTACTAATCTGAGAAACGTCTTCCACTAAGGCTGTGCGGGCAAAAGTCCACTGATATTGCATGTGGCTCTTTCTGATCGCATGATAAAATCGTAGGAACCGATTTTTAAGACTGGCGTTTCTGAATTGAAAACAGGGGAAATAATGTGCTTACTCCTACCTGTGATGTTTTCGAGTAAGCGTACCCGAATACATTCCCTTATATGCGGTGTCCATGCAGCTCTTTCTATATATATCAAATCTTGCCATGTTTTATGTTGACTTTTTACACACTAAAGTATGAGTGATGCTTCTATGAACACAATCAATAATCGCATTACAGTCTCAGCCGATAAAATTCGATTTTGTACAGACGCTCCTTCCTAAAATATGACAAAAGAAGTCCTCTGTCGATACTTTTTTCAGCAAACATTGGTAGAGGATAAATCCGACTCATGGAAACATAACTGCTCCTCTTTTCTTGTTTCCTCAGACCCAACATTGATGGAACTTCGGCAGAAATTCCCATTTGTGGGCGAGTATCATTTCCGCCTTCAGAGCACTATTTCCGGCTCAGAAGTCGCATACATTTGGCTTGATCTGATCGATCCTGCGCAGAAAATACGATCATTTACGTCATCTGATACGATATACATCAAAGTGTTACAAATTGCAGCCGTGAGCGATCCCGCGCATGACTCTGATTACTTGACCAAAAGCTTTCTTGAAAGCCAGGAACTACACAATTTCTTTTTATCGCGCCCGACAAATTGCTCACAGGTTCCGAATGACGTGAGAAACAGTCACATTGATCACACATTTCCGGCAAAAGCGGTGTTTGATGGGGTTAAGAATTTTACAAACAAAGTAATGCAATCGTCAGTGACGCAAACACTACAAAAACAGTCGCAGAAAGTATGGGAAAAAGTTGTATCGTCGAATTTCACAGTGCACAATGTGTCGGCGCGGCCTGCAGCTGCGGCTTTGACTCAGCTCGTAGATCTATCAATTGCAGCATCAACAAGCACTCACCCGAACAACATGGAGCACGTACGTTATCTAGAGCGATTATGGATTGCAGGCTCCGATCAACAACCCTTTCAACTGCGTGGTCCATCTTGGAGTAGACTTGGTTTCCAGACGGATGACCCATTTTGTGAAGCAAAATTCTTATTGCAGCTGCAATGTATGGTATACTTTCTTGAAGTTCATCACTCAAGCGCACTCAGCATCATCAATGAGCAAAGTGCGCGCTACAAAAATGATCTTCCTTCGTATAGTTTGGCTTTCTTGGCCTTGAGGATTGCACAGCTCCTCTGTGACATACTGATGCTACAAGACCAAGAGTTTGTGACTGCTGAACGACCTTATTGGTGCTTGTTTGAAGACAAAGTGGCTTTCTTTGAGCTTGCCAGTATAATGTTTCTTGCATTTGACCAATCATGGAGATCACAAGCGCATGAGTGTCCAGAAATAGGCGCCCATTTGGATGGTACGGCGAATTGCGCTTTAGAATTACTTCGACGTGGTCCTAAATCAGTTGCATCGCTTGTCGACATTGCCCATACTTTACAAATCTTGCAGTGAGACGACCCATGGCTCCAGACCCGAAATGATCGCTCCCTTTGCGAAAATATACGCTCCGATCTGATGAATCATTCATTGGTTGGCCATAAGCTGATCATGACGATCAAGCTTCTCAGAAGCTCTCTACAATGCGGAGGATTGATCTACTGACTTGTAGTTGTGGAAACGCAGAGGTCTCGTTTTTGTGTTGAGGATATCAGATGATCTGAAAGACAGAATTGAGAATTGCGCAAGTTGACTGTACACGACCAAATGTATTTCATGATGCTCTAAAATCACTTCGTGATTGTTCGAATTTTGATTCCATTGTTCGAGTGTCACTAAAGTACGAGTTATCACAGCCCGAGCTAATGATTGTTGAGGAGATGCCGAATTGCCAGACGGTAGATACTATCGATAGACTCCCTACAGCGGTAACCAGATTTATAACATTCTATCATGTATCGTATGAGATCCGACATCGAGCTTTGAGACTGTCGTAAGAGAAACGACGCAAAGTGTTTGCCCAGAAGTGAATAGATCCCAACAAGTACCCAACGATGCTCAAATCCTTTCCATGTACCGGCAAGAAATTGCAGGGTGGGTCTCAAAACGTGCAGTGGATAGCGTATTGGGCTTGTCAATTCAAACCCAAAAAGATAAAAGAAATAGAACCATATCATATTTGAGCCATATTCGTACGCAGTCTCTTGACAGCTTTTGTGCAAAAACTTGACTGTGTATATTGCGTCATCTGCGCTTATATATCTCACATGCCAGTTGACTGAGTAGATCGACGCTATGATCTTATGCTTTAGACAATCTCGGGTCTCGTGCATGTCTTGGTGCTGTGATATATATAAATACTAATCGGTTGAACACATGGAACTAGATTCTATAAGCTATTTTGTCCGTACGTTTACCAACAAGTAATCGCTGAACTTTTCAAGCCATGCACGTTCGTTCAACCATATAATCGACTTCTTAGAGTGACAGAGAAACGCAGATGTCACACAATGTCTTGAATGGCTCTGATGTGAGAGAACGCCAGCCCTCATATCACTCACTTCACACTGTTTGAGCACATACTGAAGCGGTGACAGGGAGTCAGCTGACAGTAGACTAAACTGGATGCAGATGACTTCCATATCTCGTAACTTTCTCGTGAATGACTTGTCTGACCATTGCAATTAAATTCCATTGTTATGTCAGGTGCAGCTATCAACAATTCAAACGCCAGGACATGCCAATTTTGTTCCAACGAAATCGAAATAAACTTGGCCAGTCCGAATTGCCGAGTAAATTATGCTGGGTTCTTGCGAATACATCCGCTATCCAATACTGCTAATGCAAAGAAGCTTCTGCTCGAAAAAGGGACCACAAATACGGTACACGATGAAGGAACTGTTGAATTTGGCTGAAGCCTACAGTGATGACGAAAGCGCTGGCAATATCTCGAATTCATCAGTTTTAAACGGTTCTAATTTAGTCAGAGTGCACTTCAACAGCATCGCCTGGTTCAAAATCCATTTTGTGTCTTTGGTTGATTTTTGGACTTGATCTTTGCTTAACTGCAGCATCACGGAAAGCACTCTGTATTGGGTGCATGCAATTTAGTAAAAGGAATGTATGTCTTAGTGGCCAGGAAATCGGGAGCTGCGTTTACACAGCGATCTTTAAACTAAAAGTAAATCTAACGACTTGATTGAGCTTCATTTCCATTAAGAAGCACTTTTGACCGAAGCGCAAGTGAAATCTATTCCGAGAAGCCAATCGTAAGCAATCCGAGTATGACGGAATATGATGGTGACACTGGTCGAATTATTTGAGTCCTTAACGAGCTCAGATCTTGTGAACTCATGCGACGCTCGAATATTGACTCTTGCTCGTTGTTCTGAATTGGAATCAAATGCTTCCTGAAATGTATGTTTTCAATTTGGAACGAGTTGGACGCACATTCATTTAATTCTACCATTCACTGAGAGAGACTTTACGCCCAAAAGTTCACGAAGTAGCTAGATATAGAGAGGGAGAAAATGATAAAGTTTGCGCCCTCGACCATTTCAGCATTTCCGTCTGCAATGTTCAGGAATACGTTTTTGAGGGAATTTCCGGAGCTTATCTGTGTCTGAATGCGTAATGCTGCCAAATGAAACACTCATTGGATTTTCTTCAAGTATTTCAGCATTGTCTTCCGGCGCTTTTTAAAAATTCAATTGGGCAGTAGGAACGATATACTGCATGCATAATACCGGTTTTCTTTGTTTCGACCATTGTGGTCTCGTTGGAATCAGTGCTTTAGTACCCGAAGGTACGCTTATGGCAATTTCCACAGGTGCTTCTGGCTGCACGACAACGCTGTTTGATTCGGAAAAAAATTACTTGTCTTGCGCTGCTTTCCTTCTTTTGCGCATGACCACCATTCGTTGGTACACGACTGGACGGAGGAGTTGTTACTTCTCTCACCACGCTTAAAGCGAGAAGTGATGGGGTGTTCTTCTCCTGTCTTTCTGGAATTGATGCATACAAACGTTCCCACACCGGTACTTGGATGTGCGCTAAAAACAATAACGTGATACGAATTCTTGTATTGAATAAAAAACACCAATAAGACTGAACCTTGTTCGTAGGCTTTGACGGAATTGTTTTCGTGGCACAACCCTGCGCGACAGCAAATGCAAATGAGTACAATGGAAAACAATACGAATAATGTAAATGCCTTGCACGGACGATGGTTAGGTATAACCGAACTTTTCACGTCCTTCGTGATGTTATTCTTGGTGATTATTTCGACAAGGGTTGCTTTTCTTGCTTGTCGATAGAGTCGCTCAAAGACACTTACCACCTTCTTTTTTGCTCTCGTTGGATTTTTAAGACTCACCTTGTGTTGTGACGCTTTGGTAAGCAAGCTTTTCACATTTCTCTCACTGCGCGGCCTAGTTGTAATGTTGAAAGGATTGGAATTTGGATCCAGCAATTTTATGTAATGCTTTTGGAAACATTTATGTGTTATAGCGTTGTTTTTGTGGGTTGTTTTTGTTGGAAGATGGTTTCCGATCGAGTGGAATGTTGCCAGGTCTTCGGCCGCCTCGGTGACACTGTCTGTCGGCATCTGCTGGTTTGAGTACAGCAGGCGACAGGCGAGAGAGATTAGGGTGTGAAAGGAAGGAGCTTGCCTAGTTGTAGGGGTAAAACGTTGGTTTCACCCGCACTCCGCTAAAAATACTTCTTTGGACCACGCAGTCTCGCGCAAATAGGTTATGAGCCCTATGGACGGCCAAGGGAGTTCAGAGGCACCACTCCAGATCACGCAAGGTATGCATGCAGGGAGGATGCGCAGGTGACTCGCAAAAAGGGCACCCACGAAGAGATGCTTGGACACTCGCGAAAGGAGGGAGCCAAGTCAAGTGGAGTCGTTACCAGGCAGCGACATTGCGGTGGAGTTGGCGTGGATATCTTCACGCCTGGAGTCGATGGAAATAGATCGTCAAGTCTCTGGCCAGTGGCAACCTATCGGCCAAGTAACGCGACCTAGATACAGGTGGTGGATTGTGTTTGATGGGGCAAGTACAAAGGCCAGACGCAAGAGCAGACCTCGGAGACTGGAGGACAAAATTCAAGTTACTTTGGTAGACAGTAGAAACAGCGGAGTACATGGTCCGGCTGCCCACGTGGGGAAAGAGAAGGTGCAGGCGAATTACCAGCATCAAGTCGCAAGTGAACAGCACCGCATGCAGAACTAGTATCGACATAAGTTGCAACGAGTGGCTGCAGAATTTCACCATGGGGCAGCGGAGCTTCAGCGCCGAAAGGATATGAACTTGAGACTTCTAGAGCAGCTGAACTTCTGTGTTAAAGATGGACCAATGGGAGCACATGAAGTTGCTGGAAGATGGTGCCTGATCGAGTGAGATCTTGCCAGTTCTTCGGCCGTATCGGTGACACTTTCTAATAGAATCTGTTGTTTTGAGTACGGCAGGCGACGGGCGATAGTGATTAGGGTGTGAAAAGACGTAGGTACGGCTAAAACTTGGTAAATAGAGCACTCTATAGGGCAAGACACTTATAACCGACGCCCCCCTATTTATGCGGCCAAATTTCAAAATTGTTATTTCTTGCAGCCTATACTTCTAACGTGCAAATAACCGTTCTTTTGGCCAGTCAAGAGTAGTGTATGTAGGTAGGTTTTACAATCGCCATATCACTTCAGAGGTTGATATCGCCCTCCGTATTTTTTTTGCACTTGAAGCTTCCCAAAGTAACCATGCCACGTCTAAAAAACAAAGGAAACACTTGTACATGGCATCAATACTTGCTGCGGAGAACAAGAAACAAAAAATTGAAGGACATGACGTGCATAAATTTGAAAGTAGCAGCGCCTCAGTAAAAATGAATCACAGATGAAGAGCGAAAATGAAGTGGAAGATGATGACATGATTGTTGGAAATATTGAGAGAGCTTTCGTTCCAGTGTTAACTAACGAGAGCAACCGACCAGTGCGGTATCTGGGAAATTCGTCACCTACAAAAAGGCGCAAGAAGTCGGTGCTGAAGGATGCTGCCAGAGGCACCAAGCCGTTGACGGAATACTGGACACTGACACCAATGTTTACAGAAGCTGGTGCTGAAGTGGATGTGGATAATGATGAAGACGAGGGTACTGAGTGGACCATAGCTGATATCAGTTTGGCAGTTGAGAATCTGAAAAGAATAAATCGAAAGCCAAACGGGAAGAACAATGCAGCACATGTGCGTGAAGCAGCTCTACTCGGCTTCTTTCGACTAATCCAAATAGGAAAAACGAAGAAAGCCGCAAGTTCCTTTATCTCAGATGCAGCAGGAAGAGGGGTTTACTTCTCTCGATCAATACGGACATGGGACAGAACTTTTATGAAAGACGGGTCTCTGCCTCAGTCGAAGCAAGGGAAACACGCCAAGCGATCAAATTTTCTTCGGGACGAGGACTATATCATTATCCTGCAACAATACCTCCGTGCAAATAAGTTAAACACACCAATGAAGAAATCCTCCCCGAGTTAGGCTACACTCCTTGCCCAAAAATATCGGAACGAACGATGATGCGCTGGCTACAGTCCTTGAACATATCCTACCGCAAAGTTGCGAAGGGGATTTACATCGATGGTCATGAAAGAGAAGATGATATTAAGTATCGCCAAAAGTTTTGGACAGATTAGATGAACTTGATGCTCGCATGCCTGTTTTCCTTGCAAAAAATGATAATTTCGAGAAAAACCAAGATGATGTAATATGGCCACCAGCGAACATTCAACCACTTCTTCTGGTGACCCATTATGAAAGTACGTTTGCTGTCAATGATGGGTTGAAGCGCCTGTGGATTGCTGATAGAGAACAAACATTGCGCAAGAAAGGCCAAGGGAGATCTATTCATGTCAGTGACTTCCTTTGTCCAATTTCGGGACGCCTCGCCCTGGACCAAGAGAAAAAAGAGCAGTTTCCGACGCTGCCAGAACAAGCATATGTGATCATGCACCCTGGAATTCAGCACGACGGATGGTGGTAGGCAATAGACCTCTACAAACCAGGTGCTTGATCGAGCAATCCCCATCTTTGAGGCACAATTTCCAGGCATGCAGGCCCTATTTGCCTTTGACAATGCCACCAGCCATGCTGCCTTTGCTGACGATGCGCTCTGTGCGAACCGCATGAACCTGGGCCCTGTTGCAAACGACTTGGGGAAATGGAATTTACCAGAAATTGGTTTTCCCAGAAGATCATGCAATTGAAAAACTTCGTGGCAAGGCAAAGGGTATCAAAGTTGTCCTTGAAGAACGAGGACTTTGGCGTGCAGGCCTTACACTTGACTGTCGCGTGAAATGTCCTACAACCGAACTGGACTGCTGTGCCAGAAAATCAGGGCAAATCAACCGGACTTTCTTCGCCAGAAATGCATGTTAGAAGAGCTTATTGCTGGTGCCGGCCACATGATAATATTTTATCCAAGATTTCATTGTGAACTCAACTTCATTGAGAACTTTTGGGCTCTGCCAAGCGGTACGCACGGATACACTGCAATTATTCATGGATTGGACTAAAGGACGTGGTGCCAAAAGCATTGGATTCGGTCAGTTTGACCGAGATTAGGAACCACTATCAAAAATCTCAGCGGTACATGGATGTTTACCGCAAAGGGTTAAGTGGTCTAGCTGCGGAATATGCCGTCAAAAAGTACCGTTCTCACCGACGCGTACCAAATTCAATCCTGATGGACATGAACTGCCTCACGGCTTAATACTACATAAATGAGACCATACTTTTGGAGATTGTTTCATAATTGATAACTTGTCATACATACATAATAAAAGAGTTCGGGCCCAATAATATTAAGTAATACAGGTTATTGATTTTCGGGCGGCCAAATATTGCTTGTCCCATTGAAAATTGCCGAAATTGGCCGAGTTCAAGGCCCTACTGGTCCTACAAAAATAAAGTTACGAAGAATTGGCTTCCATTCTCTTACAGCGTAGCGTCTGTTCTTTAGTACAATGGAATTCTTTTTTCTACATTAATCTTTTTCTGTGAAGAGAAAGAATTCTTGTCTACCGATTAAACGTGCTGGTTATAAGTGTCTTGCACTGTACTAAAAATACTTCTTTGGACTAGGCGGCCTCGATTCAACAGAAGTGGATAAGTTGAACCCGCACTTTGTCAAGGTACCAACTTCCACTGAAGGGAAGATCAGTATCGATACTTTCGATTGATCTGAAATTTACAAGGGGCTTGGTGCTAAATTTGCACAATAGGGAAAGCTGTTCCTGGTTAAGATTGATTCGGCTCAACGGACGTGTGGTTTTCGCTGGCTGGAGGAGTACAAGGTGTCGCGATTTGGAGAACTTTGCGTGGAAAGGCTGCAAGATGTTTCAACCAGCGCGTCCACAGTTGGTGGAGGATGAACCGACTCTTGTATTTTTTATGGATAAGACGGTGGGCTCGTCTCGAATTGTTTTTTCCAAGCAACAGACTTTCAAGCTTTCTGCTGAACGCTAAGGACAAGAGTCGGTCATGGAACGACCATTTGCTGGATCTGGTGGCCCTACAGAAAGCAAGGAACTCCGGCGAGGATGTCATTCTCGAAAACATTTTGAAGTATATCCAGCCCGAGTCTCAAGCCTTGATAACAGTCCGTACAACAACTTTCGCACCGATTATTTGGCCCACGCGGAGGAGATTGTCTCATTTTTCCAAGAACTGGAAGATGAAAAGGTCAGTGATGCAAAGACTGGTCGTCGATACGTGAAATCGGTAAACGAAACGAGATAATGTCACAAGTGCGGTCAAGTTGGTCATGTCGCGCGTTATTGCCGCAACAAA
The DNA here is from genome assembly GCA_905220665.1 of Albugo candida. NCBI lineage: Eukaryota > Oomycota > Peronosporomycetes > Albuginales > Albuginaceae > Albugo > Albugo candida. Next base: position 91,149 of record CAJNAR010000191.1, read on the forward strand.
GTTACCGCGCACGTCCGGACAGAAAGAAAAGCTCTAGGGAAAGTGCGAAAGCTAAATGGGCATTTGTTGCTAATGCAAGTGACGATTTGGATGATGACGATTGGATTCTTGACACTGGCGCAAGTTGTTACTTGGTTCGGGATGTATCTATGCTGTTCAAGGCTGAACATTGCACAAGCCGTGACGTGTTACGTTATCCGGAAGATACCCCATTGTGAGTGACGAAAGGCAGTAATGTGTGCTTCAACACCTTCTTTGATGGTGTACACACTGAAGTTGAGCTATCAAGTGCTTACTACTCGCCACAAATTGACAAGGTATTTGGTATCATATGGTCGCCTGGCCGACCATGGGTGTTTACTGGACCCTTTTCAAGAACGACATGCTGTGTTGAGTAATGCGAATGCACGTAACGATTAGGAATCACGCGATGTTGTAGACTGTGCTGCTGTCAAAAGGACAATCCTACGATTGAAGAGATTTTAATGAGCGCTTTTGACAATATTCGTTCTGGTGAGACTGTGATGGGCGCGTCACATATTTGTTCATGGCCCATCCAACATCCATCTGTATAGCTCGCTTAGGCAACAGATATCTGGTAAATTTTTGTCGACCACAGGACCAATTTTTGCCGTGTCTTCCTTGCGAAGACAAAGGATCAAGCAGCGAGAATTCTTGGTTTGCTTTGAGACGTTACAATTGCCGCGTGCACGTGCTTCGCACTGATGGAGGTGGCGAATACAAAAACGTTGACTTATTTTGTCGTGATGCTGGAGTTGCTCGCCAAAATGAAGGAGTCTGGCAACCAGGCTGTAAACGGAAAGGCTGAGCGTATGCACCACACGGTGATGAATATGGCTCGCTACATGACTGTTCGTGTGATTTGCCTCTTTCTTTCTGAGTCGATGCAGCAGAATATTCTATTTACGGTCTGAATCGAATGCCGAAACGTGCCGATCCCAAAAGGGCGTCTCCGAGAGCGATATTGACCGGACGTCCATCAAGTCTCGTTGATATTGTTGTTTTGGGTCTCCATGTGGAAAATGATGTGTTCCGCAGAAGAGCTCGTTAAAGAAGCCCTCCTCGCAAAAGATTATCGTCGAGAAGAGCGATGAAACTAAGAATTTCGTGTTTAGCTTACGGGGGATCTTGTTGTAATTACAACACGACATTTTGCGTCGATTTGCAACGTCAATGACGAGTCGAATGCGCAACTGAGAGACGTACTCGAGAATGGAGCAGAAAATGAATTGGAAGAGCTTGCGCATGCGCGTCAACCTGGCCATTTTAATACGGACCACTCTGAGAAAAATCGTCAAATGCAAGTTGCGACTTCAAATGGGCAAATAACTGCTGCAATCCCGAGCTTTCGCGGACTGGAACTATTGTACAACAGCGCGACGTTCTCAGTGAGCCAAGAAATAGTAGTTCCAGAAGCTGAAGCTGACATGGATACCTTGACTGCTTTGAAATCATCGCGTGGGCTTGTTCATGCAGTTACTACGGCCGCCACGGTAGAGGAACCGCCGTCTTCCAATGAGGTTGTACCAACTGCGGTTTCTGCCGTGGCACAAGTATTTCAAGCTGAACTCACGCATCTCCCGGATCCGAGGAGTTATATAGAGGCTAGGAGTACTCCCGACAAAGAACTATGACTTTGGACACCCCGTGAGCAGTTAGCGTCATTGCATGCGAATTACACGTGGCGACTGGTCAAAGCTGAACCCAAACTGCCTCGGTTGCATAATAAATGGGTGTATAAGAAGAAACGGACCAGTGATGGAGACGTTGAAGGATACAAAGCAAGACTGGTAACCTGTGGAAATGAACAGGTGCTCGGTGTGAACTTCCTGTTAACGTTCGCTGCGGTTTTGGATATGACAAACTCGAAAAACATTTACGCTATCGCCTGGATTTGGCTTGTTCCAGCCAGGCATTTTTTTGATGTGCCAAGTTCGTACGTATGTGCAGCTAAAGAAGATGGCGTGGACATAAATCTGTTTATTCGCGATGGTATGCATTCAATTCACCTAGGAAGAGATATCTGAGGACGGTTTGTGTACTGTACAGCAGTGGCAAGGTATGTACTGACCATATTTTGTTTTCTGCAGGTCTTCGAGCAAAACCGAAAGGCACTATCGATAGAGAGCAATGAAAAGTGCACTAGAATATAAACGAGCACTAAAGGATTGCCGTGCTCTCATGCCATCAAAAAGCTGCAAAAGATGGGGTCAATCTTACATGAAGCTCATTTTCATGAGCACTGGTGACTTCACAAGCCTGTACATCCCACATTGCATCCTGCAATGCCTCGTCAGAAATAAAAACAGACTGTTCGGACATTATGAAAAAGTTTCAAGAGCATTATTCGGTCTTGCCTCCGCATAGGAAGTGCCTTTTTGAACAGGATCTCAATTGCCTTCCATCTGTTCCAAGCCCAGGGGTAAACGATTTTGCCACAGTGGCCTCACGTGGATGGCCGAAAGGATCAACGAGTACCAAGCCAGATCTGTACGCATTTAAGTACATCAAAATGAAGGGGCAGGAACTGCTGAAACGAAGATGCGGGGCCTGCAAACAAGAAGTTTACAACAGGCGCACATGTTAAAATTAACAAAGCAAATCTGTAATTTAATTAAGGGGGTGTGGTGATACCGGCTCTCATTTAATTTTAATTTAGGGGGTGTAATGATACCGGCTCCCAATTATTCAGGATATTTAGGGGGTTGGCGATACCGGTGTTCTGATTTACGTTAGGGGGTTAAAAGAATACCTTACTGTAAACGTACCTAATCTTGACACTAATGTCCTAAATAATTACCTTTTTAAGACCTTTTTGTTCGGTGGCTGACACTCGTCAGCCCCCAAAAACTGATAAGGTATTCCAATATCTAAATCAATGGAAAAGCGTACCAAATGTGTACCACACTGTCATAACGGCTACCAACCGACGTGTAACCCCGGTACAGAATTGATTATTAATGAGCGAAAAATGGATGCGCTATCTATGAATATCAGCAAATCACATTAGTCCCCCTGATCGATGCTCGTATACTTCAATATTTACAAACATTTTTTGCTGTTTATGTTTATCAACCAATGCTGGCGATTAATCATGAAATTGGAAGAAAGGATAAGAATAGAATCAAGTCCAAGAAGTCGAATTCTCGTTCTTGATGGCGGATGATGGGGGATGATGAAGAATTCCTCAGAGAAAGCTTTCAATCAATCGGACGATTTGTATAAACCGTGAGGCCACTTCAAATTTTCTGAAAGAAACAACATAACAAAAAACAACTCCAAACTAACGCAAAAATGTTTCCTAAAGCATTGCGAAAAGCTGCAGGATCTAAAATCCCAATCCTTACAACAGTACAACTACGCCGCGCATCAGAGCGTAATGCGCAAAACTTGCTTATCGAAAACATTACCGAAAAACAGTCCAACATTCCGAAGCCGGCAAGCAAAGCTATCAACAACGGGGCTCAACACAAGGTGAGTCTCAAAAAGTACAACGAAAGTGAAAAAAAGAAGACGGTGAGTGTCTTTGAGCGACTTTACCAACAAGCAAAGAAAGTGGCTCCTGTCGAAGCAATCACCAAGAGAGACACTACGAAGGACTTGCAAAAGTCGGATGTGCCAAATCGCCGTCCACGCAAGGTGCATTCATTTTTTGTTGTTTTGTATTGTACTCATTTCCATTTGCTGTTGCGTAGGCTACTGTCACCAAAACAAATCCGCCAAAGCCTACGAACAAGGTTTATTCTTTTTTGTGTTTTTATCCAATCCGAGAACTCATATCACATTTTGTTTGTAGCACACATCAAACGTACCGGTGTGGGAACGTTTGCATGCATTAGTTCCAGAAAGGCAGAAGAAGAACACGCCGTCACCTATCGTTTCAAGCGCGATGAGAAAATTCAAAAATCCTCCGTCCAGGCGTGTACCAGTGAATGGTGAACGTGCGCAAAAGAAAGTCGCTCTCAACGAAACAAACAGTGTTGTCTCGCAGCCAGAAGCATCTGTGGAAAGCGTCTCAAATGCACCATTGAATACTGAAAGCGCTGATTCGAATAAGGCCAATAAGGTCAACGCAAAATTGAAAAAGGGAAAAAAGGTCGTTATTGTGCAGACAGGAGCACTTGCGGAAATTGTCTCAAATGCACCATTGAACAACGAAACCGCTGATCCAAGCAAGGCCAAAAAGGTTGAAGAAAAGCCACAGAATGGTCCAATTGGTGGGATTGACTTAGAAACAGCTCCGGAAATTGTTTTAAACGCATCTCTAAACATTCCAAGTGGCAGTGCCGAAATGGCAGATCATGCAGTATTGGATGAATGTGTGCTCAGTTCATTAGAGATGAAAATGCATCCAACGGAGGAAAAATCCAAGTCCAACTCAGGCGATCCGACACGATTTAGTATAAGAGCTTTGCATGAATTGACAAAAATCGAGCTCGCTGAAGAATTGAAGAAGAATTCGGTAAGTCTCACCGTCATCTTTTATCATGCTTGTATCACTTATCAAATCATTTTATGAATAGGATCCAATTGCGATTCGATCAAAAATGATTCTTGCTGAATTTGGTGCGTGGGCAGTTGAAACGGAGCTTCAATTGAGTCGTTAAAATCGCATCAAAGTTGTGATTACAGTAAAAGAAACTTGTAATTAATTCAAATCAACACGATATTATTGAAATTTATTTAATGTTTGATTATCACTGTGTAAAAAAGTCGCCCGGTTTCCTGTGTAATAGAAGCCCGCATACGAACCAGACATTTATCAGAGCTACGAAAAAATGTTCAAGCAATGTATTCGCAAACTTGCTTTTTCGCATGATTCTTCCGCTAAGACTTCCATTCAATCGCTATCTCAATGTTTCAGTGCTTCCTGCTACGTATCGACCGACAGTAAGGCGGGATCAGAAGACAATGTCTTGATGAAAAAGCGAACAAAGCTCAAGATACCAACTAAGCGGTACATCTCTCAATTTATTGCATACATTCAATCTGACTTTATTACAGGGCGGCTTTTCTGATGTTGCAATTGAACAACGAACAAGTTGAAAAGTCAATCAAAGACAAAAGCATTGCGGATTTTAAACCGGGCGATGCTGTTGAAGTGCAATTTTTACTGAATAGGACCGTCGACAAGACACGCAAAACACGCGGTGTCGTCATCGCCCGACGGAATCGAGGTGTCGCCAGCTCTTTCGTCATTCGGAATGTATGTGCATCACTGTATCGCTGCAGCTAAATTCAACCATTCCTTTATCGAGCAGCATATTGGCGGTACCGGTTTCGAGCAAAAAATTTTTTTGCATTCGCCTTTACTTCAAAGCGTCAAAGTATTGCAGGAAGCATTTATTCACAAAGGTCGAAAGCGAGTGCGGAGAGCAAAACTGTATTACTTGCGGGACAAACGTCCAGGTCTTACGACAGTTTAATGGACTCGCTCAAATAGAAATCGATTGAGTACTCATCTGCGCTTCTTCTTCGCTTTTTTGAAAAGCGCGCTTGACGAGTTCTTCGCAACAGGCCCGGCCCTTTTATCAGCGGTCTCATTCTGTTGCTTTGTTGCTGCACGAGCTGCAGCATCCAATCTTAGAGCGTCCTTCTCTGTTGCCATACCAGCGCCTTGAGCACCCACAAAGCGATTACGGCCTCGTCGACTACGTTTGCTGGAAGACCGCTGCTTTCGAGATATCCAACGCTCAGGATCGGGATTTAAAAGGCCAATACTTGGATTGTAATCATCCTGGGAGCGAAGCTTCTCCAGATAAGCTTCACGTTTTTTGGCTCGTTTGCGTGCGATTTGTTCAGTGCTTTTTTTGTGCCTTTTGAGGCTGAAAAGAAGCCGCGTTAGACCACCCGCTGATTCAGAGGCAGCACGTACTCTTTTTTGTCATTGAGAATGACCGGCTTCGGCGTCTTTCGAGTCGATTGCGGAGCGAGTCGTTCCAATTCAACTGGATCTTTGTTACTCATCTCAGCAATTCCCGGCAGCATCGCGCATTGGATTTTGGCTTTCTCTGGGTCGATATAGGATCTTGAATGAACAAGCATATCAGCAACGTTACTGGCGATCTTGTGAAAACCTGAAGCTTACAGGCAAATGACAAATGACGCAAGAAAGCGGAGCCGGGACGCGGCATCGATGGGATATCCATCTTCATTTTCCAATAGCTTCTTGAAAGCGTCAGCTGCATCCTCGTATTTTTTCATTTTCAGCTTGTACATGCACATTCCTTCGCGCATTTTCACAGCAAAATCAGAGCATCCAATCTTATCCTGATGCTGTAGAGCTGATGTCAATACTTTTTCGGCAAGTTCGGGCTTGTTAGCAGCCTCGAAGATGGAAACCAGGGTCGCCACTGTCCCTGGTGTGTGTTGAATGCTGTCAATGGACATGATACATTGTCCAGCTTCCTCCAAATTTCCTTGCAAAGCCGTCAAATTGAATTCATCGAACCGTGAAAAGTACACTCACCTCGAAGTATCTGAAGGCATGCCAAGCCAAGACGACCATCGACACTCTTGTCATTCTCCAATATGTGCGTTGCCTTGGAAGCATGCGAAGATGACTCATTGTTTGCTAATGACACCAATATTCCAGAAAAGTCATTTGAATCAGGAGAACGTTCAATCAGTTCTTGGATGCATTTAAGACACTCTTCAGGCTGGGAATGGAACGATGAACGCGTCAGATTGAAATGCTTGGAATCGGAATTACCTTATTCAGAAGACAAAGTACTAATGCCTTGTTATAGTCAACAGCTCTTTGTTGCTGGAACGACATCTTTGTCAGGATACCACTACCTTCCAGCGATTTGAGCTTTTTCAATGAGTCGAGCAAATCGCGATCTTTTCGAATGACGACGAGATTGTTGGTTGCAATAGCGCTGGGTACCGGGTTTCTAGCTCTACATTGAGATCAGATACTGCTTTCAGCGAATGTCCACATCTTTCTTACTTCAATACATCTCGGTAGTTTTTGATGGCTTCATCACTGTCTCCCTTCATTTGTCGTACAAATGCGAGCTGAGTGTGTAATTGTGCCATTTCATGGTCTAATTCAGACGCTATTGGGTCTTGGTCGTCCAAAGTCTCTCGGTATAGTTCTACCACAGACATTAATCGAACGCAAAGGGAAAATAACGATAATGAATCGAACTTTTTGCATCCGCTAAAATCGCCTCAGCACGATTCCAATCTTGAGCGTGTATGAACCCAAATGCTTTGTTGTATGCAACTTCGTAATTGCCTTTGTCGAGGTCCTGCAGTGTAAACAGACATTGTTTTAGTGATAATTAAACAGAGAACTTTTGCGAAATACCTCGAATTTGCTTTGACAACTGTAAGGCACACAGTAATTCCCGCTTGCATGAGCAGCCAGCAAATTGGTCTCAATTTCGAGTATATCTTCATGCTAATGACAAATCGCGTACGTGATCGTCTACACGCACGAAGCTATGTGCTGTACCGTCATCGCATGCTCGCGTAAGTACTCATATATTTCGATACATTTGACATATTCTCCTGCACGATAAAGCTAATGTCATAAGCATAAACGATGAGCATCTCTTTGTAATTCGATGACTACAGGGTATACCATTTGTGCCTCAATGTGCAAAATGGCTTTTGGTTTTTCATACAGTGGACATTTATAATTTTCCAATTCCGTGACAGTCGCAGCATCCTGTCCAACTGATTTGAGCACAATCAATGAATTTCGGAGTTCTTTTACCTTTTTCAGGCGGTACAGACAATACAGCTTTTCGGTCGATAAAAAATCGTATTTTTTGGCTAATTCGAGCGCTTTATCAAACTTCAAAACCAATTGTTAATATGAAATGAGTGATCGTATCATTTGTACATTTTCCAAACGAATTAGCGATATGCATTTTATCTTCACAGCATCCGCGTCATTAGAGTCCTTGGCACGGACTGCACGCGATTATTACACAGAAAGTATAGTAGAGATATATAAGATCGTACTTTTATTGCAAATTTCAATGCATTTTGAGAAGTTTTCTTCTTCTAAAGCAGCTTTTAGCTGCTGGAATTGTGCAACGTCGGCCATAAAGTTATCAGCCAACTGGAGAGTACCGTATGTAGCAATATCGACCACCTTTATATGACTAGCAGCTTATGGAGCACTCGGCAATACATTGAAAAAGTGATAAACATCATTTCTATCGTACACCCCCACCGTTGTACCACAGTCTGAGCACTGTACAAGGAAAAACTCATCGTCATTTTCGAGAATACATATCCTATCACCGATATCGCTTGACTTTTCTGAGCATTTTCTGTCCATTGTGGTATAAGTGATGATTTTGTTTCGACAGACCCGACAATTAATTGCATGCAATCCTCGATATTGATGCTGATATCTCACATGCCTACGTATCTGATGTTAAGTATGTTTATATTCCAAAGAGATCTGCCACATACCTTTCTGAGTCCATACAAACTGTCAGGAAGCAGCATGGACAGCTCAAATGGGCGTCATTCGTGGAATTAGAATCCGAACACTTTTTGTGAATCGGGGAATGAAAACCTGCATAACCTTTTAGTAGACTCAACTTCGATCAAGCTCTGTCACTTACGCAGATGTTGATCGACCCATTTCTGATCACTCTCGTCCAATTGATCTCCGTAGAAAGGATCTGGCTGGAGACTCATAAGATGTTCTTCATTTCTCGCTTTTTGTCGTACAAGCCTCTCAGAAGGTGGTTGTGGCGTGACAAATACCTTCATTTTGATTTTTCCGATATCAACTGTTTCGGGCGTCATTGCGGTGTAAGAGTCTTCATCGATTTTGTTGTCGAATACAAACGGAGCATTTTGACCGAATTTAAGTTCCAAAGGCATGTTCCGAGAGTGATTGTGATCAAAACTATCGATAGCCGATGCCAATTTGGAGCAGCGTTGCCTGTACGCAATGTCTGATAGAGCGGGTATTGGTCGGTGTGTCTCACTTGTGTCCTTTTTAGGCACTGTCGAGGTGATAGTAGGATCAATTGAGTCAACATTGAATCTGTCGGTGTCTTCTTCTTGTTCATCGTACATATCGTAAGTGGAATATTCATCAGAAAAGCTATCGAGTTTGCCAAATGGAATGCCAAATTTGTGCTTATTTGTGCTCATTTGGTTGAATGTATTAGTTCCTGAGATGTTATGTGATGCTACAGGTGACCCCCGAAGATGTCAAAATAGTGATAACCTTGTAGCAAGCTTATGCGAGTCGTCGCACGTGTAGGGATACGCATGCACAGCTCTCCACAGCTTATGTGAATGTAGAAAACATATTTTTGGCTAATTCAGCTAACGACTTACTGTTACAGACTTTGGTCATTGAGATAGCATTGCGCAAGCTTTGCCGTTAAAGACTATCGAGCCCAAAGTTACAGTTAATCTCGCAAAACTATTTTCGACAAATCCTTTATGACGGTCATCTTGAAAAAACATGCTTACTCGTCCGCACTACGACATTATCGAACAAGACAATCGACAAAGTACAATCATTCAAGTCAAGTGTTATCAGGCTAGGCTGACTCTTTATCGTAGCAACCAGATAACATTGATATTTACACTGAGAATCAACATGCGAATGTCAACAAGTAACATGTAACCTGTCCCTTGACACTGCAGCCCAACCATATGACCACACCGGCGGATCGTGATATATATTAATTTGCAAATCCATCGGTAATCATCCCCACGAACGGCACCAGCGCAACTGAGAGCACCCGCTAATATTTCATACTACTTTACAGTTGTTTTCTCAACTAAATAGCGTTTATGGTCGTGTAACTTCACATCAGCAATATTGGCGTTAAATCAACTCTTGTAGATCCCAATGATTTCGTGAATGAATGCTCCTGTACACCGACTGCAACTCACATCTCGTAGCTTGCGATCCTTGCTACCTTCCAGAGCACCTGTAATTCTAAGGCTGTCACAGAGATTATCACCCTTGCTCAATGCACGGAATAGTCAAGACGATGCTTTTACGTGCGTGTCATCTAGAACCGCACGTCACGCAAAATCCTATTTTCGTAACCTGCGGCAATAATCGCACTTTAGCTCATTCATATGGTCGACCGTAATTGGATCATAATGTTTTTTTTGCTTTGGACGGTGGCAAAATGAAAAGTGATGATCGCTATACTGAAAGATATGCAAGAATGACGAGTACATTCAGCTCTCGGTAAAGTAACTCACTGTACATGCACAACGCATGCATTCAATTGGGAGAAAGTAGAAAAACTTTACCTGTCTTAATTTCGAGCAATTTCGCTTGCATGTAATATAGACTGCGACCTAGCGAGCTAAGTTGCTGTGAATAGTATAGATGAAAGTCGCCTTCTATCATTGCCGCACTTGTGGTAAAATGCTGAATCTTTTTCTGCGCTAGCGATGTCTCTAATGGTGCAAAACGACAAAAGTGCTTGCTGTTACATCATTGGGCATACTGTAGTACGGATTTACAAATCTCTTCACACTTGATACCGATTTAGATTAAAAACTAGATTTGAAAGTACACCCATTATTTCTTGGTCTTGAAACTCCATGACCAGGGTTCTCTGCATACGCATTTACCTACTGTCGGTTTTGTGCGTGCTATTGTATGTACAAAGAAGAACATTTTTGGCGACATCTCATTTGCATGACTTTTTTATTTCATTGATATATAAGCTTTTTCATCGATACTCGATTAGCACTAAATTCACCGCGCTTTGGCTGATTCGTCTTCAATCAGTTTCAATCGAAAATACTCTCTGACATGAGTTTACAATCACTTTTGCCATCAGCACGTGAATTCTGAATTTGATTGAAACACTCTTCGAAGAGCTTTAATTTGTTGAAATTGGCTCTCGTGATTCTTGACCGCAATCTCGTCTTCCAGATCGTTCTATCGCTGTATAAATATCGAATACATTCGTTACAAGATAGTATGAGTTGTAAGAAGTAAATGAATGACAATTTCGGAGTTAGCACGGGTCGAATGGTGAGCTATATGCGCGGCACGGCTTCACAAGCTTGTTGACCAATGAAAGTAACGTGTAGATTGTCATCTCTTCCAAAGCAATTATTTTCTGCTATCTTATTTTCAATTTTTTGCTTTCCATTGAATGGAAGACACTACACACTCAATAAATCAAATTCTATATATATTTGTATCGCACTCATCAAAGGCCGTTTAACGAATTAAGCCAGCAATTCATTATTTACTTTGAAGTCGAAAATCTGAGTGATATTTTGGCTACAGACGTGGTGATGTAAATAAAATTGAGAGTAAAGGTGCTTCACGATTTTCTCCGATATCAAATCATCCACTAAACCTCAATGCTGCTTGCTCATTTTGCTAAACTCAAATGTCCAAGCCATTCATGCCAAATTGACGTTAAGGACTTCTTTGCATTAAAAGATGAAGACTTTATCTGCTCTGAAGCTGCCCGATCAAGCTACTCTATACGCTGCAAGTTGATTCCTCCAGTGTGACTTGAGAGCACAGAGTACTGTGTAATCAATCCTTTCATAGACATTATCCGATAGAAAACACAAAGTATTCTACAAGTCGCATCAACTTCGAACTCAGGAGAAATAAAGGGGTATTCTCCATGATTTCACATCGCGATCATCTGACCAGCTTCAGAAATATGGCCATTTGCAGGATGAGACTAGTGAGATCCTCTACCGTTTGCATAATTTACCAAAGCCAGAAGAAAGCCATAATTTCACTTTCTCTTTGTCTGATTGGCATTTAATGTGGTGCTGTTTTGTCGCTTCACACGAGGACTTAGCTACAGTATAAGCTCCGAATGTATTCGTCCTAGTCGGATGTGTTGAAGCTGGTGTCCCTGAACCAGTGTGGAACACATCAGTCTAATCAATTTGCAGCTATTGGACAATAAATTAGTGGCTGTGGGCGTCTAGTACGAAAAGGCTTGGACTAGCTAGTAAAGTGAACTAAGGACCTCCTACATATAATATATCTTACTTTTCAAATTTTATCTAAAGCGCTCAAAAGGTTATGAGCCCAAGTACTGAGAACGCGGTCGACAAACTCCTTGGTGATGACAATTACTTCAGATGGGAGTTCAATGCGCGTATAAAGCTGACGAAGAAGGGTCCGCTGAATCATATTGACAAGTCGGAGTCACTCAGCGAAGATCCTGCAGCTTTAGCAATGTCGATCAGCGCGAGTCTCCCGGCAATGGTCAGTGGCGCTTGTACAACCTCTCAGTTATGGGAGATTTTAAAGAATTTTTACCTTCGAAATAGTATACACAACAGACTACGAAACCGGCGAAGACTTCATGAATTTAGAATGAAAAAGAGTCAGAATATTTTGGAACATTTTATGAAATTTGATGAATCATGCCTTTCGATGCAAGCTCGTGGGGATGTGATTACTATGGATGAGCATTTAGTACTATTGCTTGGGAATCTCTTGGATGAGCATTTAGTACTATTGCTTGGGAATCTCTTGGATGAGTACGATCCGGTAATCAAAATCATCGAAAATGTCCAAGGGACGGATCTTTTTCAAGCAAAAGAAATGCTGCATTGGGAGTATGCACTATTGATGAAAAAGGAGACAGAAGAAATTGCTCTAAGAAGCAACGAAGGAGTCGGAAAGATTTGACGCAAGAGAATCTCTTCAGAAGACTTACAAATTCGAAGGAAAATGCTATCGCTGTAACAAAAGTGGACATAAAAAGGCTGACTATTGGAAGAATGTGAAACACAAGAAACAGTACAATGAACAACCATCCACAGTGTGTGAAGACATGGCTGAAGGTTGGCTGCTCTATAGTGGAGCAAGCGGCCATATGTGCCCATTCAAAGAAGAGTTCAGTGAACTCCGACCACTCAAGGACCAAACGTATATCTCTATTGCCAATGGAAACAAAGTTTCAGCAGGAGGCCTTGGTACAGTTCCAGTTATACTGAAAAACAAAACTCCAATTCGGATTGAGAATTTAGTATATGTGGATCCCCGATTACTATCTATCCCAGCATTAGCAGAAAAAGGACTTGATGTCTCTTTTGGAAGAGGAATATGTCAAATCGGAGACAATGAACGAGAAAAAAGGGGAAGGTTTGTAGGATGGAGTGTGCTATAAATGAATTAGCACTTTTAGCACTTCTGGTAAAGAGATACATGATTAAGTTCCAGTGTATGGCATGCCCGATTCGGACATTTACCTACCAAGAAAATTGAATCTTTGCAGCACTACGTTGATGGTTTGATGATGAAATCGATGTCAAAACGAGAAAGAGATGAAGGAGTCATTTGTGAAGGATGTATCAAGGAGAAATCTTCTACGCACCCGTTCCCAAAGTCACGATGTGGCCAAGTAAAAAGCAAGTCCCTTCTTCAACTTATACATAGTGACGTAATGGGACCAATGGAAACGAAATCTCAAGGTGGAGCAAGATTTATGGTAACTTTCATTGATGATTACTCTAGATGTGTAGTGTCATCTTTCATTCGACACAAATCTGAAGTGATCGATCGGTTCCACGATTTCAAAGCAATGATGACAACCAACTGAATTCGAAAATAAAGTGTACTCGAGCCGAGAATGGTGGCGAATTTAGCAGCAACCGATTTGTGAATATTCGTAAAAGTGCCGGTATTATACAGCAAACAACAGGTCCGTATTCGCCACAGCAAAATGGACTGGCTGAACGAATGAATCGGACCATTACGGAACGTGCGAGATCTATGATGCATCACATGCAAGTATAGAAGAATTGGTGGACTAAAGCCATGAATACCGCAGTTTACATCACCAATCGAGTTCCATGTGCCGCTTACCCATACAAGACACCATACGAGATGTGTTTTGGGAGCAAGCCATGTCTTACTTATTTACGTTTATTTGGTGACCGAGGTTTTGCTCATATTGAGAAATCAAGACGGATGAAGTTGGATAAGAAGGCGGTCAAATGTATGCTCCTCGGATGTTCGGACAATATGAAAGGATTCTGCGTATGGAATTTTGAGTTGCAGAAAATCGAGATTACTCGTTCAGCGCAATTTCAAGAAGTAGTCGGAACACAATACGTTCAGGTTTATGTTGGATATTAATCATCCCGATAAAATCGAACTGATTGTCAGTATGACGAAGTAAGCGAACAAATACCGATCAGGACAAATCAGCATGTCGAGAGCATGGATGTAGGGAATGCGGCAATAGAAGCTCCATCATCCTATCAAGAGGCCCTGGAGTCACCTCAATCAAAGCTATGGTATACTGCGATCCAGGACGATCTTCTAGCAAACGTGGAAGGTCGAAACAAAGAATCCAGACACAGAAAAGGCGATCGGAACCAAATGGGTACTTACAAGCAAACGTAATGAGCACGGTTAGGTCGAGCGGTTTAAGGCAAGATTGGTGGCACTCGGATGTCGACAAACTTATGGTGTTGACTACACAGATACGTACTCTACAGTCGCGAATTTGAACTCAATTCGTATTTTCCTGGCAATTTGCTATCATCAAGGACTTACCATTCATCAGTATGATGCTGATACGGTCTTTTTTAACGGCTATCTGGAAGAATATGTGTTCATCTATCCACCTCAAGGTGTTGAAAGCAAGCCCAAACCAAATTTTCAAGCTCAATCGAAGTCTTTATCGACTCAACAAGCATCTGTGACTTGGTTCAAGACAATATCAACTGTATTTGCTCGGATGGGTTTTGCAAAGTGTCTATCAGACTCATGTATGTTTGTGCGCAAAGATTCCAATTCATGGGTTTATGTCACATCATGTGTCGATGACATGCTGATAGGAGCCAAAAAGCGTCGACTCGATCAAGAAAGTTGCAAACGAACTTTCTAGTCACTTCGGTCTAAAGATTCTGGGAAAGGTGCAATTTATCCTTGGTAATGAAGTGGAATACAAACAAGAGTTGCGACAAATGAAGATCAGTCAAGGAGCTTGCATACAGATAATGGTCGAGAAGTTCAACCAAGTCAACGCGAAACCAGTGTATAATCCAAATGCCCCAGGGCTTTTCTTAACGAAATCGAAAGAAAAAAAATTGAGAATGGAATAGCGCCCATATCGCTCACTTGTCGGCTCTCTTCTGTACGTTGCAACGGTCACAAGGCCAGATATTGCTTTCGAGGTCGGTCAGATCAGTCGACACCTGGGACAACCAAGTGAACAACACTGGAATGCAGCAATTCGTGTTTTGCGATACTTGAAGTCAACCAAAGCGAAAGGCATATGTTATGAGGCCAAGCCAGGAAATATCGAAGTCAGTGCTTACAGTGATGCGTATTGGGCAAGCGACAAGCAGACAAGAAGATCAACCTCCGGTATAATGGTGATGATGAACAACTCTCCAGTGATATTCAAATCAAAACTGCAGCAGAGTGTGGATCTTAGCACAGCCGAAGCTGAGTACATTGCTATCTCGTTATGCATACAGGAAGTCATGTGGGTCAAAAGTTTATTATCAGAATTAAAGGTGAGGACCGATGATTCAGTGGTCTTCATGAATAAGTTGGCAGCAGCGCCAGATGATGCATCGCGAGCAGCTTGCTGCCAACTTATTCATGAAGACCACTGAATCATCGGTCCTCACCTTTAATTCTGATAATAAACTTTTGACCCACATGACTTCCTGTATGCATAACGAGATAGCAATGTACTCAGCTTCGGCTGTGCTAAGATCCACACTCTGCTGCAGTTTTGATTTGAATATCACTGGAGAGTTGTTCATCATCACCATTATACCGGAGGTTGATCTTCTTGTCTGCTTGTCGCTTGCCCAATACGCATCACTGTAAGCACTGACTTCGATATTTCCTGGCTTGGCCTCATAACATATGCCTTTCGCTTTGGTTGACTTCAAGTATCGCAAAACACGAATTGCTGCATTCCAGTGTTGTTCACTTGGTTGTCCCAGGTGTCGACTGATCTGACCGACCTCGAAAGCAATATCTGGCCTTGTGACCGTTGCAACGTACAGAAGAGAGCCGACAAGTGAGCGATATGGGCGCTATTCCATTCTCAATTTTTTTTCTTTCGATTTCGTTAAGAAAAGCCCTGGGGCATTTGGATTATACACTGGTTTCGCGTTGACTTGGTTGAACTTCTCGACCATTATCTGTATGCAAGCTCCTTGACTGATCTTCATTTGTCGCAACTCTTGTTTGTATTCCACTTCATTACCAAGGATAAATTGCACCTTTCCCAGAATCTTTAGACCGAAGTGACTAGAAAGTTCGTTTGCAACTTTCTTGATCGAGTCGACGCTTTTTGGCTCCTATCAGCATGTCATCGACACATGATGTGACATAAACCCATGAATTGGAATCTTTGCGCACAAACATACATGAGTCTGATAGACACTTTGCAAAACCCATCCGAGCAAATACAGTTGATATTGTCTTGAACCAAGTCACAGATGCTTGTTGAGTCGATAAAGACTTCGATTGAGCTTGAAAATTTGGTTTGGGCTTGCTTTCAACACCTTGAGGTGGATAGATGAACACATATTCTTCCAGATAGCCGTTAAAAAAGACCGTATCAGCATCATACTGATGAATGGTAAGTCCTTGATGATAGCAAATTGCCAGGAAAATACGAATTGAGTTCAAATTCGCGACTGTAGAGTACGTATCTGTGTAGTCAACACCATAAGTTTGTCGACATCCGAGTGCCACCAATCTTGCCTTAAACCGCTCGACCTAACCGTGCTCATTACGTTTGCTTGTAAGTACCCATTTGGTTCCGATCGCCTTTTCTGTGTCTGGATTCTTTGTTTCGACCTTCCACGTTTGCTAGAAGATCGTCCTGGATCGCAGTATACCATAGCTTTGATTGAGGTGACTCCAGGGCCTCTTGATAGGATGATGGAGCTTCTATTGCCGCATTCCCTACATCCATGCTCTCGACATGCTGATTTGTCCTGATCGGTATTTGTTCGCTTACTTCGTCATACTGACAATCAGTTCGATTTTATCGGGATGATTAATATCCAACATAAACCTGAACGTATTGTGTTCCGACTACTTCTTGAAATTGCGCTGAACGAGTAATCTCGATTTTCTGCAACTCAAAATTCCATACGCAGAATCCTTTCATATTGTCCGAACATCCGAGGAGCATACATTTGACCGCCTTCTTATCCAACTTCATCCGTCTTGATTTCTCAATATGAGCAAAACCTCGGTCACCAAATAAACGTAAATAAGTAAGACATGGCTTGCTCCCAAAACACATCTCGTATGGTGTCTTGTATGGGTAAGCGGCACATGGAACTCGATTGGTGATGTAAACTGCGGTATTCATGGCTTTAGTCCACCAATTCTTCTATACTTGCATGTGATGCATCATAGATCTCGCACGTTCCGTAATGGTCCGATTCATTCGTTCAGCCAGTCCATTTTGCTGTGGCGAATACGGACCTGTTGTTTGCTGTATAATACCGGCACTTTTACGAATATTCACAAATCGGTTGCTGCTAAATTCGCCACCATTCTCGGCTCGAGTACACTTTATTTTCGAATTCAGTTGGTTGTCATCATTGCTTTGAAATCGTGGAACCGATCGATCACTTCAGATTTGTGTCGAATGAAAGATGACACTACACATCTAGAGTAATCATCAATGAAAGTTACCATAAATCTTGCTCCACCTTGAGATTTCGTTTCCATTGGTCCCATTACGTCACTATGTATAAGTTGAAGAAGGGACTTGCTTTTTACTTGGCCACATCGTGACTTTGGGAACGGGTGCGTAGAAGATTTCTCCTTGATACATCCTTCACAAATGACTCCTTCATCTCTTTCTCGTTTTGACATCGATTTCATCATCAAACCATCAACGTAGTGCTGCAAAGATTCAATTTTCTTGGTAGGTAAATGTCCGAATCGGGCATGCCATACACTGGAACTTAATCATGTATCTCTTTACCAGAAGTGCTAAAAGTGCTAATTCATTTATAGCACACTCCATCCTACAAACCTTCCCCTTTTTTCTCGTTCATTGTCTCCGATTTGACATATTCCTCTTCCAAAAGAGACATCAAGTCCTTTTTCTGCTAATGCTGGGATAGATAGTAATCGGGGATCCACATATACTAAATTCTCAATCCGAATTGGAGTTTTGTTTTTCAGTATAACTGGAACTGTACCAAGGCCTCCTGCTGAAACTTTGTTTCCATTGGCAATAGAGATATACGTTTGGTCCTTGAGTGGTCGGAGTTCACTGAACTCTTCTTTGAATGGGCACATATGGCCGCTTGCTCCACTATAGAGCAGCCAACCTTCAGCCATGTCTTCACACACTGTGGATGGTTGTTCATTGTACTGTTTCTTGTGTTTCACATTCTTCCAATAGTCAGCCTTTTTATGTCCACTTTTGTTACAGCGATAGCATTTTCCTTCGAATTTGTAAGTCTTCTGAAGAGATTCTCTTGCGTCAAATCTTTCCGACTCCTTCGTTGCTTCTTAGAGCAATTTCTTCTGTCTCCTTTTTCATCAATAGTGCATACTCCCAATGCAGCATTTCTTTTGCTTGAAAAAGATCCGTCCCTTGGACATTTTCGATGATTTTGATTACCGGATCGTACTCATCCAAGAGATTCCCAAGCAATAGTACTAAATGCTCATCCAAGAGATTCCCAAGCAATAGTACTAAATGCTCATCCATAGTAATCACATCCCCACGAGCTTGCATCGAAAGGCATGATTCATCAAATTTCATAAAATGTTCCAAAATATTCTGACTCTTTTTCATTCTAAATTCATGAAGTCTTCGCCGGTTTCGTAGTCTGTTGTGTATACTATTTCGAAGGTAAAAATTCTTTAAAATCTCCCATAACTGAGAGGTTGTACAAGCGCCACTGACCATTGCCGGGAGACTCGCGCTGATCGACATTGCTAAAGCTGCAGGATCTTCGCTGAGTGACTCCGACTTGTCAATATGATTCAGCGGACCCTTCTTCGTCAGCTTTATACGCGCATTGAACTCCCATCTGAAGTAATTGTCATCACCAAGGAGTTTGTCGACCGCGTTCTCAGTACTTGGGCTCATAACCTTTTGAGCGCTTTAGATAAAATTTGAAAAGTAAGATATATTATATGTAGGAGGTCCTTAGTTCACTTTACTAGCTAGTCCAAGCCTTTTCGTACTAGACGCCCACAGCCACTAATTTATTGTCCAATAGCTGCAAATTGATTAGACTGATGTGTTCCACACTGGTTCAGGGACACCAGCTTCAATTCACGGCTCTACTCAGTCTAGTGTGGCGCACACCCATTCGCACAACAGGGTACCTTTGGACATCTTTACAGCTTTCTATCATTTACACGCTGGACGCAGTCTCGTATTGTGTTGGGTTGAGGCTACCGCAATTATCAGCAATTATCAGCTCTCACGGGTATTTCCACATAACGTTTCTTACAAGTAAATATATTATTTTAGATAGCCTAGGCAAGCAGAGAAGTCAGTGAAATTAAATTTCATTATCTCGCACTCTAAATGTCCAATATTTGAAAAAAGGGCTAATATCGTATATTCTATTTCTGTTTGATAATTTTCACCCATAATCGATGTGATATACCCGCTTGTTACCAGTGCGTAAAGACGAGGGCCTAATGGAGAAGTTGTTATAAAGCCTTCAGCAACTACAGAAAAAAATGATTATGGCTTGGAGAAACTTTTGAATGTGCCTAATAAACTCTCAAAAACTCTTGCGACTATAACTATAAGATGTAACACCATTGTAAGAGATTGTACAAACGCAACTTATTTTCCGGTAATCAGAATTTTCATTCTGCTTCCAAACTTTTTCTTTTTTCTCGGTGAAAATCTTACGCTTGTACAGAAACGTGCTCGGTCAACTAAAGTTGCTGATCTCAGTTTTTCCGTTATGTTAAGTCGACATATTGTGTCTCATTCAGCCGGGGTTAAAGCATCTGCAAGCTTTTTCAGATAGAGCTTGAGCTCCCTTCACGGTTTTATCACTTCAAACGATTATGAACTTGGTGTCGCAAAGTGCGATTCAAGGCTGGGAGCGGGACTGCTCTCTAATCTCTCAGAATTGCATCTTTCTGAACAAGGATAACTCACTTGCGTTGCAGAATGTAGGATACCTAAATACAATAACGTTGCAATGGACAAAACATACTTTTTTCGTTATCTTCTGTGCCAATTGATATGTAAATCCACCATAAATAGTTCAAGTGCGCAAACCGGTTTCTATGTGCGATGTATGAAAAAGAGCTGTCCTTTGTTCGCAATCAGTGAAGCAATGCAGGCCAGGCAAGCATATATGTTATGCAAACTACTTATGGAGGCTACTACCGCACTATACTTTTCTTGAAAAACCTATAATGTAATAAAGAAATGTTAGGAGCAACTTTTGTGCAAAACGAATGAAAACAACTACAATTACGACAAAATGACTAATATTAATTACAGCTAACTACTCACGCTCAATGACATGCTGTTGAAGAGATAAATCTGTGATGACGTAATGAGGTCATCAATAACCTTCCAGCCCATGCCTCCAATGACGTGGTGAGGTCATCGAGAATCGTTCCAGCACATCCACATCCAATAACGTCATGAGGTCATCAGACATCCTTCCAGAACTCCCACATAAACGACGTAATGAGGTCATCCATGACAGTGATCGGGTTCCAATTGACGCGTTGTCTGCATCATCTACAATGGCATAATGAGGCCACTAGATGCATGTGCTTGGTGCGAATCACCTTCCACTCTTAATTACATACAATTCCCTTCACGATTCGGGATTCTTCTCAAAACGATCGCATAGCTATCACCTGGTCTTATCCGAAAGAATTTTCCAGAACCGTTGTGCGAGTCTTTACCTTCCGCGTTAGGATCGCCGACTAGATCTTGTTCCACGTTCCAATGCTTTAATTTCATTGTCAGCGCTTGCAATAGATCTTGGTCCACTTATTCGCCTTCATCCACTTCGATGTTGTCGGTTTCTTCAGTCGAGAAATGCGCCGTGTTGCCATCTCTTTCCGTTTCTGCTGTCGCCGGTGGACACTGCACCGTATCATTGACGCTGTTGAGTCGCTTTTCCAAGCTTTCAATGGTACATTCGAACAAAACTATCGGTTTCTTGGCATCTTGTAGCTGGGATGTTTTTGTTACCGGAGTTTCTAGAAATTCCCAACTGTGAGTTTCGATTTCGGCGCTTCAGTGGCGCACTTTTCGTACGCATGTTGCATTTCCGTTGCCTTTTCCGCCGAGCTGTTTACGACTGTTCTGCAGCCAGGCTTCGAGATCCACAACTTTCATGTTGAGTCCGCTGATCTCGATCTTTGCATCTTCCAGCAGGGCTGCTTCTTCATTCAATGAGCGCGACAGCTGCTCGTTTTCTTTCTTGAGCTGGTCGAGCTGGCTGACGCAGTCGGTTTGCTGATGTTGGTGCACGCGCGACGGCATTCCGATTCGCTGTCGATTCCGGAGGCACTTTTTCTCACGCTCCCGAAGCCGCAGCTTCGACCGCACGCGTAATTGAGCCGTTCGTACGAGTCACCGCCGGTGATGCTCGCACATTTGATCCTGTTGGTTCATTTGTGGTTGTTACCGTCCGTGTTCTGCTGCGATTCGCGACGTGAGTCACGTTTCTTGTCGTATTTTCGTGTATCATTGGGTCGGGCTGTTGCCGTTGTGGCTGGAATGACGCGCTGTTGAATCGGACGTGGTTGGTTTGAGCTCTGGCGGTGTTGTGGCGCTGACGTTTCGGTTGGTGGTCGCACCACATACTCACCGCCGAAACGCTTCAGAGTTGACGTTGTCGCATTTTGCATTGGTCTGTTTCTTGGGGACACGTTGGCCGTCGTAGTTACTCTTTGTCGCTGCATTTTCGTAAAATAGTTAGTGCTTCGCTTTAGTCAAAGAAAAGAAAGAATACCGACACTTATCGACCTCATCTTGCAAGTCTCTTCGCATAATTCTCGATGCTGATTGGAGACATTTTTCGAATTAAAAAAAGCGGCGCTTTCCGAGCGATTGGAAGCAGAATCGGCAGATGAGTTGAAATCGACGAGTATATCTCATTTTTGGTGTCTTTTGCAGTGATTAAATTGATACAAAGGGTACGCAAAATGAGATGTACTCATTGATGAGTGCAACTCATAATGCGGAAGAGCTATTTTTAGATTTAGATCTGGTGGCAGCGTGTACCGTGAGATCCAAAAGTAGCGGCAGGTCGAATATAAAGAAAAAGGTCGCTTGAGCACTTGATGGTAAGAAACAAACTTATTAAGGTCCTAAGTTCGCCAACTCTGTTGCTACTCTAAGCCTTCTGCTATTGGACTCTCTACTTAATCCTGAGTTACCATCTCCAATCAGCGACTGCCACGTCGATGCCCATCTTGGAACCGCTCTTGAAGCTGGCAATTTCAAGCAGTCATCACTTCATGACTGCTTTAACCGGGTACCTACCGGTATGTGTCGGCTGATCGCGGCGCTGCCTTGACAACAGAATATGCCGGTGATATGGAACTTTTAGTAGAAGTCTATCATATGTCAAGAATGCAGATTCATAGATAAATAGTATTGATGCTATAGAAAACAACTTGACAGTTAGCGATATACACTTTTATTCAAAAATGAGACATGCGTGAAGGACGAGAGAGTTTTGAGACCAGCAGCAGCACGGAGGGAGCCACACGCATTCGCGTATCTTGGAAATTGGATGCTTGCTTGTCTATTCTTTTTGCAGCTGATTGGTTGTATCCGTGCAAAAATCCACTTCAGGCTGCTGATCTCAGTGTGCTTTCCTTTCTAGTCCGCGTAGCTTGTTGGATGCTGATCTCTTCCATCAGAAATCCATGATAACAATGCCGTGTAACATCACAAAATCTTCCTGAACAAGTGGCAAATACATTTCTGTATATTAAAAGTCTTGAGTCTTTCTTGATTCATTGCGTTTCCTTTCTGCATGTTCATCGTGTGCGAATCTGATCACCCGCTTGGCTGCCACCACCTTCCTCGTCTCTTTTTCGTTTTGAAGAATCACTAGGAGCATTGGATTGCCAGTCCCGGAAGCATCGCAGCGTCGTTACCTTCTTCAAGCGGTACGTAAAATCGATTCAGCATCCATCTGTTCGACGCCATTTTCGTCAAATTGCGTAATCAGTGCCATATCCTGTTCATCAGTATTATGATACTGTACTTCATCCCCTCAATCAATGTGAAAATCAGGACATTGTCGCTTTGAATGTGAGCTGAGTGAGTCATCTTCACACGCATCGGATGCATATTGGTACGATATACTTGACAATGTTGGGTATACCATCCAAAGGGTGTGGCGTACAGCACACGGGCATACGGTAGACAATTCGATATGTACATAGCTTTGGCACACCATACTAAATCAGGAGGCATGTGATGGAGTATAAACATTGCCAGCTCACAAGTGTCGTTTCCATGATGTCACTGCGTATCACTTTGATCAAAAATTGTATCTTGACTGAACACATAGTACTGAAAATAACTACTTCGATTAGCACATAATTTTTGTTGTAATTGAGCTGCACGTTATTTGAGATCTCTTCTTTGGTCTTTGAATGTTCGATACTCCCTCTCAATGGATATCAGGCAGCCCGTCCGCGGTCCAAACGCTTCACATTCGTCAAATACTCATAAAACCGCACTGTTTTTTCTGTTTCTATTACTCGATCCACAAAACATATGCATTCTATCCAATCAAATTACCGTATTAATATGGAAAATGACAGATTCAGCATTACCAAAAGGATGGACAATTTGTGTGTCTCGGTCCAAGCGAAAGATATATTACTATCATCAGGAAACTAACACAGTGCAATGGAGTCGTCCTGGTGACGAAGAAAACTGCAAAAATGACAAAATCGTCAAAAAAACATCAAACAAACGCCAGCGGCCCAATTCCGATTCACCGTCGATCGAGTTGCTCATTCGAACTTCACTGAAAGCAGGTTTAAGTGAAATACAAAACGTTTTTATTCCATGGAACCATCAAATCTCTGCAATTAATGCGATTATGAAGCATTTACAAAGCGAAAACACAAACAATCGCTTCCTCATACAACACAGCACCGGATCGGGTAAGACAGCAACCATGTCTGGATTGGTAAGGATTTGAGTAAAGCGGATGAAGAGATGATACACTGACATAATTATTTATGAGTAGGCACATCTGCTGCTTCTGATTGCCGACAAACAAGGAGAACGATTTCATACGGTGTTCCTCATCACCGATCGGATTGCACTCGATACTCAGAATCGACTCGCGCTGACAAAATATTTGATGCGGAATGGATTCTTTGATGTTTTCTATGCCGATAATTCTGACTCACTTGGCCAGTTAATGCAAAAAATGGAGCAGTCAGAGTCGGCTGAAATGCGTCAACGTGTTATTATCAGCACTGTCCATAAGCTTCAGACATTATTTTCCAACAAAGTGAAAATCGCACAGTACTTTCATTTAGCGGAAAAGGTCACAATGAATAAGTTCAGTCGAATCGCTTTTATTACTGACGAAGCACATCGAACTCATACTTCAGACACCAGACAATCGTTAGAGAAATTGGTACAAAGTGCGGAAGGAACCGATGCTTCTATTATTGTAAGTTACCACATGCAATTAGTATCGTCTTACTCACCCCAGTTGCAGTTTATTGGTTTCTCGTCGACTCCAAATGTGAAGACTCTATCGTTATTCGGCACAATAGCTTCTGATTCAAGCTCTCATCCATTTCACTGTTATTCAATTGCCCAAGCGATCAAGGATCAGATCATTATGAATATGCTTCAACATTACTCCTTGTATCAGATCCAGATGAACAATTTCCACTCACGAGCGGATCCAAGCTTGGAGTCTGTCCATCGTCAAGCACTCGATCAAGTCAGTGAATCAATTCATTTTTCAAAAGTCAAAAGTCTTTTGATTGCCAAAAGCTTTACAGAGGCTCAAGCTCGGTATCCAAAAGCCAAGGTGAGGATTGAATATTAAGGCTACGGGCCCGTTCTAATGTAGTTTCCCATGCACCAAGGCAATGGTTGTAGCCCGTAGTAGGAAAGATGTCATCACGTATCACCAGCTTTTGCAGCAGTACTCATCAGTAACGTACGTTCTGCATCGATTCGGTCTCGCAACGTTCTCATTTTTTGTGCTTGAACGATTAGGAAGTGCAATTGGCGAATCTATGCAGCATTCAGTGGGACATTCGAATTGAATTCTGAATCAATTTTTGTGACCGAAAAAAGTATTAATGGACCGGAAACGCTCGACACAGCGAGCGTGATTATCGTTTGTGATAAATTGGAAACTGGGTACAATAATCCAAATCTGACGTCTCTGTTCCTCGATCGTCCAATACGGAATAGTGCACGAATGGTGCAGGTCATCTCGCGAATCAATCGCAAGGCTCAAGGTACATTCTCATTCACCCATTTGCTCGGGCACTCTCATTTCTTTTCGATAGGCAAACAAAGTGTCAATATCATCGACTTTTCCAATCATCCCGCACGAATTCGCTTGGCATTTGCTCACTATTGGACATCATTTTCTATTGAGAACACCTCACACACACTAAAGCTTCAATTAAAGAGTGCTGTATGTGTCGTGGCGGACCTCCTTCCTGATTTACTGCTCTCAAAAGAAGACCACATGGAACACATTTTGGGGAAAATTCTGAAGCTTGAACGCGATCCATTCCATCAAATACGTAACGCAATGGACGAAATCGTAACCTCTTATGTCCAATTGAAATCGCAAGAAGATTCGATTATGTCGCTATGGCTATCGGAAGCTGATTTCTGCAGAATGGAAAAGCTGCATGCGCTTTTGGAAGGGTTTTTGAGGGAAAACAGTGCTAAAGAATGCAAAAAATATGAAATGAATGAAGAATGCAGCTCTAAAATTGACGGTATTGTCAATGTATTCTCTGGCGCTATTTATCCCGAGTCATTGCTCGCTCTTGCGCGAATAAAAGATGTCAATGATTTGATTCGTTTTGGTGAGAACGCATTGCAACGATGGGATAGAATGGAAGCTATTGACTTTATAGTTGTTGCACGCTCTTTGGTCGGAAATGGAACGGGTGATGTGAATACAAAAACGAAGCTTTTGGATCTTTTGAATTCGTTGCGCGTGAAACATCAATCCTCTTTTTAGTGTGTTTACACAACTCAGGAATTGGGTATACGTAATATATTCTAATTATAGTACTATACGTGTAAATTTGTAACGGAATCGCATTGAAAAAAAGATTCAAAGCGAAAAAATGTCCGCGTTCCAAAAAGTATTTGATTGTATAGCTCTTCTGACTGTTTTCCTGATTCTATCAGGTAGTGCGACGAAAGGGGATGAAAGCGCACGTGTACTTGTTTTCTCTAATAGAAAAGTATATTTCCACGCGACAGAATCAAATTCGAGACAGGAAATGTCCACATTTGACCTGTATAAGATCATACAGGAATCGATAGGATTTGGAGGGTATACAACATACACTGGACAGAATGAGATTGAAGTGAATGCTCCTATTATTGCCGATGTCTTTGAGAACGCAAAGATCCAAGGATTGATACACATTGAAGGCGATTTATCAGATATATTGGGTCGCGTCCAGTCGGTATTAAGTCAACAGAATTTGGACGTGTTTTGTGAAACTTACGCACTTAAAAACACAGAGTACAATCGACGCATTAATGAAGAACTGATCAAAGGCGCAAGTCATCAAGACGGCTTTTATTGTTCTGAAGACGGAAATGTACAAATCTGTGACGAAAGTGGGACCGAAATGGCGATTGGAAACGAAAGAGTGCGCAATAAAAGAAGTGAAGTACGCAATGTATACGGGGAAGACTGGGGTCAGGAGGATCAGCTTGCCAAAGAACTCGTCCAGATCGAAGATATTGTCAGTCTTCCCACAATGAAGAGACTCTTCTTCATGCAGATCTCAGGTCTCAAGTCACTGAATCCAGAAGTAAGAGAATCTGCTTCTCAAATCATAGTGGAAGCTCTTGCAGCCATTCTGGTCAAATTCGCGCAAGAAAGCAATGTCATCAACATCTATATCACAACGGGACAAGTGGAAGTATCTCATCAAAAGGGAGAACGCATGGCTTTTGCTCGACGTAATTTGCTCACATTCGATGACCTCGCCGGTAGCAGTTCCGGTAACGCTTCCTCGCATCAAAATCAAACCACAAGCGAAATCACACTCGAAGAAATTGCTAATTTCCAGATTGTGCTTTGGACGGCTATTATTTTGGCATTTATCTTATTCGGAATCATTGGTGCCATGCTCAATCTTAGCACATCGCGTGACAGCCTTCTCCACGTCAAATTCGTTGCCAATGCGAGCCACCGCAAAACAGACTGAGAATAAGAGTGCTTGTATGTGTGGCAAAAATATCAAGAACCTGATTCGCTTAAAGTCTTTATTTTGCCGGATAGCAGACTGTCATTCAGCTTTGTTATATCCAATCTCATAACGATATGCACGCTATTTATACCCAATCAGAACGACCTTGAAGTACAAGTGCAAATAACATTTTGTGGAGCAAAAATGGGTGTCGCGGGTCTTTTGCCTCTGTTGAGAAGCGTCATTGATCACGTGAATATTTCCAAATACACCGGAAAAACGATCGGAATTGACGCGTGTGGGTGGATATACAGAGGCGCTTATGCGTGCGCAGAGCAACTGATAGCAGCGGAAGAAACAGACATGTACGAGCTATACTTGAAGTATACGTGCCATGTTGTGATGAGGATATACAGATACTTGAACTTCAGTATACAGCAAATCAGTCTCTTACATAAACATCAGATTACACCCATTTTCGTATTTGATGGCGCTCCGGTTCCTGCAAAAGCTGACACGCAAGCGATGCGAAATAGGTGCTGTTTGCAATTGATATGAATCGCGAGGGGATGTATGACGAATCAGTGTGGTTAGAACGAGAAATATGTGGAAAGAGAGAGCGCTAACTAGCAGAAAATCGAATGACTTGGATGAGAAAACAAAGCGGTCGTTCACACAGGCTGTCTCCGTCACAAATGAAATGAAACTCCGACTTATTAATGTTCTTCGCGAAATGAATGTTCAGTATATTGTGGCGCCGTATGAAGCAGATGCACAATTGGCATTTCTCTCTCGGATGAAAATTGTGGATGCAGTGATATCGGAAGATTCGGATTGTATTCCGTATGGATGTCGTACGGTATGTTGTCGGGTCGAATTGGATGAAAAGCCTTATAATATCTTTAGATACTATTCAAATGGAGCGGTGATGGATGGGCAAGTGAGCTGAAAAAGAGATTCTTAGGAGCAAATGAGGATTTATGCTTTGTGAAATGGACCGAAGAAATGGTACGTTTTTGTAGGAAGGATTTTGTGGTTTTCGACTAATAGCTGTGGTGTAGTTTGTTGTATTTTGTGCGCTTTGCGGATGCGATTATTGTCCAAGTCTTCCGGGAATTGGAGCCATAACAGCTTACAAGTATGTCAACACCTTTATCACGGCTCCAGATGTACGTGATGCACTATCTGTTGGCTAAAACTGATGCCTTTCGTCTCTTTTAGATTCTTCAGGAGCTCAAGCGATCGGAAAAGAATCAGTTGCCACCAGACTACGACCAAAAACTGTATGCGGCTATCATCACGTATCGTCATCACTTAGTTTTTGATCCGAGGCAACAAGTAAGTCCTTCGAAAAACGTGTCAGCCAAATCGATTGTATTGCTTTTTTTGTGTAGAAGCTGCGCTTATTGAATGCACTCGATCAGTCCAGTGATATTGTCGCATTATTAGGCTCTGATCTTCGCTTTCTCGGTGATGTGGCAATGCGTCATGAGGTTGCTGCATCCATTGCAAGTGCAATTATTCATCCGATTACGCACGAAACGTACTCATGGATTGATGCATCACGACAAGAAGAGGAAGCTACAAATTGCGGAGCAGAGGTATCCAATCAATCCTATTCAACACATTCAGCGGAAGGGAGTGTTGGCGGTGTCACAACCGAATCAGAGAACGAAGCTCCTCCGGCACGGGAGAACACCCCACTACAGCGCTCGTATCAGTCAGAATTGACGCCACAATCGCCGTTGAAACAGAAAAGTGAGACCAAATTCCAACCTGTCCTTGATTCACTTCTCGGATCATCTGCCCATATTTTGGATTTCAGGAGTCCGAAAGTGAGCGATCACTTTCATTCATTGGTGTCCAATAGCTCCATTTCGCAACAGTATCGATCGGATGCACAAGTGGATATCAAACAGTACGAAAGCAAATCAATTCGAACGCTAAGTAAAAGCTCTTGCACTCTGATAAAGAAAACAGAACACGGATCGAAAAGCGGTTTTGAGGGTGAGATACTCTGTCGAATCGATTTGAAGAGGAAAATGCAGTTGTCGGCAACGGATCGAACGATAGATTTGAAAGCGAAACGACTTTGTGCGCGTGAAAATTCACCAATTCCCAAACAAAATCGAATTCAGAACACATTCAAAGAGGAAGAGCGCATTGACACGGAGACAGACTGTATCGTTGAATGGGAAGACTTCCAAGCTCCACCCAAAGCGATTTGTGTCGAAGAGAAATGGGATCGCATTCTTTGCGTCGATGAAGAAAGCTGATTGTTTGATGCGGATTCGGTTTCTTCATCTCAATTGTTGCGAATGGAATAAACTTTTTCAATCAAATTACTGGTTTCTACGCACTCATCCGATGGAAGGAGAAGCTGGCGGAGGTCGATGTGATAATCGACCACGAATAAATCCTCCAAATCCTTTCTGCTTTGCCTGTTCCTTTTCTTTCTCAAGCTGATACAATCGAGCGCCATATTTACTCGGCAAATCGCGCAACACACCATCTTCGTCACGAAACTCGGCCAAGACTTGACGGAAATCCTTTACGCGTTCTGAAGCCAGCGCTTTGAGAAATGGAATCAAGTCTTTCAGCTCATGATCGTCTCGGTCTCGTGCATTGGCAAACGGCTTGATTGGAACTGCATTCTCCGGCTGAAGCTGATACGCTGCTGGATCATCGTCGAGTAAGACGACTTGCTTCAAGTCTCGATTGAGCTTGGATAGATCCTACGGCACATCACGTCACCAATATTTTCCAGACGAAATCGACGCTCTTCTCACCTTGACACGAGATCCATTCAAGTATCGAGTCGCGTCACGGGAGAGAACATGAAGAACGCATTGCTACATCGCATTATATGAAAACCAGCTTCGAAATCAAAGCAGCGATACCTTTGGATCCAACTTCATGACAATTTCTTCGGCCATATAATTCTCAGAAAATATGACAATTTCGTAAAACTGGAAATACGAACGTATCAGAGACAATCGATAAATGGGATCCATTCAGCAAACCTGACACAATGTCTCGAGGAATTCATCGACTCCCGGTCGTTTCGCATGACGCCATCCATGTTTGCGCTACATTCTATCGGTTAAAAGACTAGGAAAAGAATCCGCACTCAACGTACGCTCCACTCTGAATGAACAAGTGTGTCTTCCAAATCCAAGACGAGCACAGGCACTGGCGGTGTATTTGGTGGAACTTGAGGTATAGGCCAATCCTACATGACACAGATGGAATGAGCACCGAATATCACTTCTAAAGCCTGGCGTACGGGAAGAAGCTTGGAACGGGAAGGGTCTGTGATCGGTCGAATCCAATCGGCGATTTTGTCGGCGGAATAGCGATACAATTCCCCGAGCGGCGTCTGATTCAACTGGTGTCTCACTTTGGTCTTTACGTCATCGTCCAGCACGTAAAACCACACAATGGAGCCAGAGATACTTCCGACGATGAGCCCAAGTGATATTTTTGATGGCAGAGACGTTGTACGGACAGTTTGGCCGCCGATATTGGCTTTAGCATTTCCGGCTTCGTTTCGGCTTTGAGCGCAGTTTTGACGACGCAATTGACGTGGAATTACGACAAGAGGGATGTCGCGATCGATTGCTCGGTTGAGTTCCTTTCCATTCTCATTGGAATTCGTAAAACGACGAGCATTTCTCAGAAAGCGAACTGCTTCATATCGCCGGCGAACGAATTGGTGCAACATTCAGCTCTGCGAATTTGGTGACCAATCGGTTGCTTGCATGTGACACGAAGGTGAAAAAGACTCTAGATTTGGAGTGAATCGCGAAGAAGAGTATGGTGTTGATGTCCACATTGCACAATTGTGACTCGTATTGGTATTAGTGATGCGGTACGCTTTATAGGAAGCATACAGCTGTGGTTTTAATGCAACGCAGAACGCTACAGTGGCCAAATTTTCAGCCATTTGCATGTGGGAGGTTGGGACGCATTCTACTAGGAGAAGAAACGTAGTTCGGAAACGATATCTTGGGCTATGACTTGGTCTAAATGTCTGCTGGCTTCACACAAGAAAGGATGAACGAGCGCTTGATGCGGTTTGGCGCGTTTTTCTGGATCCTTTTCCATCATCCATTCTATCTACAGCAATGTCAGATGCAACACGCGATACTCGCTAGCATGGAAACCGTACCAAATTCTTTGCATCCTTCGACACATTGACCCATTCAGGCTCATCGAAATCATATCGCACGGATTTATTGGCAAGAATGAGCTCTTCATCAGTGACTCCGAAAAACGGCTCATAGCCACAAAGCATCGTATACATGACGACACCAGCGGAAAACATATCAACGTGACAAGAGTATGGATCGCCTTTACCAGCCATAAGAATTTCTGGGGCCACAAAGCCAGGTGTGCCGCATCTACCCACACACTCGTGTCAGAATTAGAGCAGTAGTACCAAGATACAGCGTCAACAACCTCCCTGTCAATTTTCCATCACATTTGATCATAGCTGCCATTCCAAAGTCTGCCAGTTTAAGGATTGGAAGGCTGGAAAACACGCTGTCAGAATCGAATGATTTTACATGACACGACTTACACTTGGCCATCACGTGTTCTGCAATGATCAAATGCCAAATTGGACAGCTTGATATCTCGATGAGCGACCTTATTCTGCCGACAAAATTCTATTCCTTTGACCAAGCTTGCCATCAGATAGGAAGCTCGTCCCTCATCAATCGTCGTATTAGCAACAATCTCGTCATGCAGATCACCTCCAGACATCAACTCGAGCTCCAATATCAGTTCATTTCTAGTTTCAAATAAGGATTGCAATCGAATCACTGGAGAGAATTTGGCATCGGCTCGGGCTGTCAACACTGTCTGCGTCAAGATTTCTCGTGCCATTGTATCGGGTCGCTCGACATTGGCCAAGACAAGCTCCCAGAATCTGATTTTATCGATGATTTTCAACGCACATTCTTGACCAATTGGCTCAGTATCCGTATCTACTTTTCTTCGAGATTTGCATACGGTTGAAAAACGACCTCGACCAAGCTCTTCCGTATGACCAAAGTCGTCCTGAGACGTATCTGTTTGAAAAAGATCGACGGCAGTCAAATGACACGCTTTATCGAGTGCGACTTTCCAGTTTTCTGCTTCAATTTCGTCGAGAAATTCAATGTATGCTTTTGCTTCAACAGCCGACTGAGAAGATGAAAACTGGAAGAATACAATTTCCACCAAGCGTGTGTCCATGTCACTCACTTGGACACTCGCCTCACACAAATTCGCAAACGCAATCGGTCGACTTGTTGGATTATCGTCTAAATATTCCCAAAGGATATTTCTCTGCAGATAAATGCATCGATTCTGCCACTCACATCCTTGGAGTTGTGTCATTCGGACAACAGTTTGCACGACGGATTCCCTCGAATGCAAGCTCATATACACATCCTGAGGAAGATTCTGAGCCAAAGATGGGAGAAGCCAATGCTGCGGCATCCAATCTCGATCGCTACTCATACCCTGCAAGATGGGAATCAAGACGCAGTTATTTCTTCCATCACTCAATCCAACCAACTTTTCCGCAATTGGCTCCAATGTTATTTGGATCCCGCGATTATGATTCCCTTTTTTGCTGGAAACGGGTTTTGTTCGATTCGAGCTGTCGAAATGACCGGCTCCATGAACACTCATTTCGTCGCCCAGGAAAGCATGCGTGCTGTTTGAGCAACCTTCGTTATGGATTGTCGTAAAGTATTTACGCAGAGATGTCTCAATGGTTTTTCCAACTGCGTTTGGGTCACTGGTCGATCGGTATGTTCCATCCAACTCGGAGGTTTCTTCAAGTTGCGCACAATCAATGAGATTGTGATCATCACTCCCACAATTGGCACAACACAAAGACTTGAGTCGTCCACTTTTTGGCAATTGGCTCAGCTCCTTATTACCTCCACATGCTTCCCTCGACGTCTGTGCGTGCGTGCCAATGGATCGATCTGTGATATCGTTTACACTTATGTCTCCTTGGAAGGCGCTTGTTTGCATGAGTTGTTGAAGAAATGAGCCCATTCGAAGCTCCCAATTGACTCTCTTTACACAGTTTGAGGCTCTATCGACACATCCATTTGGTTGGAGTGAGTGTATCTCCTCGCGTGGTGGGTCTAAGGCTTCTCTCAATGGCTCATATCGCATTCCATTGATTTTAATGGCAGTGTGTGTCGCGAGAAATCCTTTTTTATGAACGATTTTGAAGCAATGCGCGCAGTAAACGTCGTGACAGCAACCGCTACAGCTGAGAATCGCATCTGCGGATTCACAATATACGCAGATTTTTGCCTCTTTCTGATTATTCCATTTTTCGTGTGTGTACATTCCGTCGAAATAATTTGTATCGACTGCAAATCGGCAAATTTGTCGCTGCAAAGTGTCTGAATTCAATTTTAATTGCGCATCGATTCGCTTTTGGATCGATCCGATGCGCCACGTCGCATTTTCCAGACGCTCTGCTTCGTACAGAAATCGACGCATTGTGAGGAGACATTGCCAACATTTTCGCACTTGAGAGAAATGCGACGTATTCCCATTGCAATTTTGATTCATAAACAGCATTAATTTAGAGAAATTGACTTGTTTATTGTATACCGTCTCGATCAAAAGCTCTTTTTTGCTCCAGTGTTAAGGTAGAAATAATACGCAACTAAGTAAGTAAACATCGATATTAGTAATTTGTTTGCATTCTTCTTCTCCAAAACGATTGGAATAAGACCAACGGTGCGAACAAATGCTGTCTCTATCCGGTGTAACGCTCACATAATACGACAGCAATGCGTCGCGAAAAGCATAAATTGACTAATAAACAGACACATACGCAGCTAAAAGGATTCGTTTTTGATCCTGAGACAAAAAAATATTATAAAGTTCCTAAAACGCATGAGTCAATCGCTTGTTTTCGACCAAAAAACAGTGTGCCCATTACATCGCCTGAGCGGCTTTCGCGTCCAAAGAATATATTTGTGGCGTATTTACGACAGCGTGAAATCGATGCGGCTATTACTTGTCATTACACAACAAAAACAAGCGTATCATTGCGTTCTTTATCGTTGCTTCCGAGAAGGGATTCAAATAACTCGAAATCCTTACGAGTGAACCCAAGCATTACCGCCGCTGCTCCTCATCCATTCGATTCCATGATCGTCGTCGCAGGTGAGAGAATCGCAGTTTGGAATGTATGAGATAAATGACTCGATTACCATCAGATCATTATCCCAGGCTTAATTTTCTCGAATGGAATAAGACAATGACTCAGAAGAGAAGGTCTATCGATCTACCTGGCACAGGATTGGTACCCGAATGATAACTTTGACGGGAAGCATACGAATTTACACAATTTAGGTCACTAGTTTGGCCTGGCAAAAAGATACGAGTCCTATGCAGCCGATGCTGTTGTGTGCTTCTTTAGAGTCTCCTTCAGTGTGTCATGCGGAGGATGTGATGACACAATTCAGAACCGAGAAAAGTGTGCATTTATATCGACAGGAATTGAACTCTAATGACGAAGAATACGCTCAGCAAGTACCATACAAAAGTGGCTAAAGGGTAGCTGGTGTACTCAATAAAGCTTGCGTAGAAATCGTGGTTGTTTGTGGATCCATGGAGTGTTTTATGGTAATCAATTCGCAGGCTGTGGTA
This sequence comes from Albugo candida, assembly GCA_905220665.1. Lineage (NCBI taxonomy): Eukaryota > Oomycota > Peronosporomycetes > Albuginales > Albuginaceae > Albugo > Albugo candida. Next base: position 126,208 of record CAJNAR010000191.1, read on the forward strand.
TTATTCTCATTCCTCTTTCAGGAATCCATGCAATTCCGCACAATTCGTTGTGGGATGCAGCAGGTTGGGCTGATTATATACTTTTACAACGCAGACTGATCTTTTTCCTGAACAAGTAAATCGAGAAATGCTGCATTAGTCGATGTGGAAAGTGAGAAATGGCTTACAGCGCCGAATGGACGTAACCAAAGTGACGTATTTGCTCAAGCGATTTCTCCTTCAAACGTGAGCAACTTTATGATTTATTCAAGCTACTCAGCTCTTCAAATAGGACAAAATCATTGTCAACGGCACAAGGAATGGATTACTTTGGATATGGTTGTTTGTCTTGTTTCGAGCACAATTCCCCGCTTATGTGACTTATTTTAGGGATGTGAGAGCTTCAAAGAGATCAATGGAAGAGCCGATAGTGCACGCAAAAGGACGCCAAAATAGAAGAGGAGGCACTTCGACTGTCAAACACATTGTACTCTGTCGAAATATGATACATCTCATTCGACAACACTCCAACGGCGAGCTTTCGATTTTTGACTTGAGAACACATCGGAAATTGACTCAGTTGACAAAGCCATCCAAACACGCAATGCCGATGATACGATTTGATATCGTACGTGAAAACAGTCGCATTTGAGATATTTAGTCGAATTTGTAGGATTCGACAGAATCGCTGATCGCTTGTGTTGATCCATTGGGAATGAATGTCGTAAAGTTCTACGAGCTGAACTCCGGAAAGCTGTTTAGCACTCTAAAAGCCTCAAACGCCCATGAGAGCGCAGTTGAACAAGTGCATTTACGGAACGATTCAGAAATTTGGACAGTGAGTAAGGACAATGTCTCATTGCATCCTCTGTTTTGATGTAATTACAGACATTGAGCCCTTTGTATTTTGACTTGACATTATATTTGATGTAAAACGCTTCGAGTAATAGCCTGTGAAATAAGTGTACAATAATGATTGCGCTGCATATGAACTGAATACTTAACACCCACAGAAGTACCTATGGGATGACATCCAACACATTATGCGACTTTTCAAAGGGGTGCTGAACAAAGACTTTCATCTTCCATTCGTATCAATTCGAATTTATTGTGATTATGTGCGTGATTTCATGCCGGGCGAAAATATCCGAGCAGACGGTCAATGAGAATTTCAAAGCTGGAAGACGCGATTTTAGTTACAGAGACATTCTCTCAACAAATAGGTCGTGGCCGCCAGCAAAGATGCTTGGTATATAAATACTTTACAATAACGAAATTATCACAGCGCGCGCAATCTTCTCGTGTCTGTAGGATGCTAGCTGAATGCCTGGTACGCATCGTTGTATTCGATATAAGTCAGCTATTTCAAAGACATTTCACAATCTTGACAACTGATATAGTAATTGGTGCACTTAGCACTTGCCACCAGATAAGAGCTTGCACTTTCAACAACAGTTTATAGAATGAGATTCAACTTGACAGCTTCAGTATTAACAATAGAGCTCAAATCGCAAATTTAATCGAGCAGGTTCTAGTCGAATGTCCACAATATCGAATTGAGGAAGTGTAATCATTATATGAGGGTTTAAAAACCTGAATCGGTCGTCATCATAGATTTTCTATTGCTCGGTAAAACAGAGACCAAGTAAGAAACATGGGCAAACAATCATAAAGGGCAGGTGAGTAAAGGCTACTTATTATGTGCGAACATAATCTTACGTCCCCTTAAGTTCGACAAGACATTCGATCTTGAAAAGACACGGACATAATAAAATCGATGAAAATGCAGTCAACTGCGGACACATTTGCAGCGGATACGAGTGAGTGGGTGTTCGATTTTGTAATCAACTTATTCCATTCGCCCGAATGGGAAGTACCCTTAATGTGTTTTATCGACGAAAATTGCGCGGTATTTGATACCTCGGAAGAAAACAAACTAGTCTACACGGAGCTTTTCCAGCAATATCGAGAGATTCGTAAGACAAGAAAGTCCATATTAATATCTCTTACTGAGTTTCACGTTTAGTGGAAAATATTTTATGTACCAGTTTGGCTGAAATTGGAATATCAGTATCGGATTTCGCTGATGTCTGCGAACGGTGTTCGAGGCGCAATGAATTGAGTCATGCCGTCGTGAATCAGATTTTATCGATGGATGATTTTCTAATTTTCAAGAAACTCATGGTCAAGCGGAATCTGGAGCTAGAGCTAGAAGCTATCCAGGCATTCCGAGAAGATCAAATTGGAGAAGAGGAGATGGAGGAACTTGTAACACAATTGATGGAATTGAGCATTTTATATAAAGAGGAAGAAGTCGAGCAAGCTGATCTTGACGCTGCAATCGCCATCTCAACCGCCTTACACAAAGAGCATGTTCGCCTTATCAATATATACGACAAAAGCGCAGAAGATGCTTCATTGGACGAGAGAAATGCACAAAGAAACTCACTTGAGCGTCTGGAAGACGAAAAGCATAATGCTTTAGATTTTCAACAGAAAAACAAGCAAGTTTTACAAGAAACAGCAATCACTTACAAAGAATTACATAAAAAGGCAAGGGCGCGCTGCTTGCAACGAAATATAATCATTCTGCATTGTTTTCTTTAGGCTGAGATATCAGAAGATGATATTAAACGCCGTGAGGCGTACCTTGGTAAACAACGCGACCAAATTGTGGAGAAGAAGCGGAAACAGCGTGAGAAATCACTGAATGAATATCAGCAGCAACATAAAAGCACTCTGAATGAAATGGTTCGTAAGCCCTTCGATGGTTGCATCCAATGGTCTTTGACGCGACATAACAGCCTGTAGAGATTGCCGACAACATAAAGGCTTCAGCGAAAGAGCCTGCTGACCCAAAATCCGCTCAGAATGAGGAGAAACGGAGTGCCTTGCGGGTGGCGTTGGCTCGTCGTATGAAACAAGATCTTTTGGAATCGGCTGGTCAAGATAGTTGCTCTATGCAAGTGTATCAGGTCAGACATTCTCCTGTCGAAGTTGCTTTTTGACACAAGTTTCTGGAACAGCTGAGTGAATTGGATGAGAAAATGGATCGCGTCGAAAAGCTTCGAAGCAAAGCCCAGGAAAAAGAAAAACACGTTCGTGCAGGATTGAAAAAGTAATGACGTTAATCTTTGTTGGCTTTGTACATTCACATTTGGCACGACACAGAGATCTGCTTTTTCATCAGGCAGTCTTTGCGGTCGTGATGAGAGTCGAGTCGGGTCGAGCTGGCTGATACATTCACAGCCGAATCCAATTTTTGCGTTCTTGAGATTTAATCATCGACTTGAGCCGTAACACCACAGCGAACGGAAAAAAAAGATGATGTCTATGCCAAATAGTTGTACATTTGTGCGTTTTCAGAATCTCTTTCCAAATATTCACGATCAATGAGACTCTCAATTCGGCGTTTGATATCGGCGGGTTTGGCTGGAAATTTGATTTGAGCAAATATTTCTGTCATCAATAACGCATGGGACAACTTTTTCCGTGATTTCATAATTCGTACAATTGCTGCATCGACTTGATACTGACGATCCCGAAACACCCTTTCGTGAGTTTTCTCATTCTCTTGTTTTGTTTCTTTCATTTGAATCGCATTGATTTTAATCCGAAACAATTGATTAGTGAATGAATCATTGAAATGGAAAACATCGTCCGTATGCACATCTTTCCCTTTGGGTTCTTTCAAAACGACTCGGACTTTACCACAAGCCAGAGATTGTAATGTGCGCTGTAATTCACCATCTTCGATATTGGTCTGTTCTTTGATCTCACGAAATCCAAGAGTGCGATTCGAATTGAAACAAAGTAACACCGATGCTTGGAATAATGAGACTGCCAAATCCTTACGTCCCTTTTTGAATTTGGCTTTCATCAAACAGTGTCCAAGTGAATGTTGCCATTGTAATTGTCTTCCTTGGTATTTCGATGCATAAAATGTTTCAAAGATTTCTTTCAAAGGTACAAGTACACTTGGCAAGTTGATCTCTACGGGAGCGTAAGGCGGCCAGAATCCTGTTGTTAGAACTTGCACGTGCACATCCACACGATCTTTCAGTTTATCGAGAGCATTTCTACGTCAAAGTGACAGAGTTGGAAAAGGTTGAGTTCCGATGATAATAGCAGTCCTACCGGCTTGCTGCTTGGTTTTGAAATTGCAACGCCACATTTTGAGATAAATCAATGTCTTTGAACATTCCTTCGAGCTAAATTCGCATGAGATTACAATACTTCCAAAGGGCAAAAGGCAGGCAAATACCTTGTTCGTAAATGAGCTACCGCATTCGGTCCTTAACTTAGAAAGCATGAGTTTCTCGAGATCGAAAGAAGCACTTTTTCCCAATAGTAAACGTTTGGCCAAATCTTTTTTGTAAAAAGCTTCAAAAACATCTTTGCCCTGTGAATAGAGGCCTTAGTAGACATATGACCGGAAATGTATACTCACAAACCTGAATGTATCGAAACAGCACAATGACCTCATCCAACAGCGCTTCGATTTGTGTTTCGGACCCTCCCTTATTACCCGTCCGCAATTTCGCATCCACATATTTCGCAATAAGCTCCGCTGGACGACTCGATTGTATATTGATGGCACTTTCCATTGAATTCTTCAGCACAAATGTAAACTCCTGCTGACCTGAGAACGCATTTCTCAAAACTGTATCGGCATCTTTTTTTGTCTGTAAAAGTTTCTCGACCAAGCACGCACTATCGATGGATGTGACAAGACCCGCCACATGCTTTCGTATGCATTCTCCAAAAGCCACTTTCATGAGCTGAATAGCGTCAATTCGACTAAAGAGCATAAAAGCTCGCTTCAGATCCTCAACTCGCTTCTCTTTCACGAGATTTTCAAAGCCCTTTTCAAGCAGAGTTTCCACATGAGGTTTTAGCAATTTGACTTCGACAACATGTATCAATGATTTTCTAGTAGATGCCGCATCCAAGTACTGGATAACACGATCTTGTTCTTCCTCTAATCTCTTCTCCACATGAACGAGAAATTGCGATACACTCAATTGCTCAATCAGCTGATTCCCTTCCGCGGTGTAATACTGCTCGGACGCTGTAATGAAAGGAATCTCGAATTTGGTATGATACAACTGTAATGACAATAGCATTTTGATCAAAGTCCGGAGAAATTGATTATGATTCGACTCTCTGTTTCGCTCTCTCTCAATGAGAATCAGTAAACAAGCAATTAAATGCTGTTCGACTTGTGGACACTTTTGAATCTCATTTCGTAGTAAGAAAAGTCCCATTTCCCAAATCGATAAAATATGAGGAGTTTGCATCACATACGTTCGATCCAAATAGAGAAATATCATACGAATTGCCAGCATGTTGTTACAGTGATCTTCCCATAATACAGCGACATATTCCAAGAAAGAAGATGCATCTTGTAGTAAAGAAGAGTTATTGGCAATGTATGCGGAGATAGAGCTTGTTGGAAGGGCACATTTGATATATCGACTGAGATTTCGCACAGATTCGGCGATAAAACATCCGCAGCAAGACTCAAGTTTTGTATACAAATTAGCAGCTAATTTCCAAGTACACACATCTTCCACGAGACGATAGAGCTCCTCACGACTGAAAGAGATTGGTTGCTTGTTCTGAACGGCAACGATTGCAGCGTGTAATTTTTGCCAGCTTTCTTCTTCGAAATATTGTGGAATACTTGGAACTTTTTTCAAGGGACGAATAGTGAGTTTCTTTTTTGAATTTCCCATTGACTTCAAGTTGGACGTATACTTCACATTGGAGCGCTTTGTCAGTGTTCCACTGGGCATCGGAGGTGGCGGAATGGCTGCAGAGTTGGAAGAAGGAAACGACAAATTATCTTCTGGTCGCGTATTCATTCAGAATTGATGGACAAAGATCCTATAGTGGTGTACCATTTAGGTAGGTGTGCATCAGTGTAGGGCAGCTCGCGTATAGTGTGGCAGCATGGAGTGAAGAATAATATGGACTTATCAAGTAGGCAACTAAAATCTTATTAGTTTTCAATTTGCATTTCATATGCTGCAAAAATGAGCAAGATATGGTAGACATACATCTCCAAAGCAAACTTGTCATTTTACGTGCTCAAAAAGCCAGCACAGTACACATACATATCGAAATGTTCTCGTACTTGACTGCGTTACACCCTTGGGTATTTATCAATTACATGACGAGATCACTTCTACAAGGTTATTAGATTGTATACGAACGGAAAGTATGACGAGTTTACTCGAGGTATCGAATCCTGTCTTCATCACGCCAATTCTAGCTAACCGGACCTTATTCTATGCCAAGGCGCTTCAGTATTCCTGCAGCTTGGACCCAAATGCAAAACGAAGTCTCTTCTTACAAGAAAAAGTTCATTTACTGCGCCAAATGGACGATTTGCAACGGGACATTGATCACAAAATTCGGCAATACGCATCCAATTTCAGTGACATATCGACCGAAAGCACCCAAGTACGCATGTTTCATCACATAGTCTCGTCTTTGTACTGAGCGAATTCCAAGGTATTAATCAGACGCGTCATTCGTCTGCGAGTCTCGCATTCTTTTCCACACAACGACCAAATCGCCGAAGAAATCGACGCACAAAACGAGCAATGGCGTCTTGAGATCCAATTAGAGGACTCAAAGCATTTGGCCACTTACTTTCGGAAGATAATTGTAAAGTGTGATGCGTCAGACACAAACATTTTTGCTGTTGAGGTACGAGCCGCAGAAATGAATGAGAACGGCTCATTAACGCATGTATGATTGCAAATAGTGGACCAATTATCAAAAGTCGAGTCAGGAGATGGAGAAGTTAGAAATCACGCGTTCGGGACTCATACCGAATGCAATAGTTATTCAACTCGTTCCGACACATATTTCGGAACGATATGCTCTATCGCGTGAACTGAAGGAAATTATTGGGGAGCACCTTCAAAGAAACTCAGAAAATGATACAAATGTCGATGCATTCACGAAAAAAGAGATCCTCGTCGCATTTTGGGAATATGTATTCCATCGAAACCTGATGAAAGAAGAGGATCCCTCTATTTTGGAATGTGATGAAAAGCTTAAAGTGATCTTCAATGCATGCAAAAGTGTTCCATATGCGTCGATCACAATCGCGTTGGAACGGCATTTATTCCTACAGGAATCAATTGATATCGTTTATAAAGTCAAAGACTCGTCGAGTCAAAGCTTTGAATTGAAAGTATTTGTTCCAAACGAAATCTGTAAAAGAAAAAGAGAAATCCGTTCAGAATGGGAACAATTACGTCAGAAGCAAGAAATTCGTCTCATGCAACTAGAAAAGCATCGTTTTAATACCGAGAAACAGCTTTTGGAGGTGCTTCAGAGACAGCAGTGGATGCGTCATTTTGCATTGAATCCGGTCGAATTCATGCGGAAAGTGGAGCATTCTCAAAAAGCTGACAAAGAGGTAATTCGTCGTATCAGTTCAACTGTGTATCAGCTTGATTCATATTGGCAATAGGTTTTGATCAATGGAAGACAATCGTCCAACACCGCATCTCAGGACGCACAATTCCATCAGCCCTGGGTCGCCGATATAATCTCCGATATTCAAGCTATTCCAGAGGCTTCCTTGCTTAATGGATCGAAAGGATCAATCTAAAAATTCGCGTTAATCCCTCTTGAACACTCGATAATGAGTACGGCAGAATACAACAAATTGATGGAATAAGTTTGTATTCACGTCCTTTTGATTCTGGTAAGCTCACTTCAGATCAATTCGCTATTTAGACACCGCGACGTATTTCGTATTCTGATAAAAAATGCATGTGACTCGACGAATCACATAATCGAATTCAAACAATGGATGCGCGCTCATTGATAATCGAGATTTATTTGTGCTTTTCACCTTCCGGAATCCATGAATGCTTCCCGTTTCCGCAGCGTTTCCTGATAAATTCCATCCAAATCATCAACACTCAACTCTGACCTCGATACTGTGAGCTTTTTAACAGATCGCCATCGATAGAATTTGTACACAAGCGCAAGTATCGTGATTCCGATCACAGTTCGTACAGTCTTCACACGACGAAGACGTTTCCCTTCTTCTTCCGCTGAGGCAAAAATGAATCAGTTTGCGAGCCTCACTCTTGTTTCCGAATTCTCGTACCGTATTGAGGATGATCGAGCGGTAAATCGGTCCTCGGAGCCAGCAACTTGAGCATTCCAGAAGACATAAATCCGATACGCTCGATAAAATGCACAAAGCTCCCTACGAGACACACGTCAGCAGTTGATGTGTATACAAATACTGAGTTTCCAGAGACCGATGCAAAATTGTAAGGCCTCCGCATTCATTCCGAGCAGCTACATAGTCGTTAGTATCGTTCCAGCGATATATCGCGATAAAAACTCACCTCAGTGACCTGCCCGATGGCCGACACCGTATGATTGAACGTGGTGAGCCATTTAAACGGAAAGCCGGGCTCTGGTCCTGATCTTCCAAAACCTGCACCATAGCCACCATTTCCGCTAAACATGGAGCCGTAACGGGGGTACATGCTGTGAAACCCCGGATTACCGGCTCCATATGTCGAGTAACCACTTCCGTATCCGCCGTACGTCGGATTGTAGGATCCCATACCGCTGTACCCATAAGGACCAACATTCGCATTGCAAGTGCTACTTTCGTATATATTGGGTTGAGTGATTGTGGAGGGGAAAGTTGCACCGTATTGGCTGAATATCGGTGGGGGAGGATTTGTAGTGTTTAGTCGTTCGGAAGCGTTTGTGGATGAATTGAGGTACGATAATGATGTGGTGGGTACATTGCGCGCTATTTTGGGAACGTGATGAGGTACGGATATGAAGAGTGGTGATTGTTAGGGTATTTTACCATTGTTTTCATGATCATTTTGTGCTCGTTCCCAAGGTTTGCGTGGAATTCTGCTTTGAGGAGATGACGATTGCATTTTCGTATTGCCATGTGCTGTAAACTATTGAAGAAAACGGTAATTGAACCTGTCAAATAGTGAGGCGATGGGCTCCTATATGGAGGGATATCTAGATATGAGGGTGACAGGCGAACTCTGGCAAAAGGATTTTGAAGAGCACTGACCAAATTGGGTCTCCTTTTGCGTTCTAGGCAAGTACTCGAGTGAAGGTGCCAGTAACACGGATATTGTTACCATAGACTTCACTTTCGTTTTGATCGTGTACGGCATAATTTTGCCCATGTGCAAAGATCAATGCTCGGTCAAGAGCTCTTCACGCTTGAAATCTATCTCTCTTATTGGCGCAATCCTCTTGTTCGTTCTCAATATGAATACGTCGTCTTAGTTATCATGTTTGCTAGCTCAATAAGCTAACAAACACGATCGATGTATCAAATCAGCACATCATCTAGGTTGCAATAGTTCTAAGGAAACAGAGACTGTGTGCAAATGGTAAATAAGCTAGTTTTACGTCTGAAATGATACACAAATAAAGGAACAACAGAGAGATCGAAAGATTCGTAATGTGAATGCATCAAATAGTTCATTTAAGAAACTGCAAAATCCAAATGTAACGATAGTGATTGCGAGGCAACACTCAGTTGTGTCGTATACATAACTCCCGATTCCAGTCAAATAATGATACTGAGTTGACTAAGATATTACGTGGCACAAATCGTGGTGGACTTATCAGTATACTCCATATAATCCAAGAGTGAAATCGGTGTACTTCAAAGCTAGACTGCAACTTTAATAAAGAGCCGTATACTCGGTAAAAAAACTCATATCAGATGGATCCTTCGCATGGTGGAAATCACCTCATTGCTAAGTAGTCAACCAAGATGTTCGATATTTTTTGTGTCTAGATTTATAAATGTTCCTCATGAAGACGTCCACTAAGATGTTACCATGCTTGCAAACTACCGGTAATATCGTTTTGAAGTCAGCACATCGAGAAGATCTCTGGCTGACAATATTGACGCTCTACCACATGCCTCCCGATTTGATAATGCTGTGCCAAAGCTATGTACATATCGAATTTTTTACCGTATGCCCGTGTGCTGTACGCCAGACCCTTTGCACGGTATACCCAACGATGTCAAGTATATCGTATCAATATGCATCCGATGCGTGTGAAGATGACTCACTCAGCTCACATTCAAAGCGACAATGTCCTGATTTTCACATTGATTGAGGGGATGAAGTACAGTATCATAATACTGATGAACAGGATATGGCACTGATTACGCAATTTGACGAAAATGGCGTCGAACAGATGGATGCTGAATCGATTTTACGTACCGCTTGAAGAAGGTAACGACGCTGCGATGCTTCCGGGACTGGCAATCCAATGCTCCTAGTGATTCTTCAAAACGAAAAAGAGACGAGGAAGGTGGTGGCAGCCAAGCGGGTGATCAGATTCGCACACGATGAACATGCAGAAGGGAAACGCAATGAATCAAGAAAGACTCAAGACATTCAATATACAGAAATGTATTTGCCACTTGTTCAGGAAGATTTTGTGATGTTACACGGCATTGTTATCATGGATTTCTGATGGAAGAGATCAGCATCCAACAAGCTACGCGGACTAGAAAGGAAAGCACACTGAGATCAGCAGCCTGAAGTGGATTTTTGCACGGATACAACCAATCAGCTGCAAAAACAATAGATAAGCAAGCATCCAATTTCCAAGATACGCGAATGCGTGTGGCTCCCTCCGTGCTGCTGCTGGTCTCAAAACTCTCTCGTCCTTCACGCATGTCTCATTTTTGAATAAAAGTGTATATCGCTAACTGTCAAGTTGTTTTCTATAGCATCAATACTATTTATCTATGAATCTGCATTCTTGACATATGATAGACCTCTACTAAAAGTTCCATATCACCGGCATATTCTGTTGTCAAGGCAGCGCCTCGATCAGCCGACACATACCGGTAGGTACCCGGTTAAAGCAGTCATGAAGTGATGACTGCTTGAAATTGTCAGCTCCAAGAGCGGTCAAAGATGGGCATCGACGTGGCAGTCGCTGATTGGAGATGGTAACTCAGGATTAAGTAGGGAGTCCAATAGCAGAAGGCTTAGAGTAGCAACAGAGTTGACGAACTTAGGACCTTGATAAGTTTGTTTCTTACCATCAAGTGCTCAAGCGACCTTTTTCTTTATATTCGACCTGCCGCTACTTTTGGATCTCACTGTACACGCTGCCACCAGATTTAAATCTAAAAATAGTTCTTCCGCATTATGAGTTGCACTCATCAATGAGTACATCTCATTTTGCGTACCCTTTGCATCAATTTAATCACTGCAAAAGACACCCAAAATGAGATATACTCGTCGATTTCAACTCATCTGCCGATTTCGCTTCCAATCGCTCGGAAAGCGCCACTTTTTTTAAACCGACTATGTCTCCAATCAGCATCGAGAATTATGCGAAGAGACTTGCAAGATGAGGTCGATAAGTGTCGATATTCTTTCTTTTCTTTGACTAAAGCGAAGCACTAACTATTTTACGAAAATGCAGCGACAAAGAGTAACTACGACGGCCAACGTGTCCCCAAGAAACAGACCAATGCAAAATGCGACAACGTCAACTCTGAAGCGCGTCGGCGGAGAGTATGTGGTGCGACCACCACCGAAACGTCAGCGCCACAACACCGACAGAGCTCAAATCAACCACGTCCGATTCAACAGCGCGTCATTCCAGCCACAACGGCAACAGCCCGACCCAATGAGACAAGAAAACGACGACAAGAAACGTGAGTCACGTCGCGAATCCCAGCAGAACACGGATGGTAACACCCACAAACGAACCAACAGGCTCAAATGTGCGAGCATCACCGGCGGTGACTCGTACGAACGGCTCAATTATGCGTGCGGGCGCAGCAGCGGCTTCGGGAGCGCGAGCAAAAGTTCCTCCTGAATCGACAGCGAATCGGAATGCCGTCGCGCGTGCACCAACATCAGCAAACCGGTCACGTCAGCCAGCTCGACCCGCTCAAGAATGAAAACGAGCAGCTGTCGCGCTCATTGAATGAAGAAGCAGCCCTGCTGGAAGATGCAAAGATCGAGATCAGCGGACTCAACATGAAAGTTGTGGATCTCGAAGCCTGGCTGCAGAACATTCGTAAACAGCTCGGCGGAAAAGGCAACGGAAATGCAACATGCGTACGAAAAGTGCGCCACTGGAGCGCTGAAATCGAAACTCACAGTTGGGAATTTCTAGAAACTCCGGTAACAAAAACATCCCAGCTACAAGATACCAGGAAAACGATACTTTTTTTCGAATGTACCGTTTAAAGCTTGGAAAAGCGACCTAACAGCGTCAAGGATACGGTGCAGTGTCCATCGGCGACAGCAGAAACGGAAAGAGATGGCAAAACGGCGGATTTCGCGACTTTAGAAACCGACAACATCGAAGTGGATGAAGGCGAAAAAGTGGATCAAGATCTATTGCAAGCGCTGACAAGGGAATTGAAGCATTGGACCGAGGGACAAGGTCTAGTCGGCGATCCTAACGGGGAAGGTGAAGACTCGCACAACGGTTCTGGAAAAATGCTTTCGGATAAGACCAGGTGAAAGCTATGCGATTGTTTTGAGAAGAATTCCGAACTGTGAAAGGAATTGTATGCAATTAAGAGTGGAAGATGATTCGCACCAAGCACATGCATCTAATGGCCTCATTACGCCATTGTAGATGATGTAGACAACGCGTCAATTGGAACCCGATCACTGTCATGGATGACCTCGTTACGTCATCTATGGGTGAGTTTTGGAAGGATGTCGGATGACCTCATGACGTTATTGGATGTGGATGTGCTGGAACGATTTTCGATGACCTCATTACTGTTGAAACGTACACTGGTTGAAGCACCGAGTGTGCAGTACACACACGACATGCGAAACGACGCCTATGAGGTATGACACATAATTAAAGAGGTAGTGATTAGTGGCCCCTAGGAGACTGTTAAACTTGATATTATACTTCCCCTTTTGACCGAAAACTAACAGGTTATGACCCAAAAACGTTTGGTGGCAACAGCGACAAGATGAAGAAGCCGGACGACTTGCTCGGGAACGGAAACTACTTCCATTGGGAATTTAGCATGAAGATGACTCTAGCACGCAAGGGACTACTGAATTATATAATGGAAATGAAGTCAGAGGACGAGCCGGATGCGGATTGGAGAGTCAAAGACATGAAAGCGTTGCGATTGTCGCACAAGGAATCGAAGTGGAGCATCAGTCAAAGATTCGTCATGCGAGGAAAACCAAGGAAGTATGGGATTTACTTGGGGAATATTACAACAAGCACAATCTTCAGAACAGAATAGCTTTAACCCGAAGACTGCATGAGTTTCGCATGGAAGAAGGGAGCAATATGGCTAGCCATACAGATCGGTTTGACGAGCTCACACTGAGCATGGAAGCAGTCGGAGAAACGATGGATGAAGGAAGGAAGCTCACGATTTTGCTCGGAAGCTTGCCTGCCGAATACGAACTACTTGTCATAGTACTGGACAATTCAGTTGGACTAACACTGATGGACGCAAATGAAAAGTTGTTAAAGGAGCACGACAAAAAACAGCAACGAGAGACCTCGGAGGGTGCATTTCGTGTACGACACGGCCAAGGAAGAGGACGGACAATGCGCCCACAACAAACTACAAATGAAGATTTTAAGAAGAAAAGGAAATTTCGTGGAAGGTGCCACAAGAAATATGAGTGCAAGATACAGCATGCGACGGACGAGAATGAAATTGCATTTACAGTCCATGATGGTACCAAACAAGGTTGGTTGTTGGATAGCGGAGCCTCGTCACATATGACACCGGCAAAAGAAGATTTTTCCGAATATTATGCGTTGGAGAATCCAATTGAAGTCCGTATTGCAGACGGAGCTAAGATAAAAGCAATTAGGAGAGGGAAAATTAGATTTCGTTGCAGGAGTGGTACAATGGTGACGGTGAAGGGAGTATTACACATACCCAATCTGGATAGACGGTTACTATCAGTTCCAAAGATAGCCCAACATGGACTAGACATGCGGTTCGGTGCAAATTAATGCGACATTTCAAAGGAAATGACCTGGTGGTGTCAGAGAAGCGCGAAGGGAACGTGTACACCCTCATCGTGGAACATGAGCGAGCCTTGGTTGTTGATCTCAATAATGCTGAGAGCAAGTGGGAGCTAGGGCATGCCAGAATGGGCCATCCAAGTCACACAATATACGATAAAACACAGCAGTCGACTGAACGTTTACCAAGAATGTAGGACAAAGATGGAAATTTGTGCAGTGGATGCCTTCAAGGAAAGAGGACAGTGGCAAGATTCCTTGAGGAGTCAAAGACGAAGACTACGCAAACATTACAATTATTTCACTCAGATGTCATGGGACTCATGAAGACCAAAACTCCTTGTGGATACCGATTTATGCTGTCATTTATTGATGACTTCTCCACATTTGTGAACGTATCCTTCTTAAAGACCAAAAGCGAGGTGACAACAAAGTTCATCGAGTACAAAGTAGAAATGGAACTACAGTGAGGAACGAGAATTGAAGCTACACGCACGGACAATGGAGGAGAATTCAAGAACAAGAGGTTCGAGGAATTTTGCCGGATAAATGGAATCATTCACCAGACAACACTAACTCACAGCCCACAGCAAAACGGACTTGCAGAGCGAATGAACATGGACCATCACGGAAAAAGCGAGAAGCATGTTGACCTACAAGGGTGCTGCACAGACTTGGTGGGCTGAAGCGATAAATAACGCGGTTCACCTGATCAATCGAGCAACAAGCGGCCAATCCATGAATACGATTCCAATCGAGATGTGTTCCAAGACAAAGCCGCAAATACAATACCTACGGGTATTTGTATCGCTCGTATATGCTCACATTAACGAAACTAAGCACACGAAGTTTGACGCGAAGAGCTTCCGTTGCATGCTACTGGGATATGCCACAAATACAAAAGGCTATAAAGTTTACGATCTGGAGACACAAACGGTTCAGACAAGCAGAACGATTACACTTGACGAACGCGAAGTTGACAGTATCTACGAGGGAAACGTGTCAAATAATACAGTGAATAGTACCACAGCAATTCCTTACAGAGATGATGCGGACGATGATTTGCATTATGGAATGCAAAATAGTGGAAACGGAGATGTTGAAATGAAAGACGAACACGAAGACGATGACGTCGAGATGGACAAACAGATGAGTGACATTGGACCTGAAGATGAAAGTGTAAGTCCCTGGCCGGGCTGTCACCAATCTCATAGAAATTAGTCACAACAGCCCATGCACCAGCCTCGACCGATTCAAGATGGGTTTTGCCAGCAAGAAGGAGCACTCAGTCAAACGACGGGTAGCCAGATGATCATTCAACAAGAGATAACTCGAAGACCCGATATGAAACGGAACCGACGTCTTCTTACCGACAAAACCAGTGGGAGATGAATACGATATTGCACATATTGAACACCAGCCCATAATGATGATTGGTGCTGATAGTGCTGACAGCCATATTGATGACAGCATCGTCGTGTACAATAACAATATTTAGTCAATCGACAAAGATGATAACGAAGCTCCATCCAAGAGATCTAGACTGGATAGCGACACGTCGTTGATGGTAGAAGTCGCAATGGTTACGCAAAACATCCCAGGATCGTACGAAGATGCAACCACCAGAGATGAAAAAGACCAGTGGGCTAAAGCAATCAAGAACGAATTCGTTGCACACAAGCGCAAGAACACGTGGTCAATTGTGCAACGAAAACCAGGAATAAAGACCACTGGAACTAAGTGTGTCTGGTTCAAGAAGGAGACAGGCCCGACACTGCGCGACGAAGCGAGATTGGTTGCGCTGGGATTTTTACAACATCACGGAGTCGATTTCTTCGAGACATATGCTGCTGTCACGAGCATCAACTCGATTATAATACTTCTATCAACGTGCTGTGCAATCGCATACATCATTGAACAAATTAATGTGGACACAGCGTATTTGAACGCAGAAATTCAAGAAGAAGTCTACTTGGAAGTACCAAAGGGACTCAACATTGGCAATGAATATGTTTGAATCTGAATCGTGGTTTATATGGACTATAGCAAGCCGCACATGCGTGGAACTCAACCATTCACAGTGTATTGAAAAAACTGAAATTTATAGCATGTGGTGCTGATCGATGCGTCTACAAGAAGAAGGATCGTGACGGATGGATTTACTTGTGTCTTTACGTAACGATATGATCGTAGCAGCTAAATCAAGCGAGACCGTGAGGAAGTGAAGATTCAAATTTTACAACGATTTCAGAGTAAAGACCTTGGGCCAGTAAAATACCTCCTGTGTATGAAGATATATTACTACCAAGAGGAGCGAGCCATGTCGATCACACATAAGAATTATTTGGCAACGACCGCAGAAATATCAAACAGAATCATAATCGTACTGTAAAGTATCCATGTGATCCAGGCACTAGACTTCAAAAAAACGACAGTCCGACGACGAAAGAAGAAAAGAACTCATGAACCGCACACCCTATCGCCAACTTCTTGGGTGGTTGCAGTATGTCTCAACTTGCACACGGCCGGATATGGTATTCGCTGTGAGTCAACTTGGCCGTTTTGCATCCAACCCTGGATCGAAGAGTTGGAAAGCAGCTATCAAACTGTTAATATACTTAAAATCGACGGCGACATTCGGAATACACTACACCTTCAAGAGGACTCCAAACCAACTGTCTGCATACTTTAATGCAGATTGGGAAAACAACTTGGATGACCGCAGGTCTGTGAGTGGTATATTAACAATACGGAATTGGGGACCAGTTGCATCCAAGTCGGAGTACCAACGTACAGTGGCTTTGAGTACCTTAGAAGCTGAGTACATGGCAATGAGGATGTGTACACAGGACGTACTAGTGGTCAAGAGAAATGCTTTCTGACCTGGGGTTTGAACAGAAGAATCCAACAATTGTTTGTGAAGATAACCAAGGAGCTATTGCGCTTGCCACGAATCCAAGATATCATGCACGAACGAAGCATGTGGATGTTCGTTATCACTTTATCCGTGAGAAGATAACGACAGGGTTGATAGAAGTGATGTACAGTGGTGCATTACGTGCAGAGATTCCGTTGGGCGGAAGTGGGTGCGGCAGCGGGCATTAGCGCAGACAAGGAAACGAAGTATCAACTAGCGGACATTCTGACGAAAGCACTGGGAATAAAACGAATACATTCCATTCGTGATGCAATGGGTATCAAGACAGCGGGGAACTACATTGAGTGGGAGTGTTAAAACGTACACTGTAGTTGAAGCACCGAGTGTGCAGTACACACGACATACGAAACGACGACTATGAGGTATGACACATGATTCGAGAGGTAGTAATTAGTGGCCCGTAGGAGATTTTTAAAATTGATAATACACTTCCCCTTTTGACCTAAAACTAACAATTACGTCATTGGAGCCAAGCGCTGGAGGGTTATTGATGATCTCATTACGTCATCACAGATTTAGCTTTTGAACAGCATGCCATCAAGTGTGAGTAGTTAAATGTAATTAATATAAGTCATTTTGTCGTATTTGTAGTTGTTTTCATTCCTTTTGCACAAAAGTTGTTTCTAACATTTCTTCATTACATTATAGGTTTTTAAAATAAAAAGTGTATTGCGGTAGTAGCCTACATAAGTAGTTTGCATCACATATATGCCTGCCTGGTCTGCATTGCTTCACTGATTGCGAACAAAGGACAGCTCTTTTTCAAACATCGCACATAGAAACCGGTTTGCGCACTTGAACTATTTATGGTGGATTTACATATAAATTGGCACAGGAAATAACGAAAATAATATGTTTTGTCCATTTCAACGTTATTGTATTTAGGTATCCTACATTCTGCAACGTAATTGAGCCAATCTTGCTCAAAAAGATGCAATTCTGAGAGATTAGAGTTAAGAGTGCATTGTGTGACAAGGACTCACACAAATGCAACTGAAAAAAGGAAAAGGACACGAGAGATACGAATGATAGGAATAGAGAGAGGAATCAACGCACTCAATTGGATGCGAGAATGAGGGTAGATCATGGAGATAAATTATCATCAATCACTGGCTTTGCGTACCATGCATCTTTACTGAATCAAATGGCATAGCTCATTTCTTGTGTAGTTTATGGGTCTCTTTATAAACAGTTTCGCAAAATCAAGAGGCACAACTCGATTTACATGATTATCTTGATGTTTGACCTCTATACACAAGTACGTAGAATTTTGTTCGCGACCATTGTGTTCAAATGCATTCGATCGGAATGTCTACCATTTCGTGAATGACAATTTTATATCCGACAAACGTTGTATTGTCTGCTCTAGTCGGTCAATTATCTAGCTCTTTCTTCTGCTTTTCCATCTCTTGGCTACCTCGAATCCTTCTACAGCATATACAACACAATATTCCAACATATTGTACTTATCTGTATTTCGAACCTTCCGACGGTCACGTCTTAGATACTTCACCGACCATTACAGTACTTGTCGGTATTTCGAAAGGATATGCCGCCAAAGGAGCGGTCGCTATGCTTATTGACACACTTGAATGTCAATCAGTCGATGGAAACAGCTGGAAAACATTACCCGACAACTTGAAGGGGTACGAGAAATTACAAAAGGACATCGCCAAAGCGAAGGCCAAATATAGTGTGATAATACCCAAATGCGTAGCTCTAGACCCCTGCGCTATCAGAAATTGTCTGGGGGTGGAAGATCAAGCTGGAATGGTTGTCTGCTCGTTTGAAAGTGGCTGAACCAAATGTAACATCGAGAGCACGGTTCTCCATCATTTTGAAAACATGACAAGCACTGATGAGAATTCCACGACTCAGATTCTTTCATTATTTGTTGAATCATAGAAATCCGATCGTGTACGAATGTTTTGACCAACAGGACATTGGTTAAAGGGCCAAATTATCTGGGGTATTTTGCAGCTTGTCCTCGCGAGTGAGGAGATATGCTATGATCTTGCTCCTAGTCGTTAGCCCTTACTAAAGGCCTATCTGCAAGTACTTGACTGGTATTTGCCAGGCATCACGTGCTTGATGTCGATCGTGCTTGGCTAATCCTTGTGATCGTCCACTTTTGTTCTTATTGTCGACAGATGTAAATAAACCATATGCTAGTGCTTGTGTTGCCATGCAATCGCTACTGTTTTCCATCTTCGCTTTTGGACTAATCACAATATCTTCGTAATTTCAAACAGTCGACATTTATTAGCGAGTGGCTACTTGTCTCATTCACATTCTTCAGCTCCGTCGTCTTGTCTGCTAGCAGGCATACCGATTCGCCATTTATCGTAAAGTAGCCTGTTTGACATACTACGAGACTACTGCACGACAAGGCCACCACCAAGTTGCTGCTTTCGTCGACGGTGCCACTCGTGATGCTGTTTTGCTCCCGCTTCCAAGAATTCTTTGTCAAAAGAGTCCGTAGCAGAAAGGATAGATGCCGGTACCCACAAATAAACACATTATCTACTGGACGAGAAGCGCACTCTTCAGTTCTATAGATGCAGCAATGAAAAAGCTATCGGATCGATTTGCAAGTACCGTGTCTTCGCATAATAGCACGCACATTGTTGTCTTTTTTCATCCAATCTAATTAGTAGAAAATACATACTCGATTATACGATTGGCTGTCATTCGCCATAATGTCTACTGGTCGAAAGCGTAAATCGAACGCATGCAATGGCTCAGCGCAGTGTGCGGAAGCTGATCGCGAATTATCTCAAGTAGCAAGTGAGAAAACCTTTGTGCACCGATGTCGCTTTGTCGATTGGGTTCCTGAAAGTATCGATGCAATGACATGCAATTTTGATGGAAACAAATTGGCAGTTGCTCGATCCGATGGCACCATCGAAGTCTGGCAAATGCATTCCGATACAAAATGGGAAATCGATTCTATCATCGCCGGATCAAAAGACTGTCAAATCACATCGATGTGGTGGTCCACACAGCATCAACGTCGACTATTTGTGACGTCTTTAAATGGAACACTGTGGGAAGTCGATGTGAGTCTTCTTTTACGCAAAAGGATCGTCGATTCGAATGGAGGTCCAATTTGGTGCAGTGGATTCAATGAGACTAAACAGCAATTGGCAATTGGATGTGAAGACGGTCGAGTGCGCCTGTTTTCGATTGCAGATGACGATTTACACTTTTATGAAGGATTTGTTTCGACATCCAAACGTATCGTCTCTTTATCGTGGCACATCGAGAAGAATCTCATTTACACGGGAAGCGAAGACGGTATCATTTATCGATGGAATGCGACCACAGGACGTAATGAATCTCGGATTACGCTGGATACTGTTGCAAATAATCATAGTGTTGTGTGGTCCTTACTTGTGCTACAGGATGATACGCTCGTAAGCGGTGACTCATTTGGCAATTTGTGTTTTTGGGATGGAGAGACGGGAACTCTATTGCAAAAGTTTACACATCTGACAGCTGATATATTGACTCTCTGCACTGACTCGAAGAATTCTGTTTTGTATGCGAGTGGTGTGGACGCCCAGGTCGCAGAGTATCGATCTGTTACGGATGCAAGCGACAAATGTTTAGCCGATCGACGATCTTGGAAGTACTCGTATTCGAATCGTGCTCATAGTCATGACGTCCGTGCTCTTGCCATTGCACCTATTAAATCGGCTGATGAAAAGCATTTCGGGAGGTTATTTTCGGGTGGTCTTGATACGCAACTCATTTCATACCGAATCAACACGTTCCATACTCATCGCCCATGGAAAATGCCATCAATGCCGTATCGAGGGACATTTGCTTTGAGTTCGGAGAAACGTATTTTGCTGATGCAAAAAGCAAGAAGCTTGGATTTATGGCAACTCTCAGCGACCGCTTCAGCTCCAGAAGTTGGTGCGTTACAAGAAACTCTTGCTTTACAATTGAACATTAGTGGAAACAGCAATGTGACCTGCTCGTCCATTTCTTCCGACGGGCAATACATCGCGTGTGCAACTGTCGACGATATCAAGTTATTTCGATTGCCTCACAACGGCCAGTATTCTCCCGAAAAAATCGTACTATCGGATGTAATTGCACGAAATGGCGCCAGAGCATTAGCCTTTTCACCCGACTCGATGCGTTTGGTTGTCGCCACGACAAGCGCTTTTCAGTTGCATGTTGTCGATCTGAAGCGTTTGGAAATTGTGCAGTCATATTTCATCGAAGAAGAAGATGTTGTGATTCAAATGTTTAAAGTATCAAATGACGCGCAATGGCTGGCTGTCCTCGACACACACAATCGGCTCACTGTATTGAATTTAGACACTATGCAACTCCATTGTCAATTATCTCTCTCACACGAGAAAATGACAAATTTCGGTTTCAATCCGCCAGGTTCATTGCTAATGGTCACCGTAGCATCGGATTCATTGGTTGTGTATGATCTGGAATCCAAATCACTTTCCGATTGGAGTCGAAGCAATGTACGACAATTAGAGGCATCCGAATTCCGAGCCAAATTACGTCATCTAAAAGGTGTAGCACTCCGACCCAATCAGCCCAATACTGCGTATCTATATTCGCAATCGAGTCTTGCTAAAATCGATATGAGCACCACAGGGAATGGAAACAAGCAGGCCAAAAAATTCATCAAAAATGGAAAGGAGAACATCGAAGAGGATCCCTCATTCTGTACTACAATCAATCAATTCAGACCGGTAGCATATGCGGAGTTTCTCACTTCGAAAGAGCTGGTCGTAGTAGAGACACCGTGGCTCAAGGTTTTGAGTCGCTTGCCAGAAGCTTTATACCGTCATAAGTATGGAAAATAAGACTTTATATTTTTTAGTATAAATGTACTGAAATTCTCATCGAATACGTTTGTTACCAGCATTATCGAATGCCCAACGGGATGCTTTCTCGATGTGGGTGAATCGCGTCTTCTGCTTGTAGATTTGCGTCCTTTACAGACACTTTTGTAGCTACCATCGAGGAACATCTTTCTCAACGTCTTCCATCAGAATACCGTATCACAACAGATACAATCGATTATATCAATGAATGCGTTACTGGTAGGGAAAGCATTTGTTTTGTTTCCTTTGGCATGTAACTCACATTCTTGTGAGAATTTGTGAGAATTACGGCTGAAGAAGCGAATCGACTCGCTGAATTGGGTGCATCAAAGGAGCAATTTCGTGTGCAAGAGAGCCATTTGATTACAGCTGCGAACGTAATTATTACTTTATTCACATGTCGTTGTCACGCGATGAGTAATTTGCTTCTGCAGAACCTTGCGCTTCACACATTACTGCCGGACGTAGAATCGCAAAGACAAACAAATCGTCAAATCCAGGTACGTCCCATTCGAATCCTTGCAGTAATCGAACTAACAGATCGTCGTAGAATACGAAAAGAAAACGAGATAGAGCAAAAATGAGTGGCAGTGAAGAGCTTATCGTGGAACAGAAAAAACTTTTTGAATTGGCATCAAACAAGGCTAAATCGGAAGGATGGCAATAAATCTGATTGAATCATTCAAACTCGGCAATCACACCACGATGGTCGGATGGGTATATAGCGTTCGTATTCACTTTGATTCCATTCAATGAAGGCTCGACAAAAGGGTCTTTTCCGACAAGCTTGATTTCTTTTGTGACGCCTTGACCGCGGAATAAGATCAGATCAATTCGTTTGCATGGATCTTCGCTGGGAAATGTGAATTTCTCGGAGCGATCCACCACATTCTTTGATCGAGGAACGGGCTCATCATGTATGTCCAACCAAGAATCACGTAGATTCGTTTTATGACCAAGAAGATCTGTCTTTCCTTGTAAGAATTGAATCTCTTCGGATTGAGGTTCCGCATTCAAATCACCAAGCAAGAGTTGTGTGACGCCATTGCCCGTCTGCATGAAATTCCATATCTGGATGACAGATTGTTCGCGAGATGCTTTACTGAGAGAGAGGTGAGTCACATACACGTCGACTCTGCCCCAGTCTGGAACGTACACCACTGCATGAAGACAAATCCGTTGATGCTGATCATTCGGATCATTAGGATCTCTGTGAAGAAGTATGTAATCGGATGAAAGTATCGGATACCTCGAGAAAATTGCCAAGCCCTCTTCCACCCGTTTTAAAGGATCATTCCTGTCGATATAGTGCATAGCTGCCTGATAGACATATTGGTAATTGGGTAATCTATTTGCAAGATGCTGGATTTGAGCGTGATCACCAGCGTGACCTAAACTTGCGTCGAATCGGACTTCTTGAAATCCAATTATCGAGGCTTCACTCCGTTTCACAGCATCGGTCAAAGCGTCCATACGTCGGTTGTACTCCTCCCATCTACGGATCGTTTCATCTGATGGATTCGTGTTCCAAACATTATACGTCAATACTCTCAGTTTGCTGTTATTTGCTGCAAAAGGATCACTCGGCTCACACACAGAGTCAAAATCTCGTTCTGTATCATAAAATGTATGCTGAAACAAAGTATATACCATTTCTCGATCGAAATTTACTGCGAAGTGATGGGTACGTCTCGAATGTTCCTCCTCGAGCACTATGTGAGCAATGTGCCCTACAATCACACGAGCCTCGAAAGAGCGATACTGAGAATGAGCGTCCATGTACGATAACAGGACAATCATTTCCGACGCGCCATTGTCTCCAGTAAGAGCTAAAGTATAAGTATTCGCTCGTACAATTTTACTATTTTCCCAATCGCACGGAATCAGAAGGTCAGTTTGTTTGAGGTACGACAACGTTCTTTGAATGACAAAGTCGTCATTTGGACTTTTGACAGCTTTAGAACGATACAAGACGCTACCGTACAACAGTCCTTCGACTTTGGATTCCGACCCGCTCACAAAATGAATAGTATCGTGAAACAAATCGATTCCTACATGCTGGAAAGAGTGTACCTTCTGAACAGCACGATCAGGATGAGAAGAAATATACGTTCCAGTAAACACAGGTGTGGATATAAGAGGAGGCCAATACTCCCATCGCTGCAGCAAACAGGATCCGGGTGCAGCAACAGTCAATAGAGTAATAGTATGTGCCCACCGCATGTTCCAAACACTTCGTTATGCGATTAGGGCCAATAACAGGGATAGAGCTCTTCTCTAGCCGACTTTTTTTCTGTGAGACTCGATGGTAACGTAAAAACAGTCCAGAATCAAGCGCTCAGTCTGCACAATAAGTATGCAACACTTTTTCTTCATTAAGACTCGACCAATCAGATAGTAAATATCAAATTTTGCAACATTCGACTCTATTTTTGCCATTATACATCGTCATCTCGACTTGACTATTGAACACTGCAAGTTGGGAATAACACGATGAAAATTTCAAAGTATCAGTATGTTTGCTCTCTGCTGCTCTTAAGGTTTCATATCGCTAAGGCACGTGAGACAGCGAGTGCGCGCTCAGCGGCCATCACAGCATATCAAGTCGATTCACCTGAATTTGGGTCCTGTCGGCTGAAAGGAATCAATTCTGCAAGTTCAAATTTCAAATTTTACGCTTCAATCAGCGCTGAGGGCAGTACATTGAATCAAGTGTGTGGTCGTTGTATTAAGATCTCGTGCATCGATTCAACGGACAAATTATGTAAATCGAAAAGCTCTGTGATTGCATATGTGTTGGATTTGTGTCGAGGCTGTAAAGCGGGCACCATGCAAACTTCTGCTGCAGTTATCTCAAGTTTAGGTGTATCGGCATCGACAAGCGCACAGGAGACTGTGAGCTACAAATTTGTCGCTTGTCCATCGAATTTCCTATCCGGTGATATAAAAGCATGTTTAATGGAAGGAGCATCAAGTTCGTATATTCCTTTGCAAGTCCTCAATTCAAAACAAATCATTAAGGAGGCCACAATATCGAAAAGGAAAGCCACTTTGAGCAAGGATTCATTCTTATTCTCTGTCACTCCGGAGCAACAGCAAAGCAGCTCAGATGACTGGTTCAAGAATGTGGATGTATCGTTGCTCGGTGAGAATGGAGAAAATCTAACCACTCGATTTTCTTTTAGTTCAAAGTCAGGTTGTGCAACTTCGAACGTGCAATTCTCCGAAGATACTTTCACAGCTGAGGGAAGTGATAATACTTCAGGCGAATCAGAAGGCGAATCTCATGTTGGAGCAATTGTTGGTGCTGTAATTGGATCGATTGTTGCACTGCTTGTAATTGCAGCAGTGATCGTTTTATTGAGACGAAGAAGAGGCACACGTTCGACAAAAGGAGATCAAGAACTGGGTGAAAGTACTGCTCAACATGTAGCTTCTCGTGTGATACCGACTCGAGGAACGACCGGAAGTTTAGACGACTCGGCGATCAATTCACCGCATGGTGGGATCTATAGTCATGCGAGTACGCCTGGGGTGAGAGGAAATGCCATTCCAATACTCTCGCAATCTGGAAGTAGTCATTCTCGATATTTTCCAAACTCGAGTCAAGGTCCTGCCAAGTCACAGGACACAAATCATGAAGTCAACAATAAAACCTCCGATACACGTGAGCAAGAAATTGACAGAGACATTGTTCAAACCGATGAAAACGGAGGACAAACCTCAGCCGAGTCGAGTCCTGTAAGCCAATCTCAATTTCGACAGTCACTTTTCGATGCAAATCGATCCTATGACTCTATGGCATATCGTTCCTCCCATTTGTATGGTAGTAATTTATCTTCCCCTCGGCAATCTCTGAATATCGCTCATGAGCCAACGCAGACAGATCACGATATTCCATCGGAGATGCGCGATACTTACACTGAAAGTCGCTCCAGTTTCGATATCGACTTTGCTCGGGAAGAAGGATCGACTGAAGAACCACAAGACGATGATATTCTGGATATACAAGCAGCCGAAATAATCGCACATAATCAACCTGGAGCAACTCCACGCACTTTCGAACTGGAAGAAGATACAAATGTCACAACTATATCACCGAGAGATCGATCAGAATCTCCTGAACCCGGCAGCTTGAGTCAAAGTGAGCAACCGGAACCGTACGACTACAAAAGTCCTTCATTCAACTTTATCGATCCCCGTAATGACATTGTGACATCATCACAGCACACAAACCTCGGCCATGAAAACCACATTCAAAGTCCACCTGCCGCTCCATTCGACATGGTCCACGATGAGTCTCGTCAAAGTATCGAACGACCGAGCGATTTGTCCAGATCACAAACCAACGCATTGAACAGCAGTGGTGGCTACCGACGTGAATCACTGAATTTACTCGGATACCCTTACGCAAAACGCAACACTTCACGTAAACAACATCCATTCTCTGGTTAAGTAATAGTGAGTTTTGTGTCTGACGAATAGCAAAATAGCTTGAGATGTGAGTGAGAACTTTTTGATTCATATTATTTTGTTAATTAGTATGCTCAATCCATGTCGTCGTTTTGCTTGTTGTCAATCTGTGCACTGATTCTTTGAGTCTGAGCGGAGCCTTTTGCATGAGACAAAAGTGGCAGAGAGCTCTTCTTTTGAAATGTACGACATTTCTCATCAAAGTGATCCAATTGGTGGCGAGAAATTCGCGATATAAAGTGAATGGATACTGTGACATACCTCGAGCCAAAGCTGATACCCGTGCAAAACTGCTTTGTAAATCTACCTCGATCCTTCCTTCCCACATACTTGTCCAGAACAGAGAGTGTAAGCTGTATCATGTGACGGATGCATACCGCTTTGCAAAACGCTTGTAATTATCTCACAGAGTGGAACCAACGCTCTGATTGTGGAGATATCTTGGGAAACGCTCGATGGATACGTTCAGACAGTGAATTGCGGATGGATTGGTGGTATCTCAGGATCCATTGAACATGTCGAAATTCCATGTGAATTTGCACATTGCATTGGTCTCACGCAAAGTCTGACGGAGATGTCCATTCCTCTTATTGGCGTTCGTCTCGCTGAGAACATCCCAGTGGCCAGACAGCTTGAGATTGAGCCGAATTCTGCTGATGATTGGGAATTGATTCAGTTGCTAACGGATGAGATGGAAACTCAGATACTCCAACAAAATGCCGTCTTCAATGATCGTCAGACTGTACCTATTTTCACATCTCGGAATCTCATCGTATTCATCAAGCCGATCTTGAACGAACACAAGTTGATTCTCCATCCGTTCTCTTAGCGACATGACTAACTGGTCTTATCTTCCGTAGCGAAAGTGTGCGAATAACAGCTGATACAGAACTGCATGTGATTCCGAAAATGAGAACGTCGGACGCTAACAGTGACATCCATTTTGAGACTTCACAACCTCTTTTGATTGAAGAATTCGGCGATGATGCTCTCGGTTCACTGGCGAATACTGGCACCATTTGTTATGTTCATCCCGATACGTTTACACAGATTCATGGAGTCTTACCATCGAATCTTACACCTGAAACTGTTCTCAAGCTTCCCATTGTGGCTGTGTGGGATCCAACCAAAAGACGCAAGCAGTCAGGCTCAGAAGCACATGGGGTCAGCACCAATCAATTAAGAGAAGCGTACGTCGACTTCCACCTCGTTCTGCTCATAAATCTGACACTTTTGCTTGCTAGTTTGGGTGTAGGCTTTTTGAAATGCACTACACATTTGTTACCGGGACGAATCCTCCTAAGCAACGTGCTTGCTACACACCTGTTCCAAGGATCTGTGCGGGATACTGTGCAGCTACGGCTATTGCGAATTCCACCACTCGTACCATCGTCAACGCGCGTCAACGTGACTATCGTTCCAAAAGATAGTTACCAAGACGTTGACCTTCAGAGTAATCTGAAGCAATTGATCGTGGAGTATCTGCAATCCCATGCTTCGTCTTGGATTGTCTGGGACTCATTTGAGCTTGATTTGGCTTTACCGCAAGTTCTTCGATGTTCTCTCCAATTTCAGATAAATTATATCGAGATTGTCGATGAGGATAGCGCACTGAGCAATAGCGGTACGTCTCCTTTCCAAGCAAGCTTTCTTCCAACCTCTTCTTTATAGAGACCACAGCGCCATTCGGAGCTCTTCAGAGATACACGCTATTGAGCCAATTCGTCGATCAAATTGGAGAAATTATGCACATCAGTATTTCGCCCAAAGATTCGATAGCAAGTGGCACTTTGTGCAAAGCTTCCGATTTTCCATTAGAAGATCCGCCAATTTGGGAACTAAGTCGGATAACTTTAGCGTACAGCACGCTTAGAAGGAACCTATTCGAAATATTTGACTATAAGCAAGGATTCGCGCGTGTGAAATTGGGTGTCTCACTACCGACAAACTCATTACTTTATGGTCAGTCGGGTGTCGGAAAATCTATCATTTGTCGTACACTGGCACGAGATTTGTCTCGTTTGGAAAATGCTCGGGTGTACAGCATCTTGCAGGATTGCCGGGAACTGAAGGGACTGAAAATGAAATCGGTTTTGGCAAAATTGTCCGAGTTGTGGGATGTGGGTAGAGTACGAGCACCTGCTTTGATTGTGTTGGATAATCTGGATGCGATCGCTCCGAAAGAATCCGATTCAGCTGGTACTGTGAATGAGCAATCAAGAGAAATCGCAAATCATCTGAGAGACCTGATGCAAAAGCAAGCGGATCGATTAGCAGAATTCATTTCTCAGCTAAAGGATCTATCAGAGCAGGAAAGCAAAAAAGTCGCGAAATTGACTGTACCCAAAGAAGCACATAAACGTCTCATTCAGAGCATCGGCTATGCTCTCTTATCGAAAACGATAGCTTGTGTGGGGATCGCTTTGTCTGGGGATTCCACTCATGAAATTTTGATCGGTTATGGGTGCTTTGAGAGCACAATTCAGCAGCCAAAACCAAACCATCAAATTCGTCAGAGCTTCTTAAAGGGTCTGATATCATCCAAAAGTGCGTCACACTTGCAATGCAGTCAGCATGCCAAAGATGAAGTAGAATTGGTGATTGATTTTAAAGCTCTAGCCATCCACACAGAAGGCTACAACTTTCGGGATCTGTCTATTGCTTGTACGCGAGCGTATCATCGCATGTTTTCTCAGCATGCTAAAACGATGGAGGAGTTGCATTCTACTGAGATTGCGATGAAAATGACGACTGAGATTTTCAAGGCCGCAATTAAAAATTACCAAACGCCTTCGCAATCTTCCAATATGATGAAAAGCAGTATAAAATGGACGGATGTAGGCGGGTTGCTATCCGTTCGCTCCGTTTTACGAGAGACACTCGAGTATCCAGTCCGCTATTCCAAACTATACGAAATGGTTCCGATCAAATTGCCAGCTGGACTTCTTTTGTATGGACCTCCGGGATGCGGGAAGACATTGATTGCAAGTGCCGTGGCGGCTGAATGTGGACTGAATTTCATCAGTGTCAAAGGCCCCGAAGTACTTAGCAAGTACATTGGCGCTAGTGAGCAGGCTATTCGTGATTTATTTAGCCGGGCAGCTTCGGCTGCTCCCTGCATCCTCTTTCTGGATGAAATCGACTCCATTACACCACGACGTGGATCTGAAAACACTGGTGTCACCGATCGCATTGTGAATCAGTTATTGACATTTTTAGATGGAGTCGAGTCGAGAAAGGTACATAAAGTTCATTGCATGCGGTCGTTCACAACAATGCACTTTCATAATAGGGCATTTATATTTTGGGCGCGACGAGTCGACCCGACATGATAGACCCAGCCATTTTGCGTCCTGGACGTCTTGATAAATCACTCTATTGCGGTACTCCATCCATTGAGCTTTTCTGGCTACTGTGGGCTCACAATCTTTTAGGATTTCCAACAGAGAACGAGCGGCTTGATATTCTGGGTGTAGTCTCGCAACATTCACGTCTTAGTGAAGAAGCTTTGGCTTTCTTACCAGTTCTTGCAGCGCTTCCTCAAAGTACCTATTACACGGGCGCTGATCTGAATGCTGTACGACCAAGCAGTACGAGGGAAGGCTCACAGCTGACTTCCTCGTTGACTTGTAGATTCTATCGACTGCACGACTGGAACTCGTTCACGAGAAGATCGGCAGCAAGTCAAAGATCGATCTTGCTATGTACGTGTTGGCGGATCTGGTATCCACAAAATGTAGCTGATTGGAGCTGTTGTAGGACACGCATCGAAAAACGCCATCTCGAAGCAGCGGCGCTCAAGACAAAACCTTCCATTGACTCAAAAAAAAGAAGGGAATATGAAGCTCTCTACAGAAACTTTTCCAAATCTGATTTTATCGATCTCAGCCTTTCAGACGTCGATGCAAGTGCTTCAATTGCGAAATTGCAGAAAGCAGACGTGCACCCGCAACGGATTGCTTTGGCTTGACAAAACTTACAACAAAGTTTGGTTGTGTGCCCGCTTTTTCCAACATTTAGCGAGGCCTGAAGCACTGCATGATTCTCAGCTGATTTGACCGTGTGTTGACTTTGTTTACAAGTAAGCAGATGGAAGATCTACGCGACGATGTGGCCAGACAGAAAAGTTTGTATCCATGGAGCTATATGCAAAAAAGTGCGTTCTATAAGTGTCAATTAAATAGGAGTACTCCCTTCGCCGTTCAGTGCGTTGGAATGTTCCGTTTCTGTCGACCGCATTGCTGGGAATAAAATCGACTCCTATAAGTAACGAGATGCATGAGAGATCATCGAAGGGATTTGTTAGCATCATTCTGCGTACACGAATATGATGCTTCCCAGTAATAAGCATCACCAGCCGATCGATCCCGATTCCGAAACCTCCCGTCGGTGG
Organism: Albugo candida; assembly: GCA_905220665.1. NCBI lineage: Eukaryota > Oomycota > Peronosporomycetes > Albuginales > Albuginaceae > Albugo > Albugo candida. The sequence goes on from CAJNAR010000191.1 coordinate 156,893, forward strand.
AAGGCCGTACTCCAATGCTTTACAAAAGTCCTCGTCCATCTGATGGGCTTCTCGATCTCCTTGGATTTTATTCTGATTTGTGACAGAAATCAAAATCGGTTTTCAACGAGTCTGATAGCATATAGAATACCTCGAGCTGCGCTTCAAAGCGCTCCCGTTGGATACCCGGATCATTCAGCTCAGTGTAGGCATTACATAGCTCTTTCCCAGCCACAAAGAGCTCGAAACGCTCTGTGAGGCCTTCTAATTTGCGATGGTCTTTAGCCAGCGGACTCATACACTTGGGATGATTGTATACGAATGTTGGATGCACACACATCGGTTCAATAAAGTGCCCAATGAGTCGGTCAAGAAGCCGGGGCACTGTGTGTGGTCGTGGGCAATCGATTTGATGAGCACGACAGTGTTCCAGCAATTTTTGTGTTGCACAATCGGATTCGAGGTCCGGAAGTGATTCCCCAAGGGCTTTCTCTAAAGTTGGACAAATCGATAGGCGGCGAAAAGGAGGGGTAAAATCGATTGCTATGGATTCCACAGCTCCGTCACATTCCGCTGAAGCGGGATGCGTTAGTATCGTTGTGCCTGTAATATTCTTCACAATCTGTAAAACGCAAAAGATGGTTGAGACTCTATCATCCATTTCCGAAAATACAGAGTCTATGCGGTGAAGAAAATTGGATATCAGATAACATCTCTTCGGCTGTCTGCATCAACGTCTCGTAGTCCGCATACGCTTGGTAGAACTCGCAAATTGTGAATTCTGGATTGTGAGTCGCATCGATTCCTATAAAAGACAGCATTGATCGCTCCTGACTGAGATACTTGTGCGGAACGAACCCTCATTTCGGAAGACTTTGCCGATCTCAAATACTCTGTTGAAGCCACCGATCACAAGTTGCTTCACACTTGCGTGTCAGTATCAATTATAAGCTTTTCTAGCAAATTAATACCTTCAGAAATAACTCGGGAGCTATTCGAAGATACAAATCATTGCCGAGCGCACGAGACTTTGTCACAAACGGTTCTGCTGTTGCTCCACCAGCCGATGAATAAAGCATGGGGGTTTCTACTTCAAGAAAACCACGATCTTCCAAAAAGTTTCGAATAGCTTTCACAACTTTGGCGCGAGTCTCAAATATCGAACGAATGTCGCGATTTACTAGCAGATCGAGATATCTCTTCCTGAAGCGAATATCCTATTGACAAACATTTCGATGCGATAACGGACAAATCCTCGTATTGGTCCCAATACATCTCTTACAGGATTCTTGATGCCGTATTTGTCGTTAGGAAATGGCTGTGTGCAAGGTGCCAATATCTCCAGTTTTCGTGGTATGAGACTCAGTTCTCCTTTTGCCGATTTGCCGGGAAATCCGGTCACTCCTGCAGTACAGATCGCACGAGGTAACAAGGTAATAGAGTAAGTAACTTTTACTGACCGATTATGTCACCTCGCCGCAAAGACTCGTGAATTTGATAAAATGTTTCGTTCCCATTATTTTCTGCTTCTTGAAAGTGTTGTTTTTCAGAAAGTATCTGCACACATTGACCCTCGTTCCACAGATCCATAAAGACGAGTTTCTTGCTTGCAATACGGATGGACATGATGCGTCCAGCGAGTGATATTTCATCGTGCACATATCGTGCTTTTGATTGGAGTGCTTTGTACTTGTCACAATATTCCTTAAGGGACATAGTCACTTGAAATCCATGCGGATATCGTGTAAAAGATTGCACGGATGCGAAACGCTCGTACGCAGAGGTGAAATGTCGTAATTGTCGATGGATGACACTGCGTCGGAAGAATGGCTTCATCATACTTTTGTGTGTCAAATCACTATACTTATGATAGTACAGTGTTCTATTGCTTTCAGTGACATTAAAATTCGCTAAAGTAATAACAGTACCGAATCCAGCAACTCGATGAACAATTAATGTATTTAGTCGAATCTCATCGAAAGAAATGAGAATTTTTACTGCAAATGCAAACGATTCCTCCGATTAATCGATCGGTTTGAATACGCGTATGATGCATCGAGAGATGCTTTCCGGTCGCAACGACATCGGTGCTTATTTGTGTAGCGGCGATGACAGGAACACAAAGTCAGCAGTAGCTTTGCATGTCAATAAGAGTATTCCGAATGTGTAGAAATCGATAAAGTCGATGCAAAATGCCAAGTACTCGTTTGTATTTAACATCAATGTGCAATCAGACTTTTAATATAAGCGATAAGGGTCGAATGTACACAACTCTTTCGTGGGGTGTACGAGTGTTTATTTGGCGCAAATTCTAAGCTGTGCAATTTCAAACCTTACATACTGGTTAATTATGTAATTTCCATGTCGAAACACACCATTCCCCGAAATAATCGATAATGGTCCTCGATCTCCGCGCACAAATAGTGCATCACGTCGCAGAGCTCGCGCACTGTATCAAAGGTAACGTCGTTGCAGTGGACGACGGCGCGCTTGAATCATTACGATGGTCTGGATCGCTTTCCATCCTGCTCAAAGACTTTGAGGTTCCATCCATCTTGTCCATTTCTGATTTGGAAAGTTGCCAAAATCGAGAAGAATTGGTCCAACTAATAGCTCCCTGCAAGAGCTCGTCACATTTCGTAATGGAAAGGGCGGAGAATGGCAAAAACGATGCTCGTGATACGCTTGTGCTACTTATCAGTGACTATCTGTGGGACTATCGGAATCTAATGGAGAAATTGGTCAATTGGGACGTCATACAAATACTTGTCTGCAGTACAGTCTCGGAAGAAACTCATATCTGCTGTACAAAATATGGAAGAGAATGCAGTGCGATCAACTTTAATAAACTTACCGAAGAAATTCTTTCAAGCAACTCGAAACAATCCGATCCTGCTGCAAATTCGTGTGTTAAATCAACCGCAAGCAACACAGAAGAGCTCAACGATGAATGGGAGTGGGGTGAAGAGGAGGAAAAGATCATCAAACAGAGTGAAAGGCCTTTACATATTGTCCATACTCCGCTTCATTATTCACCGATTCTTTCAAATAACTCAAAAACAATCTCGCCGTCGTTATTTGTGTTATCGAACGCACAATGTGCATCCGCGTTTCCTCTTTTGCTCTCGCACATCCAAAAGAATCCAGCAAACTTATACAAACATGTTAGAGAAGTACCACCGCAAAGCATCCCTTCTGAAGCGCGAAGTGCCTGGAAACATGTCGCCTATACTCTGAAGGACATATTTCACAATATGAATCTTCAGGTTCTTACAACCTACTAAACTTTTGGTGTACGCTATTGAACTTCAATGGTGCTGACAGGTGCAAGATCGAATTTTTGCGATTGGGTCGACTTCGGTGAAAATTGGACATACATTGGTATGCTGATCAAAAGTGTATCTTTCTTGTGATTCATGTCAAGTTTAGCTGCAGAATTTGAGTACTAAATCGGCAAACAAGACATCGATACCAATAGAGGCTTCTCTTATTCTGATGGATAGAATAATGGATCTGGCTACGCCTTGCTCCTTCGACGAAACACTACTGGATGCTTTACTCCGTAAAATACCGCAAACACCATCCTGCAGTACTACAACGAGCAATATTTCTGTGGTAAGGCTTGTCGCTGATCGTAGAATTTCGCTAATAGCTTCATTTTTCATAATGTAGCCCTTGAGGAAGCCTAATTTGGTCGAAGTTTATCCACTTGCTGGAGCAGACCCACAGCCGACTGAGATCGCACACTCTGATCACCTGTACAAGATATCTTCATTTGTGTCCGATCTCGACTGGAAAGGTGGCGCGACACTCTGCCATCCATCTAGCGATCATGCGTGCACAGTTCTCCGAGCGTTAGCTTTCATGTCACCCAAATTGGCGCTTCGGGAACTTGATAGACGACTTCAAATCGTTGAACGACAGCTACAATTACCACCTTGTAAGATGTTCAAAAACAAAAAAGAAGTCAGAGGTCGTGATGTTGTCCTCCGTCGTCTTGGCAATATTCTGCGGGCTGATAGAAGCGCTCGATCAAAGTACTCCGCATTGATTGAGATTGGTATGTTAGTGCTTGAAACATTGGAACGATTGGATCTAGATGCTAGTATCTGGAGCGAATGTCGTGATCGAACAAAGCGTCATGATCAATTAAGACAAAAGCATGCAACAGAATGGATTCTTCCCGAAATCATCGACTGGGTGCAGCGTCAGCTTACAGCCAGCCCCCAGCGGACACAGTCGTTAAAGCTATCATACATTTTATCGCTTCTTATTCACGCCTTTGCATTATCGTCGGACGTAGTACTCGAAGATCATACGCTTCAGATGTTGCGCACAATGCTGGTCAACTTGGTGCTAAAGGTCTCACTCGTCAAAAAAACACGTTGACATGCTCTCAACTACTATCCCGTAGACATTGTACACGGAACCGGATGCAATATCATCATGCTTTCCGGATTTGTATCAGCAATTGCAGACTACGCCGACGACAAAAGTGTCAAAGCAGAGAAGCGCCTCGAAAGAGGATGATTGGGACTGGGAAGACGGTACTTTTGATGACGCAAATGGTGAAGACGACAATAACAATGAGGCAGCCTCTGTCTCCGCCGTGTCTCTCTACGTGGAGAAACTCGTTGAGATCTTCAAGGTTGCAGTAACTCAATGTCTTCTCGCTGCAACATCTGACGTACATGCTTACACGATAGGAAATTGCGCAAGTGCATGCGGATTCAGCAGACTTTGTATCGACATTATCGAATAGTATGACGAATTCACTGCCAACACACTCACTTGTAGCACAACTGGTAGCTTGGATGTACGATCCTACCAACCACTCATTTCGAGGCATTGAACATGTATGTTGGAAGATCAATAACATCGAAATTTATTCCGTGCTGTGTGACCAATGTACTGCATGTAGATTGTGGATGCATCCGAGCAACTAACTCGTGCAGGCATTGACCTACTGAGAAGCGGTTTCAGTCGCTTTGGTTTCACATCGTCACCGGATGCTTCCAAATGCTCTTTGTCTTCCTCCGCTCAGCACCAACTACAATCAGGGCGAGTCATTGTGATTTTTGTAGTCGGAGGAATAACGTTGAAAGAAGTCATGGAGATCCAAAGAATTATCGAATTGAAGCAAAATTGCAAGGACTGGGAAATCGTCATTGGAAGTACGACAATTACAAATGGTGAAATCCTTTTGCGTCAAATATTCGGCAAAAACTGGAGCGGCACGAGGGCTTGAAGCCTTCTCCTTACCAGAAAAATCCGTTTTATTTCATGCAAAAGATGAACAGAGAAAATATCTTGAATGCAACTTTACTTGATCCTGGGTAATCGTCGATTTCAAATCGAAGTTACTATCGCAGTATCACATAAGTGAGTAATTTGAATGATCAGAGAAAAGCAGAAATCTGTTATACAGCTCTTAATTGATTGATGCCTCTGGATAATATGCGCGGTGTGCTCACGAATATATGCGCTAGCTGACCATTGCTTTTCTCTTCAAAACTTCTTTTCACTCGCTATATTCGAGAATATGATTGTCAGTTGTCACGGTGCATTTACCTTCTGATTGAAGTTGAGACATTCAACCCCGATCGAAAATTCCGTTTGCATACGCATTCAGGGTCGATGAAGGATTTGGCAGACAGTGAACATGCTAACATCAAGGCCGTTTTCGTAAGGCTTTGTGCACGCCTTTGATAGATAGAAGCTGTTTACCCTCCTGCATACACATTCGCATTCGAAAAAAACTCCAATCTCCTTAAAAGGACAGTAAGCGCTTTTCGACACAGCAATCCGACATCATTTATACATTACTAAAAATGGTTTTTGAGTCAGGTGCGATAAATCAGTGGATGCAGGCGATAATCTGTATTGGAGTTTCCAGCACTCGATACAGCCGCTAGTATAGATTTCAGGCAAAAGTGAATGGCTGTATATAACGAATCCCTGTATCCAGCTGCTAGATTTCGAGTATGAGATAGCTGCATTCAATTGATAATCATTCTTTAGACATCTTTACTATGCTTACGGCTCTATCAATTTTATGATGTCGAAAACGGAGTGCTTGACGTCTATGAAGATACATGTAATTGCGTGAACGGAAAATGCGCAATACACAGGTGTCTCACAGCTACATTTATGCCTAAGCAGTGCAAATGGAAAACCATTCCAGCATGATGGAGAGCTTAGACTGGCCTTGTGGATAAAACGGCATCAAATTCAGCCAACGAGCGTGAGTAAAATAAGAATGTAGATGTCGAAAGTCGTGCATGCTACGTACCACAGCTGCTATCGAATCTCTCCCTGAAGCCTGTTTCTTTTGATTTAATGTATTCGAGCTACAGAAAAAGCTTATCTAACATTCTATCTAAGGCATGAACCATCTAAAATCACGAGTTAAATCTGTCGAGTGGTAGAGAGCCCTCGAGAACAGAAAATGTGTTACAGAAATGTCGTGTGCTACTGCAGAAAATCCATGTGACTGCATTCTATCCACGTTTCTAAGTGAAATATATCTCTCAAGGCTCTAGAAATTTGTAATCGTGGGTGGTGTCTTACTGGATAACTCCTTCCAAGTTGGAAAAATGGAATGGTGCCAGCATCTCCATACGTGAGAAAGCACCTTGACATTGACATTTTTCATAAATTTGCGACCATGACACCCAATTCCATGACACCCGAGTTTTGGAGTGTATGTGATAGGAAATCAGCTTTGCAATGATGTGCACTCAGCCAGTTGATTAAAATAAATTGTGCAGTGTTGTACTGGAGAACAATCGAGAACAATTTGCATAGAAACGTACCATGTGCGAATTTCTTCAAAGAATATCCAGATAGAGCTAGACTTGAAACTGATATCTTAAACATTGTTGTCTCTGCGGTTACTCAACATCAAGATAGCGCTCGCAGCAGGATGGTGACGAAGAGGATGTAGGGAGGGCGAAAAACCCCCAGCTTGAGGCTACCCTGGAGGTCGGTACGAGCCTATGCGCCATCGATACAGGCACCTGAGCAGGAGTGACACAATCCTTCGAGAAACTTTTCTTTCCTAATGACACAAGTAACGCGATGAATAGCCGATCCAGCTTCTCAAACATCAAATTGGTCCCTTAGAATGCCTAGCACCACGCAGCGGAGTTCATCCGCTGCCAAGCTTATTCCGATGCTGAGATTAAAGCTGTCCGTTGGCACTGTAGAACGTATCCTCTTGACTATCAGCTGAAGCGACTAGTCCAAGATCGAAAACATGCTGCTGCTAAAAACAGACATCTTATGAACTCATGCAAGAAAGAAAACATCAGTAATATTATTATTTTCTCAGGAGAGAAACCAAAAGTTTTGCGGGATCAAGGATTACAAATTCTTGCATTTTATGCCTTATAGGAACAAAACAAGCACGGTCTTGACCACCTTTAGCACCTGTGACGATTCACAATGAATTATGCTGCCGGGGAGCAGATCAGAGCTATCATATTTACATTATTCGGCTATATTTTGCTACTTGCATGGCTTAAAATTCATCTATTAGTAGGACAGCGCTGATATCATGTTTCCACATTGCCCCAGTGTAAATAAGCGAGAAATTTGTCGCTTTTAACGCGTAAATGATACACTCATGCGATTGGAAAGCTGGGACTAACTTCAAGGTCGACGTTCTACAGGAGTTCTACCAGAGTCTCTGACTACCAATGTCGTTTTACCGAGAGGAAGGATAAGCTACTTTATTGGTGACAAAAGCCGAAGTCCGTATATTAGTCCTATCTAACCGCTAAAACGTTCTCTTCTCGGGGCCTAACATGGTATGACCTGGTATGTACCGTTTCTATCCCTGACGTACCATCCACGCGGTGATTATGCCGCTAGATCGGATTCCCGCCATGTCTCGAACTCAGCGTAGATACATCGCTTTTCAACACTCCTCCATCATGGTGTCGCGTGTACGTATCGCCTCCACGTTCCATTCCTTGACTTACCCATCAAGTCTCGCAACCGGACAGCGCTAAACGCTTTAGTTAGCAGGTCAGCCACCATCGCTTCGGTCGGGATGTAGACAGGTTTCATGAAAGCTTTCTTAGCATATTCGTTGTTTAATTTCAGCTTGATTTTAATGTGCTTTGCACGCGTCGAGCTTTCTTCATTTTTTTTAATTGACGAATTGCCTCTTGATTATCCATCTTCATAGTCATCGGCAATGCAAACTTGAAGTCTGATTCAGTAACAAGCTCACGTGGGCTCCATACCCAGCTCATTTGAAGGTGTCTATATTACTAGAATTAGACTAACTGACTTCTCTAGTTGCCTAGGCTATCTTAAATAACATATATACATATAAAAACCGTTTCGTGAAATACCTGTGAGTGATGATTCTCGTTCATAATCTAGTATCGAAGTAGCCTCAGCACCCATAATACGAGACTGTGTCCAGCTTGTAAGTGCTGTAAAGTTGTAAAGCTGTAAAAATGGTCCAAAAGTACCGTGATTTACAAATTGGTGTGCGCCACACTAGGCGGAACAATGCCATTCAACTAGGAATAGGATCTGAGTTACACTTGCATTTTGACTTGTCTGTGCCCTACCCGCAGTAATGATCTTCGGCTTCTGAAAAATCCACCAAATAATTTTGCTTTACGAGTTGATCCCGCACCAAGCCGACTGCGTTCGTCTTGGTCGTAACACTGTCTTCGAAAGTACCGAACGTGCGCACTAAACGTGCTGTAAATGACGGAAAGTACTGGAACTGTCGGAGTTACTGATCGCTGATCGAACAAACGACGATTCCGATCTGTCCATACGAAGTGCAGTGTCACCGCTTGCAATGCAATCCATACATCCGATATAATTTGCTGATAGTCTTTCCAATCCGACCGTAGTGTTGGTACGATTGCACATGCAATATGCGTCCAACGTGGTCGAGAGGAGAAAACTGATCCCAACTAGGGAGTAACTCCCTCCGTAACTGTGCTGTGTGATCGCACTCTAAAAAGAGATGTTGATCGGATTCCACTGCCCCACACGAAGGCTGCGTGCACAATATAATGTCGGGCTGAATATCCTTTAAGAACCAGAAACGAGATCAAACTGGCAACATCCGAAAGGCGAGACGAAACTGTAAATCCTCAAAAATTGGTAATACACGTTTTCGAAGATGCCGTGATGTAGCCACAAAAGTTTGAACTCGTTCTGAATCCAGTGCGTCCGATCTCTCCCGTGATGACCAATGTGTCGACATCGGATGACTCTTGGTTGGTTCGGGAGGTTTCCAGACGATTCGTGAGAGTTTTGAGCGTGATATAAATGGAAAATATTGTTTCCTTTCCGTGCTTGTTACTCCCACATAAAATGATCTGCCACTTGTGGTTGGTATAATCCAAGTGATGAGACCAATCGTCGACTGGATACGCTGGAGAATCTGAGTGACTTCATTGTAAAGTCGACCCAGCAACTTTTCTTCAGACATATCCGATGTGTTCAGCTCTTCGTCGTTGTAATACATGTCGACAAAATCTTCCTTCGTTGGCCATGTGTCGCTTTCACGAAAAAAGTCTTGCAAACTTCGAACGCCGAAAAGTGTAGCAAACGTTTTTCGAAATGTGCGATGTGGTTCATCCACCATACCAAGATTGTACCAAACGTTCTGCGTATTCGGATGACGAGTAGCAGCTTCGTAATGTAAGTTTTGGTCGCAGTGAAACCACATCGGTTGTTCCATGTAGTACTGACGGCGTTGTGAAACATTTAAGTCTGATATTGAGATGCTCCAATCCTTCTGATGCGACATTTCAAATGCGTGTTTCCACCATAAGAAATGCTCTTTCATTGAACCATTTTCCCATGTCGATTTGGTGCGATGGTGAATATATCCATCGGCTTGTGTGGTCCAAAGGGAGGTTGGATAAGCTGTAATAATTCCGTCGAAGCAGTTGTCCAATTCGCGGGAATACTTGTTGACGCATCGGATGCGAACTGCTGAAAGAATTGAATACGTTGTAGCTTTAATCGTCCCACCAAAATAGGAACTTGTAGTCCACCATCTTGTCGGCGAAGATATAAAATCTCTTTGCTGAGTAGGTGAACATGTTTTGAATCTTTTTTGTGTTTCCGACCAAGCACAAATCGATTAACATCGATTGCCACTGTCGAATAGTCACTGCTGGTATGTCTACGTGCATTGTATAATGCCACAGACGTGATAAAATCATCGTCTGCACCACCAGTAGTCGACCACGAACAGTTCTTGCTCGTCGAAACAATACACACCGAACCCATCGTAGAAACGCTTGTCGAGAGTTGAAATAACCATCGAATGAGCTGGTTTCTGGCCGAACGGAATACCCAAATACTTGACCGAATCTTCCGGACCCATTATGGTCAAATTGGGAATACGTGGACACGGCTTGGTCCAATTCAACGAGAGCAAAGATGATTTACTATTTACAAGTTGAGTTTCGCACCCGATCCATCGCAATACACTTGGACGAGTTCGAGTTGCGTCAAAACACCATTTGGTGTCTCTGGAAGTAATGTCGAATCGTCCGCAAAAAATAATCCAGTTGCGACAGTCGTGCCATTAATCCAAATGCCATGTTCTTCATGTTGACGAAGTAAATCTCGTAAAGGTTCGATCGTCATCAGAAAAAGTAATGCTGAGAGAGGATCACCTTGTTTCACTCCACGTTGTGGTGTAATGGACGGTGTGATATTTCCATTAATCATCAACTGCGCCTTTGTGTTATTGTACAAAAGACGAACCCAGTCGATGAAACTTTTTCCAACGCCCATTTTTTCCAAAACGCGAAACATGTACGTCCAATTGACTCGATCATAAGCTTTCTCAAAGTCGAGAAAAGTCGCATAAGCTTCCTCTCCACGATGAGTGACCAAGTCTTGTATGTCGGTCAGATGTCGAATATGGTGATGCATTGACCTTCCTCGCACGAATGCTTTTTGATCTTGATGGATCAATTTTGGCAAAAAACGTTCCAATCGATACGCCAACACTTTTGGAAGTACTTTCACATCAACGCAAAGCAGTGCGATCGGTCGATAGTTGCCAGGATCACCTCGTGATCCTTTTTTGTATAAAAGTGTGATTGCTGAGTGACGTTGTGATCGAAGTAAAATTCCTCTTTCCAGCTGATATTCGAACACGATCTCCAGACACTCGCCAAACGTTCTGGATCGAGCTGATAAAATGCAGCTGGTAGTCCATCCATACCTGGAGAAGAGCTACTCCGCATGTGCTTGATCGCTGCCGCCATCTCGGTCGTACTTAACCGAGTGGAGAGACGGTCTTGCTCTGCTGAGGCAAGGGAAACTTGAAGCGAATCGAGTAACTTTTTTTGCTTTCTTTCACATGGATCATTTGAGTCGGTCTCAGAGCTATAAACAGAGCCCATGACACCACCCCAATGATCTCTGAATTCGTCAATAATCTCCCTCGGGTTCGATGTCACGGTACCACATTTTGTGATGATATTTTCGATCGGCACGCGAAGACAAGAACTATCCGGAGGGCGAAAAAAAGCTTGGAAGAGTTCTCCATATGCTTCACGTGGTGGTCGAAGCTTTCATCTTGGTTGTATTTCGCATTGTTTTCGACTGAATTCTAAATTGTTGAAAACTCGATTCCTAAAAATACCGTGACTCATTGGTGTCTTGAATGCGATATCGAGCTGCTGCGGCTTCCAAAACACGCTGGCTAGTCTCAACATCACGTCGGCTATCTTTTGCAACCTTTTTTCAATGCTTTGAAGCTGTTTCTTGATTTCTGTCTTCCAACTTTCCCCCATTTTACCGGGATTCGAAGTTGTCCGTAACTGTTCGAGCAACAAAATCGCTTCCAATTTGATTGCTTCGACAACTTTAGGATATTCAAATAGTCGTAATGAACATTTCCAATATTCTCGTCCCGGAGATTGAGTTGGAGTTGCAAAAGTTACTTTTTGCGCCAGATGATCTCCCGCATGTCGTGGACGAAAATACTCAAAGGTTCTGTATACCATATTGAATAGCTCTTCTGACATGCAGATGTAATCTAGTCGATTTTTGCGCGGTAATGGTCCTGTAAATACTCTTTCAGTCGGATGTTGAATTGGCCAAGCGTCTACCACACCCAACTGTGAAAGCCATTCCAAACACGCTAATCGACTTGGTTCGTGTCGAATTGTTCCACTCGAAGCATCGATAGCTGGATCGAGTGGTGTGTTGAAATCACCAAATACGATATATGTTGCGGTCGATTCGAAAGTGTCTGAAAGCAATAACTCATATAAACCACTCGTTCCTCGGCCTTGACCGGTGCATATACATTGTGAATATACACCGGTGCATCGTGAATGATAAGACGCAAAACTAAATTTCGAATGCTTCGTTCGGTGAGGTATTCAGCTGTTGAGTAACCGAGCCGTACCCAGTTCAGTCGGTTAACGAGTTAAGCGCACGGACCCCCTGCCGGAGGTCGTTAGTTCGATCCTCGGCAGTGTGGGCAGCGGTTTGAGCCCACCCAAGCAATAAGCTTGGAAATTATCTGCCTCCCTAGGTTTGAAGTCAGACTTAAGTGATATTCACACGGTCAGGGAGGGGCTCATGATAGGATAAGAAAGGTAGTTAAAGAACCAGATAAACAGTGTAATGAAATCCTTGACAAAGTAATTAGCTCACGTAACCCCAATAAATCTTGTCCTGCGTGTAAAGCCGACGGAAACTCTGTTTCCATTGTGGATAGTGCTACGGCTGTCTGCTTTCGGCAGGTACATCCCAAAATCATGCCATTCATGCAATATTTCCCACCGCTGATAGATTTGCGGTCGACTTTATCACCTGCAAAATCAGCGTCGTTGTAGCTTGTAAGCTCGAACGTAGCGATTTCTGCAGTTCCTTTTGCATAAGCCGAAGCGTAACTTCCTTAGTTCCTTTTAGGTGTTTTTCTATTCGCCTAACCAGCTGCCATTCGCTTGTAGTAGGTGCGTGTGATGGGCGACTTGCTCGGTGTGCCGCATTAGCGCTCTCCGAGTGCGTAGACCGTGCTAGCCATAGTAGTGAGCCCACAAACAACTGGAAATTCCGCACCAATGCAGATTCATATGAATCCTCATTAGGAAGCAGTGGGTCTACCTCGCGCAAATTGTTGTCATAGGCGCCTTGACATATGCATTTGGCGCATCTCCATGTCTTGCTGGAACGGCCCAAATCTCCGATACCGCCAAATCTACTTTTCATGTGGTCGTGTCCATGACAGCGGCAAAATTCATTGTAGAGTTATCTCCATATGACTCTACTGCTCATTACCGCACGCTACCATGCGTGAATTGTAGCGTTCCACATCGCCATTTGCATTTGTTTTCGTCTTAAGAACCCGTTTTGTGTCAAGTGGGTGCATTTGATCAGTGCGTGTAACCAGCTTCCCACGTGTCATCCGCGATCAGAGAATCAAGTTCGAATTTGCTACATGCTTCCATTCTTTACTTTTGTCGCTTTTCATTGCAGCATTACAGCTGTTTGGATCTTCGTGGCAAACCAACCCAGCTATCTCACACGATGGGTTCTTTTTCCCACCGTATAGCGTAACCATATCTATGCCTGGACCAGACACTAATGGTTCATCGAAAGGACCTTTTGGGAGCCGACTTCATTGACATCCACGTTTTCCATGAGTGTTTTCGTGATATATCCCTTGCGCGGCTCCTCCCGATGTCCAGCATCGTTACTTGTACTTACACGCTTTTCATCGTTTATTTCTCCCTCAAACCCCTCACTGACTTTACGGTGAGCTGCGCATTTGCTTCCTCGCTCAAAGTATTGATATTCTGGACGTGCTGCGTGGTACGTACCACCCGGGATCTCGTAAATAGAACACGATACCCTTTGATTTCATCGTTATTCCCGGTAATGATGCCCTCCTCTCTGCGTCGATTTAGTGCTTTGTGCTTTGGCTTTTGGATAGCAGTACACGGTAAGCCGAAAATAACAATATCGGTTAGTCGAGGCTTTATGCCTGTAAGCACCTCAATTGGTGACGCGCGACCAATGTTTTCTCAAGTTGGGCTGCGATTGAGAATATACGCTGATTATTCCGTGCATCGCCCAGAAGCTCAGAAGTAAACTAGATCCAGAATTCAGGAAGCGTATCAAATTCATTATCGTTTGGTGCAATTCGCCTTTCCGTTGGATGCCTGGTTATCGGCTTCCGCTAGCTGTCGATAAACACCCTTATTCTTGCAGAAAAAAGCGACCACCTTGTATTCAGTCCCCCCATCTGTGTGTAGGCAGTGGATCTTGCAATCAAATCGCTTCTCGGAGTAGACGAGAAACCGATCAAACTGCTTCATCGCTTTGTCTTTTGTCTTGACGAGTAACACGTGGCAGTAATTGCTCTTGTGGTCGATGAAGTTTATCATGTACCGGCTTCCAATTCTGTTGGTCGGCGTGATTGACCCCTTGATGTCATTGCAGATGACACGGCCGATTCTGTCAATGGGCGCGATCAATCATCCCGTGTTTATTGTGACTGTGTGTTGCGTCTTTGTTTACCATGAGCACATGTAACACAAATCGGTCTTTTCTTGTTCGTAAGACGGATTCGATTCTCACGGTCACCTGCCATGCGCTCAATTGTATCATGCGACAGATGAGCGAAGCATAAGTGAAAATCCAGCAAACTGCCTGATTGTATATCTGGGTCCGGCAAACTCATTGCTTCATCGAGCGCCATGGCAGCGCAGTCGTTCTCTTGCTTCATGTTAGTCTTCAAAGCTTTCACCACTAGTACATTGTTCGGACCCTTTTCCACGCCAAATACGTTGCATCCATCACTGCGACAGGCAAAGTAACGTTTATTTCCGTCGTAGAAGAGCTCGTACCCCATCTACTCAATTATTCGATACAGAATAATACTCCACGGGAGGTTTTCTGCGTAATATACTTCACGTAGCTTCACTTAGCGAACTTTACCGTCAACGCAAAACATGAAATCAGCGCTTCCCTCGAATCCAGGAGCATGCACTCTAGCTGTCCCTAAGCGACGACTCCATTCACTGTCGAGAATCCAATGGAATGTGGACTTCATACCATGTACCACGGCCAGCTTAAAATTCCTCTACACATTGCTTGGGCAATCGCGCTTGTAGGGACATTCCTTTCCATATTAGAAGAAAGCATCTGAATTCTTTCTCTCGTGACAGCTTTCCTGTCTACGATCCCCATCTACCTTGTTCTTGACAGCGGCTACGTTGGCATGCATCCAAAGATAGGTGTAGGTTCAGTCATCTGGACAAAGTGCACCAAGTTCTCTGCTTGTCCCACGGAATCATCTCGCTGCGGATTTAGACGCGATAGGAGAGCTTCTTGGAATGCAATTGACAAGCAGGAATACTTAGCAATATTCTCGAGAACCTGAACTGGTACACTACCAACAACATGACTCATAGCCATCATAAACATCATGTGATCATTCTATGAAACGGAATCTTTCTTCTTCGACGTAAAGAGCTTGAAATGCCTGGGATATTGAAATCGTGGGGACGAACCTCATATTCATCTGGTCCATTGAATACCGCACTTGTGGGCTCTCATCATATCAGGTATCCACCTGGCTATGGAAGTGATGACCAGCTTTGCCAGTTAAGTACCTTCCAAAAACATCCAGCTTAATGTCTTCAGAGCATAAGAACTCACTGAGTTCTTCCGCGATTCTAACCTGGCAAAGAATTCACTTCCCTCAAGAACCGAACCCAGCACCAAGACCAGGGTACACTTCCTTACCTTCGAAGCTATCGATTGCCATCCTTAGATTCCTCATTCCCGGTACCATTGGCGCCGCAAAGTACGCCGACGCTTGTGCCGTCTGTCCGCACATTCCTAGTACCACTCCCGCTCTATCTGCCATTTGATACTTATGTCCTGCTTCATGCTGCTGCGAGGGACTTAACGCGACTTTGTCTCCAAGAGAGGTCAGCGTCATGCTACGAACGAGTCTAATGCGCGCCTCCGCGCAAGTGCGAAAGGTGCCGCTACCTGCAGATACGACGGAAGCTTGGTCACCCTCAACCTGTTGAGATTTTCGCCTATCAAGGCGAGCTACGATGTCTCCTTCATCTCCGCAATCAATTCTAGTAGCCTGGTAACAGCTTTTCTCGCGCCGGGTCCTGTAATGGCTCTGTCATCGTCGGCTTGGGACATGCGCGGCGCTTGGGATCGATTTAAAGCAGCGTGATCCATAGGGCTTGGGCTCATAACCTGGACTTTTACCGAGAGGAAGGATAAGCTACTTGAGTGGTGGCAAAATCCGAATTCCGTATATTAGTCTTATTCAACTGCTAGAACTCTCTCTTCTTGTGAAGTAACCTGGTATGTACCGTTTCTATTTCCGACGTACCATCCACGCCGTTATTATGCCGCTAGATCGGATTCCCGCTGTTTCTCGTACTTAGCGAAAATACATCGCTTTGCAATAAACACCACATGACTTTTCAGTGCACTCCAATCTGGCATCTCCATGTTCACCATGTATGCCTCAATAAAATTGCGTCGGTATAAGGTCGACGTATAAGCGTTGTAGAGTTAGTCGAATGGAAGATCTCACCTACATAGGTAGCTCACAAGATCACGTCAGAGACTTCCTTCTATACAGACTACGACATGAATGTACCTCTCTTTTCAGTAAGCCCAGTACGGGAAGGTAATAACCGCCGCAACAACTTTTACAGAATAATAATTACATTCTTGTGTGCATTCATACGAGGCGCATCTTTCTCAATGAGAAGCAACAAGTGCACAAATAGGCAAACGCTTTTGAGAGAAACATAAAAAGTAGTCCAAAAGGGGCACACAAAAATGGTGACATGAAAAAGTCGATTACAGCCAATATTCAATTAAGGTGATTTTACATTTCCTCGAAACTAGTTGTTTGAATACTTGTATAAAAGTGGAACACTTGCTGGCAACGATTATTGTCGGAACGCTTCGCATCGCTAGCTATTTGTTTTGCACTTTAAGTGATATACAAACTAGCTTCGCCACTTATAATATTTTTTTCTCGTAAATCAATTGACCATTTCCTCCACTTTATGCAAACTTGGCTAATTTCTTGTGTACAAGACTTTAGCTCGCCAGCCGTTTCGAGACGCATAAAGATGTCAATAGAGTCGCACAAAAGATAACACTGCAAATAACTTCTTGAGCTCGAGGTATACTCGCTCTTCGCCTATATTATGTTGCAGTCCCCATAAGATCTTACATCAATGGCCGTCTTCAACTTATTGCCATTGCATCTAATATATATTTGTTACAAAACGCCACCGTTTCGTATTATCTTTTTTTGCACAAAAGCTTCTCTTGACACAATTCTGCATCTGCAGTTGGCTGAACGCCCACGATAATGCACTATAAGCAAGGTAGTGCCCGAAACTGGAACAATTAGCGTCTTTCGGAATTGTTTCCCTTGTTAGAGTCGCAGTAACCTTCAAAAACGTTTTTCAAATATTGACTTGCTGCCTCGTCTCGCTACTACAAAATTCCTTGGCTTTTAATGTAAATAAGGACCCTGAGTTTTCCCTTGCGGGGCTGACGTGCTGCTCTGTGAAATTTTCCAGGTTGCGATTCAATTATTTGAAAGAAATGCAAGCTAAGGTCTGTTACATGTCACCAATGAGCTAACAAGGTCTCGACATGGAAATATCTTTTAATTTGCAGGCTCTTGTTTTTTATATTGCATATCTGCATCATCCGTAGTCAAACGTGTCATACCACCGCATTTCTACTCGAATGAATGCTACTGAACTCTCCCTTAGCTTCGATGCTATGTGTCACATACGGCTTCCGAGCTTGCAGAAGATTTTCAGCGTTGATCATCGCAAGACCAAGCAAATTTACGAGTACATCAGGTAGGTTTGAAATCATTACCGTACTTAAGATACTCGGGTTTGTTTCCCATACGGTAGCCAATCATCACTTCATACGGGACACACGGGTTTTCGAACACACCAATCATCGAAGGATTTATAAAAAACAAGAATCCTTATCCAGCCCCCACCCCCCATGAATTAATAGATTGATTGGCGTCTGATTGGTCTGAGTAAATGCAACGAAATAAATACAATAAAAGCACAAAAAAGAATTTGGTTTCTACAATTTTTGTATTACTTAATCTGATCTATATTCAAATCTACTGCTGCACGTGTTGTTGGTGTTGTTGGCGTACTAGTCACCAATGCTGCTCAAAATCATGTAGAGACAGTGGTCTCATTTCATGACGGAAAGCATGGGCGCAAGGATAGCCCATTGTGGATGTCAACAAGCCTACAAGTAAATTGAAGTTGCAGTTAGTTGCAGTAAATGACTTTTGGTCGAAAATACTTGCACTAGCCATAGTCTATAGAACTTGTAAATCTCGTTCATCACTAATCCGCTGTTGGTTCTACCGATGAGCTTCGCGCAGTCCTGCACATAACCTTTGAGAGCATGGCACCAAGCTGCATTTTGCTGCACAATGACAGCAAGCAAGCCTTCGCAGGCAAAGGGAATGCTGAATCCACGGAGTAGATCACCTGCAGTGAATAAATTGTCAGATGAATATGACTTTTCCAGCACAGCCAGCATACAATAGAACTTTCTGCTGCCGCAAAGAGCCTTTTTTGAGAGCAGCATGGGAGCTCTTCGCCCAGATGCTGTTACAAGCCCATTATGACGCCTATTGTGAAGGAAAGAAGCAGCAAACGGATCCTTGTAAACCATACAACTGTCTCAAGGTAGCTCATTGAAGCTGCAGGGAAGGTGGGATGCCTAACTGAGAGGTGGGTCTCAAAAACTGCAATGGCTGTGGCGGCAACAAGCTGGTTCCAGGCTTGATTAAAGTTTTATCTGGCTTCTGAGGTTTAAAATGTTGTCCTTTGCTTGGCAAGAATGTTCTCTTGTATATGCGACCGGCAAAGCAAGAAAGATATACCAGAAAACATCTCTGACAACGCCCTCATCAGTGCAAGCGCCCGATCTGCGTTAAAGATGAGTGGTGCATGTTGTAGACCATATCCTCCTGGAAGATTTCTTCGTGATGGTGCATTGCCTATAAGTAGTCTGCCGAAGTCTCGTTCCTCATGATGCAGTATGCGAAGGGGAAGGGCCAATGTGTTGCTGTGATGCCAATAATATGGAGAAGAGAGAGTCCATATCTCCTGGTTTTATAGGTAGCATTATTATTACTAATAAGCCAGACTCGACCAGAACTGTACTTTTTGCAATTCTACTTTGAAAAAGGTGAGATATTAGCAGGTGATCTAACTGCTGCAGAGCATCAACTGAAAGAAGTAGTCACCGAGAGCAAGTTAATCTAATAAAGCTACCAGTGCAGATCGACCTGCGAGCATACAAATCCGTTATGCATGACGCAAGCCGAAGATATCTTGAGCTGCGGCCATACCGTTGTGGTTTTGGCGCAGTAAAGTGACAATACGGCCAGGTATCACACCATAACGACCCAGCATCAAGACTGATTGGCAGATTTCCTCTTTTGAATCGCTCTCTGTCGGCTGCGTAGACTGGTGAGCAATGTGAGCATAATTCTGCTCTCCATTGTCAACTTGCACTGGCCATTGACCAGATTCTTGTCGGCGTAAGCTGGTCTTGAACAAACACGCGATACTACGGCAGGAAGACACGCGTTGACGAGTCTACACGCACCACTGGAGGATTTAATTGGGAGAAGGCAAGACTCAAAGCTTTCACTTCTCATTCTGCCTAGTTACTATCTTTTTTGTGCGTTTGACAACAGCAGCATAGCCGTCTTGTTCTAAATGGTCATCGATTCCTGTCTTTATCTGTTCCATTGAAGCGTAGGAAAGTGTAGGGGGAGGAGGGTGGTGCAAGGCTGTTTATTGTGGTCTTTAGAGGAGATAAAATTGTGGTTCTATTTCTTCCGTTGCATTTTTTCAGACCAATCAGAGGCACGATTTCCAGTCAAGCTATACAATCTGCGCTTATTGTAGAAAAGTTGGAGGCTGAATAACGATTCCCTTAGCTTAATATATACGGTGCATGACACTTGAAACCAGCAAACCCTGATTTTGAAAGGCCAATTTTCGGATCATATTACCCTATAATGTTGTCGCTGCTGATTGGCTAAAAGTACATCGTAAACAATCGTCCTTGCCCTGACCTAGGCTCAGTCATCGCCACTAACTACTTACCCGCTTGAAACCTCAACCATCAACCTGCATTCCGACAAATATCGTAAAATTATGCCTCGCCTAAATAAGTTAAAAAGGCAGATGCGGGAAATGAGAGAGGTCAAGCGCGCCAAAACCGATAACAGCTCAGGCCTTTATTTTGTCTACTGAAAGCAGTTCTGGAGAAGACCTGGATGTTTCGGAGGGCAATGATGACGAAAATCTCGACTTCGCATCTGTTAAAGCAAATATTGGAAGAGCCTATCAAGCAGCTTTTGTAGTTCTACCGTTACCAGGATTAAACCATAACAGGCCAATCCAATATACAGGTGGTGCACCTCGAACTCAAAGAAGGAAAAGAGCCGAACTGAAGAAGGCTTCTGTGGCTGTAATCTTTTAACCAAATAATTTGCTGTTGCAGGACCTGTTTTGCAAGAAGCTGAGGTTACGGATGAGGGTGACAAATAGGATGACGACGAGGATGGTGCAGTCTGGAGAAGGGAGAGGCTGACAACCACCATTAACACACTCGCCACCCGAGCAAAGACTGGAAAAGCCGAGCAAAACCGGCGACTTGCAGTTCTTTCTTATCTTCAGCTGGTAAAATCTGGATATGCGCGAATAGCAGCTAGCACCCTGATAGCGGAAGGTGCTGGGAGGGGTGTGTATTTTGCGCGCTCTCTGCGTGCTTGGGCAGCACTCTGTCTAGAGGGCGAAGAATTGCCTTTGTCGCAGACGGGAAAACATGAAAAACGGCGAAGCTACCGCAGGATGAGGACTGCATTCTACCGTATCAGGAGTATCTTCGAGCGAACAAGTTCAAGATAAAAGTATCAGATCTGACAGAACATGTCAACACGAACATCCTTCCACGACTTGGATACGCCCCATCTCCCACAATCTCTGAAAGGACTGCTACACGCTGGCTCCATTCACAGGACATCAAATACCGCAAAGTAACTAAAGGAATATACATTGACGGTCATGAGCGGGAGGATGTTATTGCGTACCGGCAACAATTCCTGGATCGAATGGCCGACCTTGAGGCGCGGATGCCTACTGTTGTTGGGAAGGAGGAAGTCGATGGTAACAATGAGTTCACTGCAATCACCTGGCCCCCTGATGGCATTCGTCCACTCATCTTGGTAACTCATGATGAGAGTACTTTTGCCGCTCATGATGGACTGAAGCGTCTTTGGTTGCCAGACGGTGAACAAAAATAGGGACAGGGCAGGTCCATTTACGTCAGCGACTTCCTTTGCAACATCATAGGCCGGTCAGAACATGATGAAGAAAAGGCTGCTCAGCATCCTGACCTACAAGCAGCGGCCTGTATTATCATGCAACCTGGCACGCAGCATGACGGATGGTGGACATCGGAAAAACTGTGCAAACAAGTCTGTGACTTGGCTATCCCAATCTTCGAAGCTCAATTTCCCGGCTGTCAAGCTCTTTTTGCCTTCGACAATGGAACTGGACACAGTGCATTCGCCCCCGATACCCTTCGCGCTGGCACAATGAACTTGTCAAGTGTAGGCAAGCAGCCAAAGATGCGTGCAGCAACTTGGGGACACGGAGTCTCTCAGGATTTGTTTTTTGCTTATGACCATCCTGATGAAACGCACCGTGGTCAGGCAAAGGGACTGAAAGTTGTGCTGGAGGAACGTGGGCTGTGAGAAGCTGGCCTGAAGGCGCGATGCAAAATATATCCTGTAGATGGCGCAACCTTTGCTGCGCCAGGAAAATTATGGCCGATAAATCAGACTACAAAGCACAAGTAGGAATGAAAGAGGAGCGAATTGTTGCCGCTGGTAATCAAGTGATATTTTACCCGAAATTTCACTGCGAGCTCAACTACATCGAAAACTTTTGGGCAGCCGCTAAGCGATACGCCAGAAAACACTGCAATTACACTTGGAAAAATTTACTCGTAACAGGTTCAGCTGCCTTGGCATCTGTTGCACTGGACGAGATACGTCGACACTCACCTAAAGCTTTGCGAACCATGGACGTTTACCGAAAAGGTCTCACCGGAAAAGAAGCAGAGTATGCGGTGAAAAAGTACAAATCCCACCGACGTGTACTCAATTCTGTTTTGATGGATGTGGGTGTTATGACAAGATAAGTAGCACCTTTATTGACAGTTTCCTGCAAAACTGATATTATTCTTCGAAACATAATATTATCCTGCAAAAAATAATATTCGACAGAATATTTTAGGCGGCCAAATTTTCTCCAACCCTAGAAAAATGCCAAAATTCAGACGACTTTGCACCGCTACTGCTCCATGAAAAGTTAAGAGAATAAAAATCCGAGATTTGTGAAGGGAAGCTTAAAGCATGCTCTTTGTTGCCAAAGGCTTGTTTTCTGTGTAATTTGTATTTTGGCCAAGCCTTAGCGATTCTTGCAGGGTTACTAAAGTTGCTGGTTTTAAAAAGTGACATGCACCATATTTTGGGAACCGTTATTCAGCCCCCACCTTTTCTTTAATCAGCCCGCAGCCTCCATAAATTAATAAAAAGCGTGCCTTCTGATTGGTTTATATAAAAATAAATAAAGGGAACCGTTATAATTTCCTTAGTGCGTTAGGTAAAATCCTCTCAGTTTGATATGATTAGCTAATGTTCGAGCTGTTTCGATATGATTGGCCAAATTTCGAGACTGAGAATTCAACCATATCGACTGCGAAAGAAGCTATCATTCTCACCCGGAAACCATCTTTAAAAAACAAGTTTACAGAACATAAGGTTCTTATGTCATAAATGACCCATACACAGTGAATCATTAGGTCTCCGTTTACAGAATAGAATAGTTTTGTGTTATCAACAAACCGTGAACTGCGAAATAGTCTAACAACAATGAGCTACACGAACAAAAGCGAACGCTGCTTGAGCTGAGTGATTGCAAAATTGAGCGCAAGATAGTTTACGTCCAAAATTTAGCGGGCAGTGCTATCATATTGTCCCTTACCTAGGCGTACGTTAGCACTATGCAAGCATAAAATTAGTCAATCATATCAAACTGAGAAGATTATAACAAAAGCACTTAGAGGATTTTAACGGTTCCCTAAATAAAATAAAAATTACGGGAATCATTATTCAGCCTCCACCCTCCATAAATTAATGTCGATCGTGGCCTTTGATTGGTCTTAATAAGTGCAACGGAATAAAAAATAATAGTCGTGAAAAAGACTTCGCTTTCAGCAAATTTTGTACTTCTTGATGTAAGTCTATATCTAAATCTACTGCTGCAGGCGTTGTTGGTGCTGTTGATGCTGCTGGTGTACCAGCCACCAATGCTGATCAAAATCATTAACAGACAGTGATACCACTTGATGACGAAAAACATGGGCGCAAGGATAGCCCATTGTGAATGTCAACAAGCCTATAAGTAGATTGAAGTTGCAGTCACTTGCAATTAATGCCACATAGTCGCAATTCATTGCACTTGATCAGATTCTTCAAAAAGTTGAAAGTCTCGGTCATCACTAAGCCGCTGCTGGTATTTTAGATGAGCTGCGCGCAAAAAAATCTTTCCATCACCTTCAAAAGCATGAAACCAAGCTGCATTTTGGACTATAGCTTGCTGCTTTGAATTTGCTGCACAGTGACAGCAAGCTAGCTTTTGCAGACGAGGCAAACTGCTGAATCCACTGAGAGTAGATCCACCTACGATAAATGAATAGTCAGATGAATATGACTGCTGACAGCATACAATACAACTTAACTATTAACACAGAAATACATTTTTGGAGTACAAAATTTGTAATCTATTACATTATGGAGGGTGGGGGCTGAGTAACAATTCCCGTAATTTTTCCTTAATTTATTCTGTTATTTTTACATGAACCAATCAGAAGCCACGCTGTTCATTAATCTACGGAAGCTGGGGCCTGATTAGAGAAGAGGTGGGAGCTGAATAACGATTCCCTACATTTTTTATGAATCCAAAAATAAATCCACTAAAAATGCCAAAAACTTTCTCCACAGTACTTTATCTGATGGATGTTGATAGATTGACCAATTTGCTCCACCTGCACACCCAATTGCGTGCCCAACGGGCTTCGATCATATAAGCCATAATTTTGTCAAGATACTACAGTATTTTTTGCTCGACCTCTAAATTTCTGGCTGACAAAATGATGTCGTTCACCAAGAGCAGAATGTAAATTTGCCATCACAATTGTACAAATAGAGACAAGATTTTGTCTAACATGGCTTGAATACATAGTTAGAAAACCAGAAAACTACTTCAGTGCTCCACTCTCTTCCAGATTGAGATAATTATCAAAGTGCTTTGTTAATGACGAAAAGCATTTCTTTGTTGTCGCACGATTAAGCCTCGACTTCTTGCAGGTATTGATTGATGCTTAGGAAAGCATTAAGATTAGGGATAGAGATGCGATACTTCTTCAGGTCCCATTGAAATACAGTGTTTCACACGTGACAACCACAACGATGTTGATGTAACCCTTATAGATTACAAGATACTATACGGTGCACACCGCGAAAAGCATTTTGAATGTAGCCATGCGTGCCACAGGGGAGAAAGTGTCCTTAGAGTGGGTTCTAGGCCGCTATGTGTCCCCTCAAACCACAACTCGTGCCTTGATCTGCACCACGTAGCCAAATTGGTCTGTCCTCGAATCGAAAACCTAATTTTCTACCCAATGATCATGGAATCAATTTCTCTTCTTCGTTGGCTTTCAATGCCTCCATTTAGGTATCCATATATCATAGCACTTAGATCTCATAGCTCGCCGGGGTAACTGTTAGATATATTGAGGTCGCTTATGTAATTCACATTTTTCACGACGATATGTGTAGGTTCTTCAAATGCTGAATACACTTTGCAATATCCAAACCTTATAGGACCATTCAAAATAATATAGTCACATATCGTTCTGCTTTGGCGTCGACACCTTGAGCGAAGACTCAAATCGTTGTCTTCCAATCTATAGACTTCGGGCTGTCTTCAAGTACCCCTGCACGCTGTGACGTAAGTATCAAAATGTTAGAATCTTTATCAAGTAGGTTGGCAATCATTCCATCACAGCTTCAATTTTTTACACGTTTGATGCTGATGATCTAAATTTTATTTCACTACATTATAACATGGCAGTACCCGAACGTAATCGCCCTCATCTTCCCTTCCGAGTCGGAGCAATCTCTTTCTTGATGATCTTCACGAAAATCATACAATCATTATTTCTAATTTTAGTAGCTGTTATGCTGACCAACAAGAAAGAATTGATTCTTGACGTGCTCGGTGCCACCTTGCGTACTCTGACTCCTTTTGCGTTGCTTGTTACCAAAGACAAGAATTTTCCAGTATTCGTTCGTGGTTCTGCGGAAATAATTAATGTCCTCAGGAGTGTACTTTGTCATATTAGTGCTAAGTCGTAACTTATCTTAGGGTTTGACTATTGCAACAGACCTTTTGACTAAGAGTTTGACTACCACAGACGTTTTGACTAATGCCACAGACAAAACACCTCAATTGGCTAATTTGAGTAACGTCAATATGATTGGTCAATAAGGTAGCTATATAACTGCTTCAACGTAAGATATGTTATATAATGCAATGTTCTCTAGATCGGAAATCTGATACACAAACAAAGTCGATGACGGTCCTTAAAATACGACTCTGAACCCGAGGTAAAAATAAAACATGGTCAGGTTATCAATCTCTGCACCTTTGGTCCGGGTCTTCTTAAACATATCGCCATTAAACCTTCTTCTGAAGCTAGTTGCTTTATCAACTCTGCGGTAGTACGTTTAAGAATCCTTCTAGAATAGCTCACTTGTTGTCACTCACATGATATACATGTGCGTGTTTAAACACCATTCCCCGACAGACATGGTCAAGCAGTATATCAAAAATCGTGAGAATTTGGATCGGAATTGCCACATGCACATCGAGAAAGATTATTATCCAATTTTCACAGAAAGTCGAAAAACTGCACAACCTTCGTGTGTAGTAGCTCCAATCGACGTTATAAGCACGACGACGGAATAGAAATTGGTGCGAGGGGACAGAATGAGAATTCGTGGTAGCGCATTAACGCATAATTTCCCATTCTCTTCTCTTCATAAACTTTAACAAATGCGAACTTTGAAGACTGAAGCTGCGAAAGCTAACTGATATTAATCTGCGACCAGTTTTCTGATGGTGCTTCATGCTTCATCGCGAAGCATGTTTGGCGCGATGCCTAGGCTATTTAGAATAACAAATATATCTTGGAAATTTATTTCGAATATTCGAATAATCTGGGCAAATAAGAAAAGAAATGATGTTTAAGTGAACATATTCAGCGCCGGTATTATCCTATTTTTTTGACTGAAATGGAGAAGTATCATAGTATATTTTATACGTTGAAGCAGTGATATAGCTACCTTGTCGATCAATCATGTTAACGTTACACAAATTAGCCAAGCAGAAGTGTTTTGTCTGTGGCATTGGCCAAAACGTCTGTGGCAATAGTCACACCCTTCCTCTTAGCACGTCTCTGCTGGCAGACTTCGCAACATGCGATACACCTTCTTCAATTAATTACAGGTTGAGCCTAGATTCAGCCTTTCAATCACAAAACTTGTAAATATAGCTTCATGGTGACCTATCCATGCAGGTGAGTCCTTTTTAGCTTATCCTGCACGCGATATAACTTCTGCACACAGTCATATAGAAGACTTTTGCTCGCCCTCGTAGTAGATCGATACGAGTCCATCCCTCATCATCACGTTAGTACTTTGCACCATAATACGCTTCGCAAGCTTCATCGAAAGGATACCTTCGCCACTAAAAGTCACGTATAGGCATTCCTTGCCAATAGCTATATGGTTCAGTAAGCTTCAATCAGATGCGTTAATCATGACATACTTGTAGAGTACGAGTACAGAAGTCCCCGTTACAGCGTCCCGGAATTTTTGTAAATACAATATTGAAGTCCTTGCGCTAGACTTCTTCACTCTCGGAGTGTGCTCGATTGATATATAATTGATTTGTGTGTCGAAGAGGACGCATAGCACCACGTAGTCTTTGGATAATTGAGAACGACTCAAAAGATACACTTGAAAAGAAATTGATCCCCAAATTGTACAAGTTTACTACATTGCTTCTTTCTACGACATTTCATCGAACGGCGTATTCAACTTGTTGAAGCTGTGTCAAATGCAGATAAGGATTATTTCCGCAGATGTAGCATGCTCAACTTTCAATTCAGCTCATATGGGACAAAGAGATAAGATGCCGAAAAAGACCGAGAAGATAATCGATTGTGGAACATGACAAGCACAAAACGTATTGAGTGGATGGTCTGTGCGAAAAGGGTGCCAAGTGAAGAAGCGGAATTATAGATTGCTATTCCCACAATCATAGCACACGCCAACATTTCTGAGCCCAAAAGCGAGCCAGAAATTTGACGACTCGTTACGCGTCTTACCATTTCTAATTTTTGAAAAGTAAAGCTAGGCAATAGACCTTATTCCTGAGTTACGCCATCCCTAAATAAGGAACAGCGAATACCGCTCGTATCGCCTTGTGTTACTCCAGCGTTTTGAAGAGCATCATCATCGTCGTAGGAACTTCGCTCGATAAGCGCTTCTGCAAGGGAGAAGCGGTAAGGATTCCGAATAATGTATCTGCCTTCTGTATCCATATATACTTAGCGTCAATATATTCTAGCATGCTTCTTATCCTGTAGGAATAACATTACTATGACATCCTGTAATTTATGGACTCAATCCAAAGTTTCTATTGGTCCATTATGGCGCTGCTAGATAACGACCCTTGCTGCGGCCCTCGCATTTTTCCGTCTCTTCGAGTTTTCTGGAATGACGTGAACAAAATACTACATAATTTTGATTATCTCTAGATTCATTTCGCTGATCAATTACCTCGTATAGATACGATGAGCTCTCTAACAATAAGATAAACAGTGTAATCCAGCAAAGACGGAAATAAACAAGCCACATCTAAGGTGAACGGACCGATAATCAGCAGTCTACAATGGATTAAGTTGGACGTTGAACCATTCTAGCAATACAATACTAGAGATGCGAGCATCGATTTACTCACTCTCCCGAGAAGATTCGGTCGCATTCGCCGGAATAAAAACGTAATCTTCACGAGGCATACCCGCAGATTCTCAAATGCCGGTAAAGTATGTTTTTTGTTTATGCGAATATGACCATTTTGCTTGAACAGAGCTAAGACTACTAACGAGGTCAATTAATATTTATACCCTACTGTTTTTACTACAAGCGAAAGCGATAGGCTGATGGACTTTGACTTCAGTGCAAGATTATTTGTGTTCACCAAGTCTTTTCTGAGTTATTCACCTGGAAAAGTTGAGATATGTCTGAACCAAAATCATGTAATAGGCCAGTAGAGGAGGAATGTCGGGTTATACTGAAAGCAAAATCCAGCTAATAGCGTGAGAAGTTTGATGCATTCTATTTCAGATGAAGGCTTTGTAACGGTATTGCACGTCGGCTGTTTTGAGTGATGCGTGCAAGAGGTGCTAATAGGGATTACCTTAAGTGGATAAATACCAGTTAGCCAGGAGCCGTACTAAGTACGAAATGAAAGCGGGGCGTCTATCAGTCGTCAAATGGTGTGCGCCACACTAGGATGAACGTGGCCATTCAACTAGGACTAGAATCCGAGTTGCATCTGCATTTATACTTGTCTATGTCGTACCCACAGCAATGATGCTCGACTTTCAAAAAATCCACCAAATGATCCTTGCGTTGCGAGTGAGACAAAACTTTTCCAATACGAATGAGTTCATCCTGATCGTTACACTGTCCTCGAAAGTACCGACAGTGCGTACTAAACGTGGTGTAGATCACGGCAAGTGATGAAACTGCTGGAGTCGCCGATCGCTGATCGAACGAACGACGACTGCGATCGGTCCAGACGAATTGTAGCGTCTCCGCTTGCATTGCAAACCGCAAGTGTGATATAATCTGCTGATAAAACTTCCACGCCGGGCGTAATGCTGGCACAATTGCACATGCAATATGCGTCCAACGTGGTCGGGACGAGAAGAACTGATCCCAATTAGGTAGTAACTCCATCCATGATTGTTTCCTGTGGTCGTACAATATAATGTCGGGATGACTATCCTAAAAAAACCCAAAACAAGATCGAGCTGGCAATATCCGAAAGGTCAGTCGAAACTTTGAATCCCTGAAAATCGCTAAGCCACGCTTCCAAAGATGCCGTGATGTTTCCGTAAATGTTCCAGCTTATTCGGTAGGCACGCAGTAGATGGGAAAGAGTTGCCATCTCTTTGCTTTGTATTCTCACATAAAAGAATCTGCCTCTTGTGCTTGGGTGGATCCAAGTGATGGGACCAATCGTCTTGTGGATACGCGTATTATCTGAGTGACTTCATTGTAAAGTCGACTAACCACGTCCGATGTATTCAGCTATTCATAGTTCTTGTAGTGATCGACGAATGCTTGCTTCGTTGGATGCGTATCGCTTTCTAGAGAAAAAGTCTTAAAGACTTCAAATCTCGAAAATTGTAGCAGACGATTTTGGGCATGTGTGATGTGTCTCGTACACGATGCCAATTCTACAAAAGATTTTGCGCACTCGATCACGAGTAAAAGATATATACTCTAACTTTTTTTGCGCAGTGGGATTACATCGTAAATTTACCTCGACATCCGAGACGGTTTCTCTAGGATTACTATCGACGCGTTTGTTGTCGCTTCAGCTGGACCTGTAACCTAATATGTACCGAGAGAAGCTTATTGCAGAAATGCGAATAGAGTTAGTTTCATATATTGCTTAACGAGCCACTTAGTTAATTTTTTCTATCTGGACTTGGCTTCTTACCTTCTATCAGAACATCAGAGATGCAACACCTTCGAGCAGGAAATTTAAAACATGTCGCTATGGAAAAAGGCTAGAATGCATGCTAGCGTGGAGCCCGAGAATTCGTTCATGCTTGATCACCAAACTGTGTTACAAGAAAACTTGTTGGCTAAAGCACCCACCACTTTGCGGAGTAATCTTTATATTAGGTCCGAGTCAATACCCCATATCTTGGGTACGGAGCCACTTTCGGATGCAATCGCGCTTACGCACCACATCGACATGGCTAAATGCTCCAATGGGAGAGCACATCATCTTGGCGAAAACATTATTTTAAATGTGCCATCAGATCGATTGGAGCATTACAATTACCGATTTGAATGTTCTCCAACGCCATCATTACCACATGGAACAACCGATGTGGTTCCGCTGCGACCAACAATTACAATATGAAGCCGCTACTCACAATCCGAGCACGTGGTACAATCTTGGGATAATGGATTAACCACACATCGCGCATTTCGATTAATCGTTCGCTGCAGCTTTTGACATCCAAAGCCTTCAAGACTTTCTTCTAGAAAGCGACGCATGGCCAACGAAGCACTATTTCGTCGACATATGTAACAATTGCGAAGAGCTGAACACATAGGATATGGCTGAAGAAAAGTTGATGAGTCCACTTCACAATGAAGTCCCTCAGACACTGCGGCGTTTTCAGTCGACGATTGGTCTCATCGCTTCGATTCAACCAAACGCATGTGGCAGATCGTTGTATGTGGGACTACAAAGCAAGGAGAGGAAACATTATTTCTCATCTATTTCACGCTCTCAGCTCTCACATATCTTCTGGATCCTCCCGAACCAACCAAGAGTCATCCGATGTTGAAACATTAGTCGTCACGAGAGAGATCGGACGCAGTGGATTCAGAACGAGTTGGAGCATTTATGTCCACATCACGGTATCCTCGGAAACATTACCTACCCACTTTCGAAGATCTACAATTTCGTATGGCCTTTCGGATCTCGTTTCTGGTTCTTAGAGGATAGTCAGCCCGACATTCATTTGTGCCCGCAGCCTTCGTGGGGCGCAGTGGGATTCGATCCAACATCCATTTCTAGAGTGCGATCACACAGATGGAGTTACTCGCTACGTGAGATCAGTTTTTCTCATCCCGACCACGTTCGACGCATATCGCATGTGCAATTGTGCCAGCAATACGGCCGAGAAGGAAAGAAAGTCAGCAAAATATATCCAATTTATGGCTTGCATTGCAAGCGGTGACGCTGCACTTCGTCTGGACCGATCGTAATCGTCATTTGTTCGATCAGCAGTCAGCAATTCCGACAATTTCAGCACGTTCCGTGATCTACATCACGTTTGGTGCGCACGTTCGGTTCTTTCGAAGTCATGTTACGATCTAGACGAACGCATTCGGCTTGCCAAGGTGCTACATCAACTCGCAACGCGAGGGTCATTCGGTGGATTTTTCAGAAGTCGAAGATCTTCGATTCGGGTACGTCATAGGCAAGTCAACATGCAAATACAACTCGGATCTAGTCCTAGTTGGATGACTACGTTCAGCCAAGTGTGACGCATGCCAATTTTTCTAAATACGGTACTTTTGGACAATTTTACATTTTACATTTTTACACACTGGACACCATGGCGGTTAAGGGTACCGCAATATAGGACTATCAGCGAGAAGACATATTATCATCTCTCACAGGTATTTTCATGAAGCGGTTTACTATGTTTATATGTTATTTGAGATAGCCTAGACAACTACAGAAGTCAGTTACTCTAATTCTAGTAATACATACATATTCAACTGAGCTTACGGAAAACTTCTCAATTTGCCGGCTACTACGTAACCCGCCAAGTTAGTACAAAACAACTCGAAAAACTACCTTTTTCAACTCTTTCCTCTCGAAAACAATGGTTCACGTCGACATATCGACACAACCAAGGGTGCTGGCGTCCACTTGTAGTGACGTGGCAACCCTCATGAGTCACCCTGTTTTGGGTGATTGCATGATTGTTGATGAGTCATCACCCCTATGTGATGACGTGGAAAGTACCCCCACCCCCTGTGTGACGGTACAGGTTAATACCGGTACTACCGGTGTAGGGTGTGGTACCGGTGGTACAAGCGGTACTGTCGTTGCTTCGTCACAGAGTGACCCAAAGGCAACTACAACTGCAAGTGTGGACGACACCAAAGGTCCCAAATAATCAAGTCGCAGGAATCCTTGCGTAAGGACCAGGCTAGAGCTCGGGCGAAATTTCGCGTGGAGCTCCCAAAGCCGAAAGCCTCGGACATCGAGTCTTTTTTGCGATTGTATGCTGATGGACAACATCCCGCGTGGTCGGTGTTGGCTGAAAAATTGGAGGCAGCGAAGCCTTTTAAGGTCTCCAAGGCCACCTTTCCCATGATTCTGGAAACAGGTCAAGCGTTGGTGCGTACATCAAAAGGGAAAATCCTGTCTTCCCTTATAAAAGATCATGGGAATCCAGTATTCGAGAGTCTATTGGAGAGCAGAGCCATTGCTCAAGTATCAAAGATGCCTGGTGGCAATCTTCGAGTGATGGTTTCCACCGAGGATGCTTGTCAACAGCTGGAGTGCCAGCCGATAACCATCCTCGGGTCTAAATACTTTTTTAGGGAGTATGATTCTCTCGAATCCAAATACTACCTGGATATATTTGGAGTGGGCGTGAAGGAAGAAAGGATTCCGATTTCACGTTCCCTTCACAGTCTAGGATGTCCAGTCGTCGTTGCTACTTTCCGCGAAACTGTTCCGTGCAAGGGTGTCGTGATGTCGACGTGGAGAGTGTACTTTAGTACTCCTACGTGCCCTCCACAGCTGGTCCGCATCGGTAAAGTATGCGAACAAATTGCATAAGAAAAGTTGCTTTACCCTGTGCGATGGAAACACGCTCCTATCCCATCGGAACGACCACGTTTTGGTCAACGTGGTCCTTATTGCTTGGATTTGTGTGCTATATCAACCACGATAGCACGGCAACAACAATCGAACAAGCAAAAGCAAAAGCAAAACCACATTCAAAATCAGCCGCAACAAAAACCACAACAGCAACCAAAACAAACAAACGCGCCAACGGAGCTCGTGGTGGCACCACAAAAGGTAGGGAAGCCAGTTCTCAGTCAAGAATTGGAAGCGAGGAAACCTGAACGGAAGCTATCCGATCAAATCTCGTTGGAGCTCAATACTCCCCCAACTATCACACCACCAGGGGCATCAGCCTTATTGCAGCCGTCTCCTCCCATCCTCCAACTGACCAGTCAGTCATACTCACAACCACGGGTAGAGCGGGATGGGGATGTATCCATGAAGTTGGCATGGACGAGTGGGAAACGTAACCGGGTGGAACCGTTCGAACAAATGGTCTCCAAAGCACCACCTCTTGCGCCTCCGAAACTAGCGACGAGTAATTATTTTTCTGTACTCGCAACTATGGAAGTGGAGATCGAAGAAGTAAAAGCGGTTGCCAATCCGGAGAATGTAAATCGCGTTCAAATCATCCCCGTGAAAGCATGGATGCCACAAGAGGTGGCCACCTCGAAAGAGGCGGCACACTTTTATCAGAAACGGCATACAACGATCGAGAAATCGGAACGACCAACCCGAGTTGGTGAAATAGGGGAGCTAATGGAAATCGGTTCCAAAAATGCCCTTCATTCGCTCCGACCGGACAAGCTGGTTCAAGCGGATTCTTGCATCCCTCATGTGCGAAAGCTAATCCAGTTCTGCACGAATCCGGACAAAATCATCCGAGCGGCACTTGATCATCCGATCATGATGAATGGTGTGCTACTCGCGTGTATGGAGTCGAATGATAAAGCTTTGGATGAAGTGGCGCATCTACTTATGATAAATCGCGTTTTTGCAACTCACAATCTCGGCGAAGAAATTACTTTTGCGACGCGATGGAGTCGCAACGTTGGTGGAAAAATTCCCTCCAAGCGATCGGTATTGTTCGAGAAAGTAATGTCGTGGTGGACGTCAGTGCCGGACATCGTTATCGGTTTGACTCGAGCAACGAAAGCTCTCGCGTTGTTGGAACTTTTATTCATGTGTACTGCTCCGACATTCTACACCAACGACCACTGGATCCAATATCTCACCGATGGACCAGTGATCTGGATTCCGGGTGATCATTGTCGTTTACTTCCAACCAATGTGATCATATCCTTCTTCCGCTCCGACGTTGGCATAAAGTGTTGGTCGCAATGGTTTGGAGGTAGATGGCGTGGACTTCTCCATGGTGACATCGCTGAGCTTTCCGTCAATCTCAGCTTTTTTCCAGAGGAGCACACAACACTTCACCTCTCACACAAGATGGTGAAATGAGGTTGATTACTGGTCCACTTCAGCGTGAATGCTAAGGGCTCCTCGATTATTTCGACGTGAACAATATCTCAGCACTCACGGTGAATGTTAATGGAATACATAAAAATGGTCATCTTTTTATCGACCACATCTTATCACAACACTCCATTTGTTCTGTTCAAGAAACCAAGTTTCACGATCACAACCAACTGGACTCATTTCAGTTTTTATTATCCTCAAAAATGCAGCACAAAATGTTTGTCAATGACCACAACAGTGCTTTCTCCATCCGACTCAAAACCGCAGTGGCGGCGTCATGACAATCCTTCGTTCGGACTTTCCCGGTTATACAACAGCTGAAGAACTCACAGATCGAAGCATTCGGAATCGCTATTTGGTTCTGCGTCTTCTCATTCACGATGCACCGGTGTATATTCACAATGTATATGCACCGGTCAAGGCCGAGGAACGAGTGGGTTTTTATGAGTTAT
Organism: Albugo candida; assembly: GCA_905220665.1. Taxonomy (NCBI): domain Eukaryota; phylum Oomycota; class Peronosporomycetes; order Albuginales; family Albuginaceae; genus Albugo; species Albugo candida. Next base: position 191,712 of record CAJNAR010000191.1, read on the forward strand.
TGCTTTCCAACACTTTCGAATCGACCGCAACACATATAGTATTTGGTGATTTCAACACACCACTCGATCCAGCTATCGACGCTTCGAGTGGAACAATTCGACACGAACCAAGTCGATTAGCGTGTTTGGAATGGCTTTCACAGCTGGGTGTGGTAGACGCTTGGCGAATCCAACATCCGAATGAACAAGTATTTACAGGACCATTACATCGCAAGAATCGACTTGATTATATTTGCATGTCGGAAGAGCTATTCAATATGGTATACAAAACCTCTGAGTATTTTCGTCCACGACATGCGGGAGATCATCTGGCACAAAAAGTAACTTTTGCAAATCCAACTCAATCACCCGGTCGAGGATATTGGAAATGTTCATTACGACTATTTGAATATCCTAAAGTTGTCGAAGCAATCAAATTGGAAGCGATTTTGGTGCTCGAACAGTTACGGACAACTTCGAATCCCGGTAAAATGTGGGAAAGTTGGAAGACGAAAATCAAGAAACAGCTTCAAAGCATTGAAAAAAAGTTTGCACAAGATAGCCGACGTGATGTTGAGTCTAGCCAGCGTGTTTTGGAAGTCGCAGCAGCTCGCTATCGCATCCAAGACACCAATGAGTCACGGTATTTTTACGAATCGAGTCTCCAACAATTTAAAATTTCAGTCGAAAACAACGCGAAATACAACCAAGATGAAAGCTTCGACCATCACGTGAAGCATATGGAAAACTCTTCAACGCATTTTTTTCGCCCTCCGGATAGTTCTTGTCGTCGCGTGCCGATCGAAAATATCATCACAAAATGTGGTACCGTGACATCGAACCCGGGGGAGATTATTGACGAATTCAGAGATCATTGGGGTGGCGTCATGGGCTCTGTTTATAGCTCTGAGACCGACTCACATGTTCCAAGTGAAGGAAAGCAAAAAAAGTTACTCGATTCGATTCAAGTTTCACTTGCCTCAGCAGAGCAAGACCGTCTCTCCACTCGGTTAAGTACGACCGAGATGGCGGAAGCGATCAAGCACATGCGGAGTAGTTCTTCTCCAGGTATGGATGGACTACCAGCTGCATTTTATCAGCTTGATCCGGAAACGTTTGGCGAGTGTCTGAAGATCGTGTTCGAATATCAACTGGAAAGAGGAATTTTACTTCGATCACAACGTCACTCAGCAATCACACTTTTATACAAAAAAGGATCACGAGGTGATCCTGGCAACTATCGACCGATCGCACTGCTTTGCGTTGATGTAAAAGTACTTTCAAAAGTGTTGGCGTATCGATTGCAACGTTTTTTGCCAAAATTGATCCATCAAGATCAAAAAGCATTCGTGCGAGGAAGGTCAATGCATCACCATATTCGACATCTGACCGACATACAAGACTTGGTCACTCATCGTGGGGAGGAAGCATATGCGACTTTTCTCGACTTTGAGAAAGCTTATGATCGAGTCAATTGGACGTACATGTTTCGCGTTTTGGAAAAAATGGGCGTTGGAAAAAGTTTCATCGACTGGGTTCGTCTTTTGTACAATAACACAAAAGCGCAGTTGATGATTAATGGAAATATCACACCGTCCATTACACCACAACGTGGAGTGAAACAAGGTGATCCTCTCTCAGCATTACTTTTTCTGATGACGATCGAACCTTTGGGAAATTTACTTCGTCAACATGAAGAACATGGCATTTGGATTAATGGCACGACTGTCGCAACTGCATTATTTTTTGCGGACGATTCGACATTGCTTTCAGAGACACCAAATGGTGTTTTGACGCAACTCGAACTCGTCCAAGTCTATTGCGATGGATCGGGTGCGAAACTCAACTTGAGTAAATCATCCTTGCTCTCGTTGAATCGGACCAAGCCATGTCCACGTATTCCCAATTTGACCATAATGGGTCCGGAGGATTCGGTCAAGTATTTGGGTATTCCGTTCAGCCAGAAACCAACTCACTCGATGGTTATTTCAACTCTCGACAAGCGTTTTTACGATGGGTTTGGTGTATGGTTTCGACGAGCACGAACTGTCCGTGGTCGACTACTGGTTGCGCAGACGATGATTTTATCACATTTGTGGCATTACACGATGCACGTAGACATACCAGCAGTGACAATTCGACAGTGGCAATCGATGTTAAATCGATTTGTGCTTGGTCGGAAACACAAAAAAGATTCAAAACATGTTCACCTGCTCAGCAAAGAGTTTTTATATCTTCGCCGACAAGATGGTGGACTACAAGTTCCTTTTTTGGTGGGACGACTAAAGCTACAACGTATTCAATTCTTTCAGCAGTTCGCATCCGATGCGTCAACAAGTATTCCCGCGAATTGGACAACTGCTTCGACGGAATTATTACAGCTTATCCAACCTCCCTTTGGACCACACAAGCCGATGGATATATTCACCATCGCACCAAATCGACATGGGAAAATGGTTCAATGAAAGAGCATTTCTTCATGGTGGAAACAAGCATTTAGAATGTGGCATCAGATGGATTGGAGCATTTCAATATCAGATTTAAATGTTTTACAACGCCGTCAGTACTACATGGAACAGCCGATGTGGTTTCACTGCGACCAAAAATTACATTACGAAGCTGCTACTCGTTATCCGAGTACGCAGAACGTCTGGTACAATCTTGGCATGGTGTGTGAACCACGTCGCACATTTCGAAAAACGTTTGCTACACTTTTCGACGTTCGAAGTTTGCAAGACTTTTTTCGTGAAAGCGACACATGGCCAACGAAGGAAGATTTCGTCGCCAACTATTACAACGACGAAGAGCTGAACACATCGGATATGTCTGAAGAAAAGTTGCTGAGTCGACTTTACAATGAAGTCACTCAGATTCTCCAGCGTATCCAGTCGACGATTGGTCTCATCACTTGGATTATACCAACTACAAGTGGCAGATCATTTTATGTGGGAGTAAAAAGCAAGGAAAGGAAATATTATTTTCCATCTATTCCACGCTCACAACTCTCACGAATCGTCTGGAAACCTCCCGAACCAACCAAGAGTCATCCGATGTCGACACATTGGTCATCACGGGAGAGATCGGACGCACTGGATTCAGAACGAGTTCGAACCTTTATGGCTACATCACGGCATCTTCGAAAACGTGTATTACCAATTTTCGAGGATTTACAGTTTCGTCTCGCCTTTCGGATGTTGCCAGTTCGATCTCGTTTCTGGTTCTTAAACGATATTCAGCCCGACATTATATTGTGCACGCAGCCTTCGTGTGGGGCAGTGGAATCCGATCAACATCTCTTTCTAGAGTGCGATCACACGGCACAGTTATGGAGGGAGTTACTCCCTAGTTGGGATCAGTTTTTCTCCTCTCGACCACGTTGGACGCATATTGCATGTGCAATCGTACCAACACTACGGTCGGATTGGAAAGACTATTTCGACATTATCTCAGATTTATGGCTTGCATTGCAAGCAGTGACACTGCACTTCGTCTGGACAGATCGGAATCGTCGTTTGTTCGATCAGCGATCACCAACTCCGACAGTTCCAGCGCTTTCCGTCATTTACATCACGTTTAGTGCGCACGTTCGGTACTTTCGAAGACAGTGTTACGACCAAGACGAACGCATTCGGCTTGCAAAGGTGCTGGATCAACTCGCAACGCAAGGATCATTTGGTGGATTTTTCAGAAGCCGAAGATCATTACTGCGGGTACGGCACAGACAAGTCAAAATGCAAGTGCAACTCGGATCCTAGTCCTAGTTGGCTGGTTCTGCTCACCGTAGTGTGGCGCACACCAATTTACAAACCACGGTACTTTTGGACCATTCTTACAACTTTACAACTCTACAACTTTACAGCATTTCCAGCATTTACAAGCTGGACACAGTCTCGTATTAAGGGTGCTGAGGCTACTACGATACGAGATTATCAACGAGAAGACATATTATCATCTCTCACAGGTATTTCACGAAACGTTTTTTATATGTATATATGTTATTTAAGATAGCCTAGGCAACTAGAGAAGTCAGTTAGTCTAATTCTAGTAATATAGACACCTTCAACTGGAGGTCGTTGGTTCGATCCCCGGCAATGTGGGCAGCGGTTTGAGCCCACCCAAGCAATAAGCTTGGAAAATATCTGCCTCCCTAGGTTTGAAGTCAGACTTAAGTGATATACACACGGTCACGGGCTCATGATAGGATAAGGAAGGTAGTTAGAGAACCAGATAAAACAGTGTAATGAAATCCTTGAAACTAAACGATTGGTTAGAATTTTAATTTTCCAAAAATAAAACTACAGTTTTCGGCAATTTTTTCTTCCAACGCAACCGTCTTCGCTCACCTGCCAACAATATGAACCATAGACACGCCCTTTTACATCATGCTAGTCAAATGATTAAGAGCAACCAGTAATAAGATGCATTGTGGGATAAGCAATGTTCGGAATGAGGATGGGGAAGCCTACAGCAACATCATCAGTTTTATGAGCAGCAATAAGTAGCGCATCAGCAACTACTCCAGACATTTGTGATTGCTGTTTTGTTAAGGGAAGATACGCATAATTTGACATGCGCGATGCCCCTGTATGGTGTCGGCCCTGAATTTGACTTCGCCGTGCTCTTAACGGGATATACGTTTGAGTGATAAAGTGCAGTGCCCAACATTATTGTTGTGCTTGACCCACATGAGCATATGAAGCTGTCTCAATGGCCGTCGATGCTGTAGAGCAGCGTTTAAGAAGAGGTCTAATCCATTGTGCTGACGTCTTCGGTCACCGAGAATATCGCACTGCTTTACAGTTTGTGGATCTTCGCCGACCAATGGCGCTACCAGGCGCGTCAGTTTTAAATCAGCGACCTTATAATTAGCAGGCACACGCTCTGCCCACTCCCAAGGGGGATCGAAACAATGAACTTCGGAGGGCGAGGGGAGGAAATGGATGCGTGGCTATGCGTACTCTTTGCTGCAGAAGACAATATATGTAGTCCATCGGACTAGCATCCATGCAATCACGACAACTAGAGATTTTGTTGATTTTCAAGAGATCCTTGAATAATAGATCTCTGTAGCAAGCCGTGTGGATTCTATATCATTTATTTTGCTGGTAAGTATCGCTCGGAGACCTTTCCATCATTATTTTGTGACACTCTTGGACACTACATAACTCTTTGAGTAAAAGTTAGGTCTTCGAAGTCCTTCCGCCATCAAAGCAGAAGGTATTACCTGCAATAGCATTGATTTAAACTTTGAATGAGTGATTATGTGGTTGTCACCGAATTTGGTAAGATCCGATCATTTGCCCCAACTTTGCATGGAATTGATCGGAGAATAATGCCGTTCGCTGATTCGCAGACAGAAAAGTGTGTTCATAGTTAGGCAATTCTTTTATCGAATTAATCTTATAAGTGGTAGTTACACAGGCGCCAAGACAGCCGACAAAGACAGGATATGTAGCTTTGCATGATACTTGACACCTCATGCGAAAGATTTTCAACTTCAGGTTACAGAAAATCTTTACTTTACACCAGATCAGGCTATAAAGTGGCGTCGGTAAGGACCGTAAGACAAAGACAAGATGGAGAGGTAAAGCTTTTTCAAATAAATGATTGAGAGGTCGCAGTCGGCCAGGTGAGTTTTTGATTCACGTTCACTCAGTGACTCAAAATGCACAAATAGGTCACAAGAATGTGAACGATTCCCTTGTATGTGCTTTTTTTTATTGTCACTAGTCCGTATCGACCGAAACAATGCTGGAATTTGGAGTGTTCGACGTGTATTCGAGGAGCCGTTGATTTATACACGTCACGTTCAGTCTTTATTTAGCATTACGGTTAGTAAAAGACCGACTATTAGCAGCAATATATCATAAATGCGATCCTATCCTGCAATAGAGAAAGCCGAACAAGCATTCTACGCACGTCGAATTCGATTGTGCTTGACTAGTAAAAATTTGCTACCTTTCACAAAAAATGAGGTCAGGATTTGCACAGGATCATTAATTGATCATGGCGAACATGAGACCAACGCGAGTGAAAATTTTCGATGCTTTTGTACCGAGTGGGACCAGGATTTTAACTTACTTCTCAACGATATGCATGCTATCGAGCAACTTACAGCACAAGATTACCAATTGCTACAAATGGGTAATCGAGACAAAGATCCAGTTTCAAAAAAAAAATTTGCGAGCAAGTACGCACCTCGTGTTCGGTCAAAATATGTCTGTCCGAGAAAGCGCAATAGATCAAGCATTACTTTCAAAATTGAAAAAAAGTCAGACAACAAATTATTGCCTCTTCACAGTAATTCTGACTCCGAAGTCGTATACAATGCAGCTAGCTTCATTCAGCGATCATGGCGTCAACGATGCGATAATTTGAAAAAAAGCTGAACAGATTTTGCAAAAAGGAAAGTGTGCAATGAAATACCGAGCATGGCAACAATGGAATCAGCACGTGATTGCTCACAAACATTTCCGCAAAAAATGCGAGACTAGCCTGTGCGGGGTGATAACAGATGCCAAGATTCGGGAGCGTGCACCAGACCATGTTTATTTGGATGGAAAATACGGAATGGCGAAGTGGTATCATAATATGCTATCAAAACGTAAAATATGGAGAAGCTGGCTCAAACAGAACTCATCGAAAAGAGCTGCCGGAAGGATATAAAGAGCGTTCTTGGAAGGTCTAATCGAGACTTAACATCACAATAGTGGCTTATCTTGATCAACGGCTCATCGTCATCTGCTCAAATCAATCTTCCTGGTCTCGAGGAGGATGTCGACTAGTAATTTTTAAGAGGTGAATTTAAGTCTCCATATCAGTGGCAGCAGAAGAGGTCAAGTATTTTCCTTGATTGATAAGCCTTGGATTGCAGACGTAGTGCCTCGTCACACTCTAAACGGAATCTCGCAGAGGTGAATCCAATCACTCAAACTGACTTTCAGCTTTTAGATCTTTTTGGAAGCTATATTCTCAATTTCCAACGACTTGGCATCTCACATAATCATCTTCCGTATAGTTTATAGTAAGTGTACCAACGTCGTGAGCGTTAACACTATAATAGTATTGTATAAAGCCAGAAAGCTTATTTTATCCGCAGTTACAGCAGGTTCTTGAATCATCGGTGATGCAGGTATACCCTTCAATTCTGTCACTCCCTTGATTGCAAAATAGCTAATTGCTGACATGGCATACTTGATCTTCCTCATCGAAGATATTAGTAAAATTTACATAGTAGGGTAGATATAGAAGAATTGTATGTATTTTCATGAGTCTCGGGTCACAAAGATCTGCTTAGTGCGCGCACAAAACAACTATAATACAAGAACCGCTATGAGCCCTTCCACACGAAATGTCTTGATAAACTGGTGCTTTAGTTTCATACAGAACTTAGTATACCGTCTTAGTGGCAATACTTTTCTTGATATAACGGCACCATGATATATAATAAGCATCACGATTCGGTTACATAGTTTGCCACCTAGGTGCGCATAAAAGCATGGGAAAAATAGGTGGCGTTCAGTTAAGGTGTCATGTTACTAGAATTAGACAGACTGACTTCTCTAGTTGGCTAGGCTATCTTAAACAACATATGAAATATAAATAGCGTTTCGTGGAAATTCCCCCTGTTAGAGATGATATTATGTCCTCTCGTTGACAGTCCTGTATTGCTGTAGCCAGAATCACTACAATACGAGACTGTGTCTAGTGTGAAAATTTTAGGAAGCTATGAAGTTTGTCCAAAATTACCGTGTCTTGCAAGCTGTGTACGCCACACTAGACTGAACGTAGCCATCCAACTAGGACTAGAAGCAAAGTTGCGCTTGCTCTTCTACTTGCCTGTGCAGTACCCGCAACACTGATCTTCGACTCGTGTATAATTCAATGAATGATCGTTTTATTGTGAATTGATCCAAGACCTTTACAAGCCGAATGCGTTCATCTGGATCGTAACACTGTCTTCAAAAAAACCGAGCGTGCGTAGAGCACGGAAGGGATGGAGCAGTTGGAGTTCTGATCGCTGACCGAGCAAATATCGACTCGATAGTCCAGACGAAGTGCAGTGCCACCTCTTGCAATGCAAGCCATAAATCTGATTTAATTTGCTTATATTCTTTCTATGCCCAAATTGCTGGCACAATTGCACATGCAATATGCTTCCAATGTGGTCGGGATAAGAAAAACTGATCCCAAGAAGCTAGTAACTCCATTCATAATTGTACCGTGTGAATGCAGTCGAGAAGAGATGTTGATCAGATTTCATTGCACCATACGACGGCTGCGCGCACATTATGATGTCGGGCTCAATATCTTTTAAAAGAAGAAACGCAATCAAAGTGGCAACATCCGTAAGGCCAGACGTAACTGTTGATCTTCCAAAATGGGTAGGAAACGTTTCCGAAGATGCCGCGATGTAGCCATAAATGTTTCAACTCATTCCTGAATCCAGTGCGCCCGATCTCTCCCGTGACGACTAATATGTTTACATCGGATGACTCTTGTTTGTTTCGGGAGGAACTCACACGATTCGTGAGAGCTGATAGCGTGAAATGAATGGGAAATATTGTTTTGTCTACTTGCTTTGTACTACCGTATAAAACGGTCTGCCACATGCATTTGGTTGAATCCAAGCGATGAGACCAATCGTCGAGTGAATACGATGTACTATTTGAGTGGCTTCGTTGTAAAGTCGACTCGATAACTTCTCTTTAGCCACATCTGATTTATTCAGCTCTTCGTCGGTGTAATATATGTCGACGAAATCGTCTTCGTTGGCAATGTGTAGCTTTCTCGAGAAAAATCTTGAAGAATTCGGATTTCAAAAAGTCTAGCAAGCGACATTCGAAACGTCGAATATGCTGGCAGGTGAGCAAAGATGATTGCGTTTTAGGAAATTACCAAAACTGAGGTTTTATCCAAAAACAACTATAGTCCTAACCAATTGTTTAAACTAAGTATCAAGTGCGATTAGAATCCCAAAGCACAATCTTAATTCCTTCCGACACTCCTTTCTTTCTGGTTGCACTTGAAATTGTGTCATCTTCAACTTGCATCGTTCGATCCCGTCGCTGTCATAACTTTCTGAAGAAATCTTGGTGTCGAAAACGCCTTTGTCTGCAAGTCGGCCATCATCTGCGATGAATGTACGTACCTTGGTGCGATAATTTGTTTGGCCATGTTAGCTCTGACGAGTAATAGCCGGACGTCGATATGTTTAGCCCTGATACCAATGATGACATACCATCAAAATTATCTTGCAGCAGGGCTTGAGCGTTCAGATGAGGGTGAAGATGCACTGTCACACCAGAAGGCATCAAACATGCATCCTATCGTGATTTTTCTCATCATGCGAGTATTGGACGCACCTCGTGAGATATAACTCTATGCTTTTGCAATTCAGTCGGTCGTGGAAGATGGGCTTAAAAGTTTTCATTTTTTTTACAAGCGGCTCAAATGTTAGTTGCAATCGCGGCACCTTTGGTCAAAATGGATGACTGTTCTTCGACGTTATTGACCTGTGTCTATACTTCAGCAGCACCTCTGTTGGGAAAGCTAGTACCAGGCACGAAAGCTATCGCGCAACGCTTACTTTGTCAAGGATTTCATTACACTGTTTATCTGGTTCTTCAACATCCTTCCTTATCCTATCATGAGTCCCTGATCGAGTGAATATCACTCAAATCTGACTTCAAACCTACGGATGCAGATATTTGCCAAGTTTATTGCTTGGGTGGGCTCAAACCGCTGCCCACACTGCCGGGGATCGAACTAACGACCTCCGGCAGGGGGTCCGTGCGCTCAAGTGCTTAACCGACTGAGCTGGGTACGGACCCCGCGCAACGCTTACTGCTGTCCATCATGCTCCATCCAGTCTATTTGGCTCCGATTACTGCGCTTTCCAAAGAAACTTACGCAGTTAGAGTTCTACAGATGGCCTATCAAGCTTTACTTAGGTCATCGCGAGCACAAGAAGAGCATACAGAATCACTTCTTAGACTTGAAGGCTGTACCACCTTGACATTTAAATCTTATCATTTACGATTACCGCAGGAAGCCCACTCGTATACTGCCAGCAACCTACCGTTTCCACCATCGTGGTTCTATGCGTGATTTTCACGCATGCAGTATGTGACTTCGCGCGACCTTGACCATCAGCGAAAAGCTCAAGTCAGCTCGGGAGGCAATGAAAACATTGGCGACACGAAGAGATTTTGACAGCGTGCTGTCGATATCTCGAAGGACTGGAGACTTTCATCTTGCAATTGTTTGGATTCGAGTTGCCAACTATCACCGCTGAGGAAGAGATCTTTCATCTGTTCCACTCATTTCACAAATGAATTGTTTGTTGAAAACTTGACAGCTTCCATGGAAAATCTTCTCTCAACCATATTGAAGCAGTACTTTAGCGATTATGACCCAAAAACTCTCAATATTTTCGATAGCTTTTGGTCACTATGCTGGATCACTTTTCGAATTTAGACCCGGTAGCTTCCACCTCAATTGATAAGGGCAGATTTGCACAATTCTCGGATAAACTATCTGCCCTACCGAAACCCATGCAAGCTGCTATGATGTTTGTGGAGCGTATCATCAGCAAATTTACGACGACATCGTTTGGCAATAAAGCTTTCGCGCATTTTGTGGTATTGATATTTACATCCAGTTTTCCAACAGAACTGCGAAAATAGAAGTAGCTTCGATTCACGAGATCATTGTCTCCTTCAATTTGACGTTTAACTCTTTATATAATTCTCTTGATCAATAAAATTCCTGCGATGCCTTCGATGCTGCTACGACATCCACTTCCATCGTCTATAATCCCATCGAGTGCTGCTTCTTGCATGACCAGATGATCGCCAATATATGCAAAATGAATACTGGACCAGAGATGCTCTTTCTTGTTTCATCATCCGCCGCATAATCAGCATATGAAAACGCTTCAAGAGTGACTTCTCTGGGATTGGTGCATAGGCACCACCCAAATAGAGCTTTAGATTTTTCGTACCCTTGAGATACTTCACCACTCTGACTACAAACGCCCAATCGGCTGTTCTTGGTGCATGAGTAAGTCTCATCAGCTTCTGCACAGCGAAACTGATGTTTGGACGAGTGCAGCGCGCAAACTATAAAAGGCTCCAGCCAAAGACTAAAACTTCTTGATATTTGGCTTCTTGACTGAATGGATATCCAAGCAGTTTGAATTTGATGTTGTGCTATAGGCGTAGTTTTGACCAATAGGAGTGAGAACCGGATGCGCTTCATCCAGACCCATTTTACTTATCAATTCATATATAGAAAGTTACTGATCCAAAGCGAATCCATCTTCTTCGCTGTGGCGAATTCGCATTCCCAAAATCTTGCTGACGGGTCCGAGATTCTTGATTGAAAGACTTGAAATACTATCAAATGTCGACTCGATGCTCGAAAACTGTCCTCGTTATCATTATATCGCCGACATATACCCCTAAAACCGTATTTGCGCTTGTTGGGTCTTGGTCGTAATATAAACATGATGCTGTGAGACTTTGTTTAAAATATGCATCGCTAAGCTTTCCATGCAAAAGGTGACTCCATAGCCGTTCTTCTTGCTTCAACCCATAAACACTCTTCTGTTATCGTAGTACCACTCGATCACGACTCATTACACCGAGTTCATTCATCTTGGAAATCGATATTCCATTCCTTGAGGTACGTGCAGGTACAGGCCCAAGTTCTTTTCTGTTAGGAATTCACGTACGAATAAGATACGTCAGCACGCCTACCTGGCATTATCCAGATCCTTGCTAAATCTAGTAAGAGCTTCGCTGCCCCAAGGCCATGACTGCTGCAAATATACGAGTCACAGTCAAATGCACGAATCCTTTGATTTAAAGTTTTGATGCCAAGCCTAGTAGCATGAAGTAGGGAACTGCACATTCCAACAAATAAAAATGTAATGGTTGGGTGGGTTAATCTGAACAATGTGATCCAACATGTACAACTTCAATACAATGGAAGAGAGCGCTAGAGCAGTGCTATCGATGAAGCAAGAAAAAGTTTATATCTGTTCTGGAGTTGTTTCTGGGTACAGTCCGTCGTAGTTAGCTCCGAATACTTAATAGTTCTCGCAGGATATCATTCTAGCTTCGAACCGATCCAGCTTCGCGTTTGCGTCCGTTTATGCTCAAATACCCACTTTTGTGGAAGGCTTTGATCTCTTTGATTATTGGTACAATGTTCCAAGTTCGGGTTTCCTCCAGTGAGGCAGTTCTGAGTCTATAAAATCCTTCCTTAACTGACTCCATTGCTTGGTTGTACGTCTTCGGATCCAGCTCAATCAGCACTGACACGATTTCTCAATCCAAAGCTTTCTTTTCTTGGTTTCTTGTAACGATCTTGTGTCTTGGATCCTTCTTGATGAGATCCGCTCACGTTCATATAGCAGTTGTGATGGATTCACTTCCAACGTCGGTATCCTCATTGACTTTCACGTCTACGTCTGTCAAATCCTGTTGGCGTCCCTTATTATCTATTTCCATTTGCTCCTTCTAGCTTTGACTCCACATTTGAGATGTGTTGAGTAATAACGACCGTCTTTGATTTTGGTATATACGCTTTGTACCCTTTAATTACATCGCAATTTCCGATAACAATGCCTAGTCCACTTCGCTTTGCGTGAGACTTTTCCGAATTCGAACTCGAACCGAACAAGGTGAGTCGAATGTTACGACATCAACAAGACTTGTACCCTTTGGAGGGAGTTGTCTTCCTATATTTACTCTGGTTGGGCTTTTATTAAAAATATTAGTCGAAAATTTAGATGCACCTCCTCAAAAATATAAAGTCATAGAGCTTTCATATATCATAGACCACACCAGGTTCATGACTGTCCTTTGCATTCGTTTAGCTTTCCTATTTCTTTGTACTCCATCTTTTTTGCAAAAACGCTGACATTTCTGATCGATTTAACGTCAATAGGCAATGGGAGTATTTGCAATGACGCCGCCACTGCGATTTTGAGTCGTGCTGAAGTGCTTTATCAACGAAGTTTGATTCATGAATTCGACGTTTTATTATCTTGCGCCACTCTTCAGTACGCGTGAGCACAAAATGAATCAATTTCCTGTACTCTGCACCGCCATCAGTTCGAAATACATGAATGTTGCAATCAAATTGCTTCCGAAGTAAATAAAGAAACCTTAGAACTTTGTAGCTGCTTCAACTCAAGTCTTGGCCAAGAATAGGCGGCAATAGTTCGATTTATAGTCGATGAAATTGGCCAAATATCGGCTTGCACGTCGGTCTTGAGGCATGAGGGAACCCTTCAAATCACTGCATATAACTCCACCAATTTGTTCAGTTGGTTAGTTTAGACCGATATCTTTTCGAGACGGCTTGTTCTTCGTTTGCTTGCTTTCCGCGCAAGTACCGCATTCAAATCGTTAATGGGCATCAATCTTAACCCCTGATTCCAGAAGCTTTTCTATACGCTCAATATTATCGTACTTTAGCTAGATTAATCGTTGATGGAAGTGTAGAAGACTTCACGTTTGCTTGTTTGTTTTGTTCACGGAATCAATTGAAGCGAGGATATCCATAACACTGGATACTCGTTCTCGATCTTCTGTCTCGACAATGAGAACGTTCTTGACCATAGTAAATTTAAACACGATCGCACCATCAGAGTTACGTCAACAACTCTTGTTCAATCTGCTTGATACATCACCCTAAACCCTTTAACCTGTTGGCAGGTGAGTGAAGATGGTTGCGTTTCAGAAAATTGCCCAAACGGAGGTTTTCTTGTAAGATAATTGAAATTCTAACCAATCATTTATACTAAGTACCAAGTGCGACTAGAAACCTAAAGCACAATGTTGAGTTCTACCAATAGAATACGCTTCGCCCAACATGCCAAGATTGTGCGAAACGTTTCGCGTACTTGAATTACGAGTAGTAGCTTGATAATGTAGTTCTCTGTCGGAGTGAAACCACACGGTTATTTCATCTAGTACTGACGACGTTGTAAAAACTCCTTGCTGATCAGCTGCACGTGGTTCGAATCTTTTTTTGCTTCCGATCAAGCACAAATCGATTTAGCATCGCCTTCCACTGTCGCATAGTCTCCGCTGGTATGCTAACGTGCATAGTGTAACGCCACAGACGGGACAAAATCATCGTCTGCGCAACAAGAAGTCGACCACGGACAGTTCGTGTTCGTTGAAACCATATACCAGACCCATCATGAAACGCTTGTGGGGAGTTGAAATAACCATCGAATGATTCGGTGTCTGGCCGAACGGAATACCCAAAGACTTGACCAAATCCTTCGAACCCATTATGGTCAAATTGGGAATACGAGGACACGGCATGGTCCGATTTAACGAGAGCAAAGATGATTTACTATTTACAAGTTGAGTTTCGCACCAGATCCATCGCAATAGACTTGCACGAGTTCGAGCTGCGTCAAAACACCATTTGTTGTCTTTGTAAGCAATGTCGAATAGTCCGGAAAAACAGAGTCCAGATGCAACAGCTGTGTCATTGAGTATAATCTCGAAGTTGACAAGGTGAATTTCAAAAAAGTCCAATCGTCATCACCAAAACGTAATTTTGAGAGAGGATCTCCTTGTTCCACTCCACGTTGGGGTGTAATGAACGGTGTGATATTGCCAATAATCATCGACTGCGCCTTCTGTTAATGTACTGTACAAAAGACGAACCCAGTTGATAAATGTTTTTCTCAACGCCCAATTTATTCAAAAGGGGAAACATATACGTCCCAATGACTCGATCATAGGCTTTCTCAAAGTCGACAAAAGCCGCATACGCTTCCTCCCCCCGATGAGTTACCAAGTCTCGGATGCCGGTGAGAGGTCCCATATGGTGATGCATCGACCGTCCTCGCACAAATGCGTTTTGACCTTGAAGGATCAATTTTGGCAAAATCGTTGTATTCGATGCGCCAAGACTTTTGAAAGTACTGACACATTTAGACAAAGTAGTGCGATCGACCGACAGTCGCCAGGATCATTCGTTATCTTTTTTTGTATAAGAAGGAGATTGCCGAGTGACTTTGTGATCGAAGTAAGATCCCTCTTGCCAGCTGATATTCAAACACGGTCTTTAGACTCTCCAAACGTTTCCGCATCAGCCTGGTAAATACAGCTGGCAGTCCATCCACACCTTGAGAAGAACTACTCAACATATGCTTGATCGCTTCCGTCATCTGGTTCGAACTTAATCGAGTTGAGAGACGGTCTTGCTTTTCTGGCGCAAGGGAATTTTAAATCGAATTTGATAGCATTTTTATTTATTTATCATGGATTAGCTGAGTCGGTCTCGAGCTATAGAGGTAGCTCATGATCACCCCAATGATCCCTAGATTCATTGATTATTTTCCTCAGATTCGATGTCACGGTGCCACAGTTTCGATCGGCACGCAACCATAAGATCTATCCGTAGGCCAACAAAATGCTTGGGGAAGCTCTACATATGCTTCACGTGATGCTAGAAGCTTTCATGTCGGTTGTATTTGGCATTGTATTTGTCCGAAATTTTGAATTGTTAGAGAGTCGATTCTAAGTGACTGATTGGTCTCTTGGGTGCGATGTCAAGCTGCTGCGCCCGCCAAAACACGCTGGATAGACTCAGCATCATGTCGGCTATCTTGTGCAATTTGTTTTTTTCAATCCCTGAAGTTGTTTCTTGATTTTGTCTTCCAACTGTACCACATTATCTGGGATTCGAATCTGTCGCAGCGTTTCGACCACCAAAATTCGCTTCCTTTTTGAATTATTCGATAGATAGAGGATATCCATATAGTCGTAATGAATATTTCAAATATCCTCTCCCCGTAGATTAAGCAGAATCTGACTGACGGTAGCACCGACAGCTTGCAAGAAAGTAGTGACGCACCGACTGCATATCATCTGCCGCATGTCGTGGACGCATATATCCAGAGTTTTTCTATCTAACACATTGAATAGCTCTTACGACATCCAAATGTAGTTTAGTCGATTCTTGCGTGGTAGTACTCCTGTGAATAGTCGGATGCTGATTCGCGAAGTATCTACAACACCCAACTGCGAAAGCCATTCCAAACACGCAAATCAACTTGTTTCGTGGCGAATTGTTCCACTCGAAGTATCGATAGCTGGATCTAGCGGTTTGTCAAAATCACTAAATGAGAGTGCTAGAGAGTAATAACTCATCGAAAATTTATCAGTCTCGGACTTGACCGGTGCATATACATTGTGAATATACACCGGTACATCGTGAATGAGAAGATGCAAAAGCAAATAGCGATTTCGAATGCTTCGTTCGGTGAGTTAATCAGTTGATCTATAGACATGAAAGTTCGAACGAAGGACTGTCATCACACCGCCACTTTTATTTTGAGTTGAATGGAGAAAAGCACGGTTGTGGTCATTGGTAAACATTTTGTGCTGCATTTTTTTTAATTTATATAACCTGAAATGGTTCCAGTTGGCTATGATCGTAAACTTCGATTTTTGAGCAAAAAAATGGAGTGGTGTGAAAGGACGTAATAGATATGCATATGACCATTTTTATAAATTCCATTAGGTGGGTCCTCGAATGCTGTTCCACATTGAATTAATCGAGAATCCCTTAGCATTCACGCTGAAATGGACCGGCAGTCAACTTTTTCTCACCATCTTGAATTGAGAGGTGTGGTGTTGCTAATTCTTTCCGGAAAAAGTAAGTTTTGAGGGAGAGATCGTCGATATCACTACAGAGAAACCCTCGCCACTTCCCTCCAAAATTATTGAGAGCAACAGTTGCTGCCCACCTCTGAGCGTGACAACGATAGTAGCACATTGGTTAGCAATAAGCGACAGAGGGTTTCCGGAATCGAAAGCACTGCGGCTTCAGTGTAATACTGGAACCAATTTTCATTTATATAAACAGTGGGGGAAGTACACATTATTACTAATTTCGTCATGCATAGAGCTTTCGTTGATCTTGTCAAACCGTCACCAACCTGTCAACTACATCGTTTCGCAAACCGAACATCTTCATTCAAATTATGAGAAGCGAATACTCGACTAATCCTGATTATGTGCGCCACTTCATCCAAAGCACTATCATTCGAATCTATAACACTAAGTATCACACCATTCATTGTGATCGGGTGATCAAACGCTGCTCGGATGATTTTGTCCGGGTTGGTACATAGCTTTACGATCCTTTTCACATGAGATATCAGTGCATCCGCTTGGACCTTTTTTTTGGTCGGACTGTGTAGATGGCACTTTTAGAATCAATTTCTATTAGCTCTCCCCCTCCACCAACCCGAATTGATCGTTCCGTTATTTTGACCTTGGTGGGGCGCTTTCGAGAAATGGACAGCCTATTTTTGAAGTAGCTTCATCTCTTGACATCCGTGTTCCCACGAGAAGAATCTGGAAACGGGATTCAGGCTTTGGTTTGCCTAACGCTTCAAACTCCTCTATCTCCACCTCCATAGTTTCAAGCGTCGAGTAGTTATTACTAGTGACCAATTCAGGTAGAGCACTTGGGCGTGCTTTCGAAACCATGTGGCGAAATGGATCCACAAAGTGACGTTTATTGAAAGAATGAGACAACTGCATGTCTATATCCCCACCCCAATCTATGGTTCTGATGAGAACGAATGGCTCTGGGTTTTTGGATAGAATTGGGGTTGGTTGTGGAAGTTACGAAGCTCCCGGAGGTGTGATATCGGGAGGACACTTGAATGCCAACGATATTTGATTGGGGCTCTGCCTCCCCGCTATCGTTGCCGCTTCTTTCTCGTTTATACCTGGCACAACCAACGATTTTGTGGCGACCATGAGTGCCTTTTTTCTTTATCTTGTTGATTTTCAAACTGCCATTGGGGTAGTAGCTACGCCTTTTTGATCCAAACACTATGATCAGCACTGAACAAAACGTGGACGTTCCGTTGGAATAGCAGAATTCTTACCCCGTACCGGGAAGAGCTATTTGTCGAATGCGACTTTCTCGCATAACTTTCCCACAACAATGCTTCTGAACATGTGGAGGACGCAAAGCAAGTTTTCCGCGTCGATATATCCACTACTTAGAGGACTTAGCTTCTCGAAAGGTATCAAGAAGGTTTCCACATTTCTTTTCGTGGAGGGATTTCAAAACACCCTCACGCTCAACTTACCAACCGACTCCAATCATTGCAAGATGATACCAGAGTTCTAAAATGGCGTACTCTTGAAAGAAGTACTTCTCGCCCATAACAGAGATCAACTGGCACTCCACTTGCCCTCACGCGTCTGTGGACGTAACCGTCACACTTAAATCACCTTCTTAAAGCTCAGAGAATTGTCCAATCTGGCGACTATGCAAAATAGATTCGGAAACCGGGTTGCCGTGATGGCTGAAGAGTGATGTTAGTGATTTCGCATCAATATTATGGGACAATACATGGACCGTTTCCAAGATCATTAAAGAGACTGCTCTCGCAATCTTGAAAGGCCGTGCGGTCTCGATGTTGGCGACCACAACTGACCAATTGCTTGATATAGCTTCGCAGATCAGTATTGATGCCCGTGAGAGCTGATGCCGAGTGTTTTATGTTATTTAGTATTGTCGACTAGCGAGTAAATCATTACATTCTGGGATGCATACGCAATGTATGATTTTTTTTTGCGTCGCCGATGTGTACAATGAAAATTTAGCGATAAAAGGCCGGGTTTCTAAAAAAAATGTTCGGATAAAGAATCGCTCGTAAAATTATTGTTTTACAAAAGGGATTCGTTATGCGGCACTCACCTTTTCTGTAATCAGCACTCAGTTTCAATAAAGTAGTACATTCGTGGCCTCTGATTGGTGAAAATAAGTATAACAGAATAAAGCATTAAAATTGGGTACCGCTAACCAGCCCGCAGTTTTCGCTAACCAGCCCTCACCCTTAAATATAGCGCCCTTGCGTTATAATTACGAGTTCGGATTGGCTAAATACAGCACCCTCAAGTTATCGTTACGAGTTCTGATTGGCAAGAGAGATTATAATTATCTAAGAAGTGGTTTTACAATGTTAAGATTGGCTTAAACGATCAATAAGCTCTATAAAAGGACGCAAACCAACATGTTCTTAATCATCGACAGTATCCAAAGTATCAAGATTGATCTCAGCTTTGAATGAGCAAGCCGCATCGTCGTTATTACGAGATTTATTGCACCTTCTTCTGTTGTGCCCTGTTTTTTCGTCCACAGTTGCCACATCGTCTTTTCGGTCGAAGACACGCCTCCACCACCTCAAACTGCGATAAATTGCTCTGCGTCAATCCTGACGGACGTCCACAAATGCGTGGATTCAAAGGATTTAGGACAATCTCATCCGGGACGGTAACTAGGTACTCGAGGATCACCTTTTTGTGATATGTCGAACCCTCGTCGTATTGTTCGCGAAATCATTTTATTGTTTCGTCTATTGATGGTGGTGGTGCAAGGTTTATCTCCCGAACAGGCTGAACGAGCCACCAATGTGTGTCAAATCATCGCGAGAAAGGCCGCGGGTCGGTGTTGCGGCTGCTCTTGATCGGAATGCGTGCTTGCATGGATGACCGAGATTCGAGACAAACATGACTTGACAGTCTCCTTCATCATCCCTGTCTCTTTATTTTTGGAAGCTGATTTAAGCGCTGCCACCGAAACCTTCCCCATTGCCCCAGCAAAGACTTGTCCAAACTGCATATTGGCGATTGCACCCTCTCGTGCGGTTTGCAGTCTGATGGCTGCAAGTTGCCCTTCGCACGCCAGTCGGCAAGCGGAGTCTACCATCCAAAGGTCGCCTGTTGATACAGCAATCCACTTCTTCAACGCAGAGTGCGCACTCTTTACTCGTGAAGTCGTTGTATGGCCAAGATGCAGTTTGTCGAGAAAAAAAGCAGACACAAATTTTTCTTTGTGCGCAAGCCAAGTCTCATCAATGTATGTCCTGACTTGACGCGGGAAGGACTACCGCATCTCTGTAAGACGACGCTGGTAAATCTGAGTTGTTGATGACATTACCAACGCATTCCATTGGCCCGTGAACTCCTTGAATGCCTTCATAGACTCGAACGTCCTACGCTGCCTGGCGAGGATATTTTTACTGATGTTCCAGCGACAGAGTAGATTGTTAGTTGCAGGAAATGCATCGTCAAGTGCATTCATGAGAGCTAATTCCCTATCGGTGACAAAAGTCACTGGAGACACCAAGAAGTTCATGGACGTCTGTTACAAAAGCCTTATTGCCCAAAGGTAGTCCTCGGAGCTTTCTCCAGCCATAAATATGTAAGCAAAGTGAAAGGCTGGCTTGTCGCGCTGACTCCTACAACGTGCAAAAGTGAAACTCTAAAACGGTTAGCTTTGTAAGTAGAGTCCAGTAACCAGATCCTCCCAGCACTAAATTTGCAACAAAGTTCTTTCGCCGATGGAAAGACAATGAAGAGGTGAGTCAGTCGCCGTTCGGCGTCAAACATGGTATGATATGGCGCGGAGACTTGTGCAGATACAATACCATCAAGAAGGGCAGCCAGCGGTGTTCTTCCAGGTAACAAATGCCTACGTTCCGAGTCACGAATATTGTACATATCACGAGGTGTTACCGTGAAATTGATATTGCGCATTTGTGCGACGATACGCGCAGGCGCCAGACCCGACCGAAGATAAGTTAAAATTTGTTGTCGCTCATCGATTTCGAGAGCACGGCCATGTGGATGTACGGCAGCATCTACGAAAGGCTTGTGCTTGTGCGCAAGTTGATTGGCCTCAACAACCCAGTGAACCAAGCCTCCGCGTCCTAGCATTCAGCGAATCATCAAAGCAGACTGGCATGCTGTTTCCAGCTTCCACGTAAGCGTTTACACTTCTGGGACATGGAAGTTGCTTTCTCAGCACAAGAGCATTTAAGACATATAGCTTTGATTTCACCGTCGGAACGGTTGCCAACCCTCCTTATTCTTTTCCAAGTAAATACGAAGCCTTCATCTTGAGATTGACGGGTCACTGTTAATATAGCCTCTTCTAAAGACGCGTAAGTAGTGTCGACGATGTCTTCAAATTGACTCATGGTTGGCAAAACGGAAGAGTAATGGTATGACAAAACTTGCCAGCTCTCGCGTTTCGAACGATCTATATTATATTGAAATAAGTATAGTCTCTCTAGCAAATCAGAACTCGTAATGATAACTTAAGGGTTCTCTATTTAGCCAATAAGAACTCGTAATCGTAACTTAAGGGTGCTGTATTTAGGGGTGAGGGCTGGTTAGCGGCTCCCTTAAAATCAAGGGAATCGTTGATCAGCCCCCACCCTTCATAATTTGTTGTAAATCGTGGCCTCTAGTTGGTCTGAAGAAATACAACAAAATGAAAACAATAAAATCAAAAAAACTTTCGGTTCTGCAAATTCTGTACAGTACTACTTAATCTAAGTCTGTAGTCTAAATCTACCGCTGCAAGTTTTGATGGTGCTGTTGGTGCTGCTGTTCCTTCTTGACGGTAGCTTCTGGCATTGTGACCTGTTTTTTGGCATTTTCGACATATTCGGCGATGCACAGGAGCATCCAAAGCAGCACTAACATGGTCAAACTTCGATGTAAGTCGCTGCGTTGAGCTCGATGGCCTACCACGCGTACACACTTGAACAGGATCGAGTATTTCTGTCCCTTAAATTGCCAAGACATAGTCTAGCAGCGCACGCTTACGATGATTGGAAGCATTCTTCTACTCATCATTTATCCTCTTCAATGCTATCTCAATTCCGATTGGCATGGTCTCAGCCTCCATGTGAACTGGCATTGGCTGTACCATCCACCAACGCTGATCAAAATCATCAACAGACAGCGGTATTACTTGATGACGAAAAGTATGGGCATATGGATAGCCCATTGTGGATGTCAACAAGACTACAAGTAAATTCAAGTTAAGTTGCAGTTGATGGCACTTTGTCGCAATTAATCGCACTTTGTCGCAGTCTACAAACTTTGACAATCTCGGACATCGCTAAGCCGCTTCTGGTAGTCCCGATGAGCTGCGCGCAGACCTGCTGCTGAATATTTTCTTTCACCTTTAAGAACATGGAACCTCGCTGCATCGTGACTATAGCCCGCTGCTTTTCGTTTTGCTGCACAACTACAGCAAGCTGGCCTTCGCAGGCAAGGTAAACTGCTGAATTCACTGACAGTAGATCCCCTTGCAATGAATGAAATTTCAGATACATCTGACTTTAGCCAGCAAAAACGGCACACAATACAGCTTACCTGTCGACACAGCGATTCCCGTTTTATGGCGACATGGGCGCTCTTCACCCAGGATGTTGTTACATGCCCATAATGATCCTTATTGGGCAGGAAAGCAGCAGCATACCGCTCCTTGTAAACCAGCCAAGTTGTCTCGAGGTAGCTCATCGAAGCTGCAGGGAAGGTGGCATGCATTTCTGAAAGTTGAGTTTGAAATTCTGCAATGAATGTCGTGGCAACAAGCTGGTTCCAGGCTTGGTAAAATTCTTGCCAGGATTCTGAGGCTTGAAATGCTGTTCTTTGCTTGGCAAGAATGTTGTTGCTGGTATGCCAGCGGCAAAGTAAGCAACATGCATTATGAAAGGTATCTGAAAGCGCGCTTATCAGCGCAAGGTCTCGGTCATTGACAAAGGTGATTACTGCATGCTGTAGGCCATATCTTTAGAAAACTCCTTTAAAATGGTCTGAACTTCTCGGAATTGACTGGCCCTTCGATCGTAACAACGGATGCTTCTGGATTCTGCATCGGTGGTATTCTTTCGCAACGTATCAACGACAACGAGCACGCCAATGGGCTTTATTCGAAACATCTGGGAACCATGAATTAATTTGGCTAGCTCACTAGAAAGAGATGTTAGCCATCAACAATTCTCTAGAAAATTGGGGTCCGTGTCTCCACAGAAGACACTTTTCAGTCTATATCGACAATTCAGCGTGCAAGGGGATTCTACACCATCCAGAGGTGTCTCTAAAGATGGCACGTATGCTGACTTTCTTTTCCCACTTTTACTTTCTTTTACATCATGTGAAAGAACGGTCCAATGTTGTGGCCGACGCATTTTCTCGTCCAGCAGTGTGTGGAGAGCATTCCAACGAGCCTGCTGCGCCCATTAACCATGTTATCGAAATATCGGGCGTCGAGCATGAGCGTACAGATGAGTGTTATAGATATATCAATCTTTTGGATATGCCCAAGGTTCACTCGGCCCTTATTCAGTACATTACGCTTGATGTCTCCCTACTCTTGCTCGACGATGCAAAGTTGCGGGAGCAGAATTGTCGGACAGGAGTCGCTCGGGAGCAAATCCACAACACCGACTTTCAGGTTCACGTTTTGCGCGCGCATCTCAGCAAAGAAGTGCGAAAAGCGATTCAGCAGGGATATCACAAATACAACTTTCAAAGTATATTGAAATCAAAGCAGGCGAATAAGAACTTCATAATCGGCAAAAGACTCATGTATCTGAAGCAAGTTGATGCAATGAAGAAATTATGCATCCCAGACACGCCGGACTTAAAGACGAAGATTCTATAAGACCTTCACGATGCAGCCACAGCGACACACTCAGGAGCTCGCAGACCGTACATGAACTTAAAAAAACGGTACTACTAGCCAAAGATACCTGAGAAGGTGCATGAGTACGTCGAGACATGTCCAACATGCGCTCGTTGGAAGTCAACAGGCAACGAAAAAAAGGACTGATGACTCCGGTCCCCATTCCGAAAAAATGCAAAGAAGTAGTGTCAATGGACTTCATTACTAGGCTACCCGCGTTGGAAGGGTACGATTCTATTTGCGTCGTCGTAGACAAGCTGTCCGAGCGACCGATTTATGCACCAACGTATACGACTGCCGATTCGAACTACACCGCAATGTGTTTTTTCCGACGCCGTATTCCGACATAATGGACTGCCGAAAGTTATCATCAGCGATCGGGATCCAAAGTTCACCGTAAACTTCTGGAAATCTAACGAACATAATGGGTGTCAACTAAGCATGACGAACGCTCATAGGTCGCAAGTAGATGGACAAACAGAGCGCCAAGACTTGGTCTTAGAAGACGCATTATGCTGCCTGGTACCGTACAGCGGGAAAATTGGGCCAAGCTACTTGTTACCGTAGAGTGCGCACACGCCACCTCGTTGGACGCGCAAACTAAGCTCCCCCATTTGAGATCGATACTGGAAGAAAGGTATGCAACCTGATTTCCTTGAAGTTTTCCAAAGATCTTCAAGACCTCGTCCATAAAGCACGTGAAAACTTGGAACATGTCCAGGAAAGGCACAAGAAGTACTAAAGCTTTAATAAAAACGTTTTCTTTTTTTGTTACTATCATATTATTAACATCAGGTGCAACTATAACGTTTTTATTTATAATAAATAATAATTTTATTACTGATATTATTTTATTTATTTTATCTCCTATTTTAACTTTTTCGATGCGAAAAGAACAAG
Source organism: Albugo candida (assembly GCA_905220665.1). NCBI lineage: Eukaryota > Oomycota > Peronosporomycetes > Albuginales > Albuginaceae > Albugo > Albugo candida. The sequence continues at coordinate 216,144 of CAJNAR010000191.1, forward strand.
CCACACCTATAATGTAGGGAACTTAGTTCTGCTGTATACCAAGAACTTGCCACTCAAGACATTTAACGCTCATATTGAGTTGAAGAAAGCAAAGCTCTCGGCCAAAATAGTTAAAGCAACGTTCAAAATAATCAAGATAAATAACCCGACTTTAGCTAAGTTGAAGCTCTCGCGAAAAAAAAATGAAGAGACTAAACTCATCGTTCAACGTCGACCTACTCTCTCCATACAAACCGAATGCATCTGAGTTCGCGAGATGTCCGATACCGAAAGCATTACTCATTATCCTTGAGTCAAATACGGAAGACGAAGTGCACATTGTAGAAACGTTTCTTCGTTGTCGTCTGCAACTGCCAAATAGAATGGCTAGTAAAATGACATGGCCACCCGAATGTTAGGAGCGCGAGAAAGTTATCCGCCACTTTTTTTCTTTTTTAAAATTTTATTTAAATTAATAAAAAAAATTGTTCCAAAAGAATATATATAACGTTTCACATTGGCAGCGACTAGAACAGAACTTTTATGACCACCGACGCGAAGTCAAGTACGGGGATATCTCAGGCCGCCTGGTACGCGCGACGAGATCCATCTGGGTAAAGATTACACAACTAAATGCATATCGGATACGCCATGTCGTCACAGTCCTTCAAGAAATGACGTCACTACGAAGCTTTTAGAAGAAGGATAGTCTTAGAGGTAGCACAGAGTAGCGAACTAAGGACCTAGATCTTTTCAGTTCAAAAAATATAACACGTGCAGCACAAGCGAAGCTTGGAGCACTCTCTTTGTTGCCAAAGGCTTGTTTTCTGTGTTATTTATATTTGAGCCATGCCCTAGTGATTCTTGGAGGGCCAGAATAGTTACTGGTTTTAAGCGACACGCACTATACCACTTTGAGGGATTTGAATTATCTGAACAGCCATCCTGCATCTCACATTCCACAATGTTTGGAAAACATGTTACCTGGTTCATAAGAGTGCAGTTTACAAGGAATGAATATTGTAGTAGTGGATACGAGTTCAACAAACTAGATTTGTATTGTATCCATTTGGAGCTGTCGTACGAAATCCTTCTGTATTAAAGAATATCAAAAGATGAAATAAAAACTTGTAACAACTACCACTTTGATGGATTTAGATTATCTGAACAACGTTCCTGCATCTTGTTTTCCACAATGTTTTGAAACCATGTTAGCTGGTTCTTGGGAGTGCACTGTACAAGCAATTAATATCTTTGTAGTGCACACGAGTTTCACAAACTAGATTAGTATTGTATCAATTTAAGGCTTTCGTAAGATATGCTCGCATAATAAAAAATATCAAAGTATGACCAAAAAGGCTCTTACTACTACGACATTGCTGGTTCTAAACTAACTGAACACTTTTCTGGCATCGCTCTTTCTACAATGTTTTGATACCATGTAAGCTGGTTCATGATAGTAAAGTATGGAGCAATGCATATTGTTGGAGTGGATACGAGTTTAACGAACTGGGTCAATATTGTATCAATTTGAAGCTTTGGTGTGTAATTGTTCTATAACATAGAATTTCAAAAAATGAACAAAAAATCTGGTAATACTACCACTTTGATGGATTAGGATTATGTCATCACCGTTGAGTATTTCATTTTCTACCATGTTTCAACCACTTTACCTAACTATTAGAATTAAACTGTATAAGCAATAAGTTTATGTGTAGTGGATCATCCGAGTTCAAGAGACTAGATTACTTGTGTATGAAATGAAAGCTTTCGTGAGAAAGCCTTTTTCGTGAATGAATGTCTTGTATGAGCACTACCCCTTTGGTGAATTAGGAATATCTTTACACCGTTACTGTATTTCACTTCTCATGTTACCTGGTTCATGAGAGTGCAGTGCATAAGCAATTAATATCTTTGTAGTGCACACGAGTTTCACGAACTAGATTAGTATTGTATCAATTTAAGGCTTTCGTAAGATACGCTGACATTAAAAAAATTTCAAAGTATGACCAAAAAGGCTCTTACTACTACGACATTGCTTGTTCTAAACGAACTGAACACTTTTCTGGCATCGCTCTTTCTACAATGTTTTCATACCATGTAAGCTGGTTCATGATAGTAAAGTATGGAGCAATGCATATTGTTGGAGTGGATACGAGTTTAACGAACTGGGTCAATATTGTATCAATTTGAAGCTTTGGTGTGTAATTGTTCTATAACAAAGAATTTCGCAAAATGAACAAAAAATCTGTTAGTACTAGCACTTTGATGGATTAAGATTATCTCAACACCGTCGAGTATTTCATTTTCTACCATGTTTCAACCACTTGACCTAATTATTAGAATTAAACTGTATAAGCAATAAGTTTATGTGTAGTGGATCATCCGAGTTCAAGAGACTAGACTACTTGTGTATGAAATGAAAGCTTTTGTGAGAAAGCCTCTTTCGTGAATGAATGTCTTGTATGAGCACTACCCCTTTGGTGAATTTGGATTATCTGAACACCGTTACTGTCTTTCACTTCTCATGTTACCTGGTTCATGAGTGTGCAGAGCACGATCAATGAATATCTTTGAAGTACACAGGAGTTTCACGAACTAGATCAGTATTGAATCAATTAAAGGCTTTCATAAGATATGCTGACATAATAAAAAATGTCAAAGTATGACCAGAAAAGCTCTTACTACTACGACATTGCTGGTTCTGGACTATTTGAAGACTTTGCTGGCATCTCTCTTCCTACAATGTTTTCATACCATGTAAGCTGGTTCATGATAGTGAAATGTTGAAGCAATGAATATCAATGAATATTGTAGTAGTGGATACGAGTTCAACGATCCGGCTTAATATTGTATGAATTCAAAGCTGTGGTATTCAAATCTTCAATAACAAAGAACTTCGAAAAATGATTAAAAAATCTGTTAATACTAGCACTTTGATGGAWTAAGATTATCTCAACACCGTCGAGTATTTCATTTTCTACCATGTTTCAACCACTTTATCTAATTAATAGAATTAAACTGTATAAGCAATAAGTTTATGTGTAGTGGATCATCCGAGTTCAAGAGACTAGACTACTTGTGTATGAAATGAAAGCTTTTGTGAGAAAGCCTCTTTCGTGAATGAATGTCTTGTATGAGCACTACCCCTTTGGTGAATTTGGATTATCTGAACACCGTTACTGTCTTTCACTTCTCATGTTACCTGGTTCATGAGTGTGCAGAGCACGATCAATGAATATCTTTGAAGTACACAGGAGTTTCACGAACTAGATCAGTATTGAATCAATTAAAGGCTTTCATAAGATATGCTGACATATTAAAAAATGTCAAAGTATGACCAGAAAAGCTCTTACTACTACGACATTGCTGGTTCTGGACTATTTGAAGACTTTGCTGGCATCTCTCTTTCTACAATGTTTTGAAACCATGTAAGCTGGTTCACGATAGTGAAATGTCGAAGCAATGCATATTGTAGAAGTAGATACGACTTTAACCAAATGGCTTAATATTGTATCAATTTGAAGCTTTGGTATGTAATTCTTCTATAACAAAGAATGTCGAAAAATGAACACAAAATCTGTTAATACTAGCACTTTGATGGATTAAGATTATCTCAACACCGTCGAGTATTTCATTTTCTACCATGTTTCAACCACTTTATCTAATTAATAGAATTAAACTGTACAAGCAATAAGTTTATGTGTAGTGGATCATCCGAGTTCAAGAGACTAGACTACTTGTGTATGAAATGAAAGCTTTGTGAGAAAGCCTCTTTCGTGAATGAATGTCTTGTATGAGCACTACCCCTTTGGTGAATTAGGAATATCTTGACACCGTTACTGTGTTTCACTTCCCATGTTACCTGGTTTATGAGAGTGCAGTGTACAATCAATGAATATCTTTGTAGTACACACGAGTTTCACGAACTAGATTAGTATTGTATCAATTTAAAGCATTCGTAAGATACGCTGACATTAAAAAAATATCACAGTATGACCAAAAAGGCTCTTACTACTACGACATTGCTGGTTCTGGACTAACTAAACATTTTGCTGGCATCGCTCTTTCTATATTCTTTCTGGCATCGCTCTTTCTATATTCTTTTCATACCATGTAAGCTGGTTCATGATAGTGAAATGTGCAAGCAATAAATATCAATGAATTTTGTAGTAGTGGATACGAGTTCAACGAACCGGCTTGATGGTGTATCAATTCGAAGTTGTGGTATTCAATTCTTCTATAACAAAGAATTTCGAAAAATGAACAAAAAATCTGTTAATACTAGCACTTTGATGGATTAAGATTATCTCAACACCGTCGAGTATTTCATTTTCTACCATGTTTCAACCACTTTATCTAATTAATAGAAATAAACTGTATAAGCAATAAGTTTATGTGTAGTGGATCATCCGAGTTCAAGAGACTAGATTACTTGTGTATGAAATGAAAGCTTTTGTGAGAAAGCCTCTTTCGTGAATGAATGTCTTGTATGAGCACTAACCCTTTGGTGAATTTGGATTATCTGAACACCGTTACTGTGTTTCACTTCTCATGTTACCTGGTTCATGAGTGTGCAGTGTACAATCAATGAATATCTTTGTAGTACACACGAGTTTCACGAACTAGATTAGTATTGTATCAATTTAAGGCTTTCATAAGATACGCTGACATAATAAAAAATGTCAAAGTATGACCAGAAAAGCTCTTACTACTACGACATTGCTGGTTTTGGACTAACTGAACACTTTTCTGGCATCACTCTTTCTACAATGTTTTGATACCATGTAAGCTGGTTTATGATAGTGAAATGTTGAAGCAATGAATATCAAGGAATATTGTAGTAGTGGATACGAGTTCAACGAACCGGCTTGATGGTGTATCAATTCGAAGTTGTGGTATTCAATTCTTCTATAACAAAGAATTTCGAAAAATGAACAAAAAATCTGTTAATACTAGCACTTTGATGGATTAAGATTATCTCAACACCGTCGAGTATTTCATTTTCTACCATGTTTCAACCACTTTATCTAATTAATAGAAATAAACTGTATAAGCAATAAGTTTATGTGTAGTGGATCATCCGAGTTCAATAGACTAGATTACTTGTGTATGAAATGAAAACGTTTGAGAGAAAGCCTCTTTCGTGAATGAATGTCTTGTATGAGCACTACCCCTTTGGTGAATTTGGAATATCTTTACACCGTTACTGTATTTCACTTCTCATGTTACCTGGTTCATGAGAGTGCAGTGCACAATCAATTGATATCTTTGTAGTGCACACGAGTTTCACGAACTAGATCAGTATTGAATCAATCAAAGGCTTTCATAAGATACGCTGACATATTAAAAAATATCAAAGTATGACAAAAAAGGCTCCTACTACTAGGACATTGCTGGTTCTAAACTAACTGAACACTCTTCTGGCATCGCTCTTTCTATATTCTTTTGATACCATGTAAGCTGGTTCATGATAGTGAAATGTCGAAGCAATGAAAATCAATGAATATTGTAGTAGTGGATACGAGTTCAACGAACCAGCTTGATATTGTATCAATTTGAAGCTGTGGTATTCAATTCTTCTATAACTAAGAATTTCGCAAAATGAACAGAAAATCTGTTAATACTAGCACTTTGATGGATTAAGAATATCTCAACACCGTCGAGTATTTCATTTTCTACCATGTTTCAACCACTTTGCCTAATTCTTAGAATTAAACTGTATAAGCAATAAGTTTATGTGTAGTGGAACATCCGAGTTCAAGCGACAAGATTACTTGTGTATGAAATGAGTTTTGTGAGAAAGCCTCTTTCGTGAATGAATGTCTTGTATGAGCAATACCCCTTTGGTGAATTTGGATTATCTTAACACCGTTACTGTGTTTCACTTCTCATGTTACCTGGTTCATGAGAGTGCAGAGCACAATCAATGAATATCTTTGTAGTACACACGAGTTTCACGAACTACATCAGTATTGAATCAATTAAAGGCTTTCATAAGATACGCTGACATATTAAAAATTTCAAAGTATGACCAGAAAAGCTCTTACTACTACGACATTGCTGGTTCTGGACTAACTGAACACTTTTCTGGCATCGCTCTTTCTACAATGTTTTGAAACCATGGAAGCTGGTTCACGATAGTGAAATGTCGAAGCAATGCATATTGTCGAAGTAGATACGACTTCAACCAAATGGCTTGATATTGTATCAATTTGAAGCTTTGGTATGTAATTCTTCTATAACAAAGAATGTCGAAAAATGAACAAAAAATCTGTTAATACTAGCACTTTGATGGATTAAGATTATCTCAACACCGTCGAGTATTTCATTTTCTACCATGTTTCAACCACTTTATCTAATTAATAGAATTAAACTGTATAAGCAATAAGTTTATGTGTAGTGGATCATCCGAGTTCAATAGACTAGATTACTTGTGTATGAAATGAAAGCTTTTGTGAGAAAGCCTCTTTCGTGAATGAATGTCTTGTATGAGCACTAACCCTTTGGTGAATTTGGATTATCTGAACACCGTTACTGTGTTTCACTTCTCATGTTACCTGGTTCATGAGAGTGCAGAGCACAATCAATTAATATCTTTGAAGTACACAGGAGTTTCACGAACTAGATTAGTATTGTATCAATTTCAGGCTTTCGTAAGATACGCTGACATATTAAAAATATCACAGTATGACCAAAAAGGCTCTTACTACTACGATATTGCTGCTTCTGAACTAACTGAACACTCTTCTGGCATCGCTCTTTCTATATTCTTTTGATACCATGTAAGCTGGTTCATGATAGTGAAATGTCGAAGCAATGAAAATCAATGAATATTGTAGTAGTGGATACGAGTTCAACGAACCAGCTTGATATTGTATCAATTTGAAGCTGTGGTATTCAATTCTTCTATAACTAAGAATTTCGCAAAATGAACAGAAAATCTGTTAATACTAGCACTTTGATGGATTAAGAATATCTCAACACCGTCGAGTATTTCATTTTCTACCATGTTTCAACCACTTTGCCTAATTCTTAGAATTAAACTGTATAAGCAATAAGTTTATGTGTAGTGGAACATCCGAGTTCAAGCGACAAGATTACTTGTGTATGAAATGAGTTTTGTGAGAAAGCCTCTTTCGTGAATGAATGTCTTGTATGAGCAATACCCCTTTGGTGAATTTGGATTATCTTAACACCGTTACTGTGTTTCACTTCTCATGTTACCTGGTTCATGAGAGTGCAGAGCACAATCAATGAATATCTTTGTAGTACACACGAGTTTCACGAACTACATCAGTATTGAATCAATTAAAGGCTTTCATAAGATACGCTGACATATTAAAAATTTCAAAGTATGACCAGAAAAGCTCTTACTACTACGACATTGCTGGTTCTGGACTAACTGAACACTTTTCTGGCATCGCTCTTTCTACAATGTTTTGAAACCATGGAAGCTGGTTCACGATAGTGAAATGTCGAAGCAATGCATATTGTCGAAGTAGATACGACTTCAACCAAATGGCTTGATATTGTATCAATTTGAAGCTTTGGTATGTAATTCTTCTATAACAAAGAATGTCGAAAAATGAACAAAAAATCTGTTAATACTAGCACTTTGATGGATTAAGATTATCTCAACACCTTCGAGTATTTCATTTTCTACCATGTTTCAACCACTTTATCTAATTAATAGAATTAAACTGTATAAGCAATAAGTTTATGTGTAGTGGATCATCCGAGTTCAATAGACTAGATTACTTGTGTATGAAATGAAAGCTTTTGTGAGAAAGCCTCTTTCGTGAATGAATGTCTTGTATGAGCACTACCCCTTTGGTGAATTTGGATTATCTTAACACCGTTACTGTCTTTCACTTCTCATGTTACCTGGTTCATGAGAGTGCAGTGTACAATCAATGAATATCTTTGTAGTGCACACGAGTTTCACGAACTAGATCAGTATTGAATCAATCAAAGGCTTTCATAAGATACGCTGACATATTAAAAAATATCAAAGTATGACAAAAAAGGCTCTTACTACTAGGACATTGCTGGTTCTAAACTAACTGAACACTTTTCTGGCATCGCTCTTTCTATATTCTTTTCATACCATGTAAGCTGGTTCATGATAGTGAAATGTGGAAGCAATAAATATCAACATATTTTGTAGTAGTGGATACGAGTTCAACGAACCAGCTTGATATTGTATCAATTTGAAGCTGTGGTATTCAATTCTTCTATAACTAAGAATTTCGCAAAATGAACAGAAAATCTGTTAATACTAGCACTTTGATGGATTAAGAATATCTCAACACCGTCGAGTATTTCCTTTTCTACCATCTTTCAACCACTTCACCTAATTAATAGAAATAAACTGTATAAGCAATAAGTTTATGTGTAGTGGATCATCCGAGTTCAATAGACTAGATTACTTGTGTATGAAATGAAAGCTTTTGTGAGAAAGCCTCTTTCGTGAATGAATGTCTTGTATGAGCAATACCCCTTTGGTGAATTTGGATTATCTTAACACCGTTACTGTGTTTCACTTCTCATGTTACCTGGTTCATGAGAGTGCAGAGCACAACCAATGAATATCTTTGTAGTACACACGAGTTTCACGAACTACATCAGTATTGAATCAATTAAAGGCTTTCATAAGATACGCTGACATATTAAAAATTTCAAAGTATGACCAGAAAAGCTCTTACTACTACGACATTGCTGGTTCTGGACTAACTGAACCCTTTTCTGGCATCGCTCTTTCTATATTCTTTTCATACCATGTAAGCTGGTTCATGATAGTGAAATGTCGAAGTAATGAATATCAATGAATATTGTAGTAGTGGATACGAGTTCAACGAACCGGCTTAATATTGTATCAATTTGAAGCTGTGGTATTCAATTCTTCTATAACAAAGAATTTCGAAAAATGAACAAAAACTCTGTTAATACTAGCACTTTGATGGATTAAGATTATCTCAACACCGTCGAGTATTTCATTTTCTACCATGTTTCAACCACTTTATCTAATTAATAGAAATAAAATGTATAAGCAATAAGTTTATGTGTAGTGGATCATCCGAGTTCAAGAGACTAGATTACTTGTGTATGAAATGAAAGCTTTTGTGAGAAAGCCTCTTTCGTGAATGAATGTCTTGTATGAGCACTAACCCTTTGGTGAATTTGGATTATCTGAACACCGTTACTGTGTTTCACTTCTCATGTTACCTGGTTCATGAGAGTGCAGAGCACAATCAATTAATATCTTTGAAGTACACAGGAGTTTCACGAACTAGATTAGTATTGTATCAATTTCAGGCTTTCGTAAGATACGCTGACATATTAAAAATATCACAGTATGACCAAAAAGGCTCTTACTACTACGATATTGCTGCTTCTGAACTAACTGAACACTCTTCTGGCATCGCTCTTTCTATATTCTTTTGATACCATGTAAGCTGGTTCATGATAGTGAAATGTCGAAGCAATGAAAATCAATGAATATTGTAGTAGTGGATACGAGTTCAACGAACCAGCTTGATATTGTATCAATTTGAAGCTGTGGTATTCAATTCTTCTATAACTAAGAATTTCGCAAAATGAACAGAAAATCTGTTAATACTAGCACTTTGATGGATTAAGAATATCTCAACACCGTCGAGTATTTCATTTTCTACCATGTTTCAACCACTTTGCCTAATTCTTAGAATTAAACTGTATAAGCAATAAGTTTATGTGTAGTGGAACATCCGAGTTCAAGCGACAAGATTACTTGTGTATGAAATGAGTTTTGTGAGAAAGCCTCTTTCGTGAATGAATGTCTTGTATGAGCAATACCCCTTTGGTGAATTTGGATTATCTTAACACCGTTACTGTGTTTCACTTCTCATGTTACCTGGTTCATGAGAGTGCAGAGCACAATCAATTAATATCTTTGAAGTACACAGGAGTTTCACGAACTAGATTAGTATTGTATCAATCAAAGGCTTTCATAAGATACGCTGACATATTAAAAAATATCAAAGTATGACAAAAAAGGCTCCTACTACTAGGACATTGCTTGTTCTAAACGAACTGAACACTTTTCTGGCATCGCTCTTCCTACAATGTTTTCATACCATGTAAGCTGGTTCATGATAGTGAAATGTCGAAGCAATGAATATCAATGAATATTGTAGTAGTGGATACGAGTTCAACGATCCGGCTTAATATTGTATCAATTTGAAGCTGTGGTATTCAATTCTTCTATAACTAAGAATTTCGCAAAATGAACAGAAAATCTGTTAATACTAGCACTTTGATGGATTAAGAATATCTCAACACCGTCGAGTATTTCATTTTCTACCATGTTTCAACCACTTTGCCTAATTCTTAGAATTAAACTGTATAAGCAATAAGTTTATGTGTAGTGGAACATCCGAGTTCAAGCGACAAGATTACTTGTGTATGAAATGAGTTTTGTGAGAAAGCCTCTTTCGTGAATGAATGTCTTGTATGAGCAATACCCCTTTGGTGAATTTGGATTATCTTAACACCGTTACTGTGTTTCACTTCTCATGTTACCTGGTTCATGAGAGTGCAGAGCACAATCAATGAATATCTTTGTAGTACACACGAGTTTCACGAACTACATCAGTATTGAATCAATTAAAGGCTTTCATAAGATACGCTGACATATTAAAAATTTCAAAGTATGACCAGAAAAGCTCTTACTACTACGACATTGCTGGTTCTGGACTAACTGAACACTTTTCTGGCATCGCTCTTTCTACAATGTTTTGAAACCATGGAAGCTGGTTCACGATAGTGAAATGTCGAAGCAATGCATATTGTCGAAGTAGATACGACTTCAACCAAATGGCTTGATATTGTATCAATTTGAAGCTTTGGTATGTAATTCTTCTATAACAAAGAATGTCGAAAAATGAACAAAAAATCTGTTAATACTAGCACTTTGATGGATTAAGATTATCTCAACACCTTCGAGTATTTCATTTTCTACCATGTTTCAACCACTTTATCTAATTAATAGAATTAAACTGTATAAGCAATAAGTTTATGTGTAGTGGATCATCCGAGTTCAATAGACTAGATTACTTGTGTATGAAATGAAAGCTTTTGTGAGAAAGCCTCTTTCGTGAATGAATGTCTTGTATGAGCACTACCCCTTTGGTGAATTTGGATTATCTTAACACCGTTACTGTCTTTCACTTCTCATGTTACCTGGTTCATGAGAGTGCAGTGTACAATCAATGAATATCTTTGTAGTGCACACGAGTTTCACGAACTAGATCAGTATTGAATCAATCAAAGGCTTTCATAAGATACGCTGACATATTAAAAAATATCAAAGTATGACAAAAAAGGCTCTTACTACTAGGACATTGCTGGTTCTAAACTAACTGAACACTTTTCTGGCATCGCTCTTTCTATATTCTTTTCATACCATGTAAGCTGGTTCATGATAGTGAAATGTGGAAGCAATAAATATCAACATATTTTGTAGTAGTGGATACGAGTTCAACGAACCAGCTTGATATTGTATCAATTTGAAGCTGTGGTATTCAATTCTTCTATAACTAAGAATTTCGCAAAATGAACAGAAAATCTGTTAATACTAGCACTTTGATGGATTAAGAATATCTCAACACCGTCGAGTATTTCCTTTTCTACCATCTTTCAACCACTTCACCTAATTAATAGAAATAAACTGTATAAGCAATAAGTTTATGTGTAGTGGATCATCCGAGTTCAATAGACTAGATTACTTGTGTATGAAATGAAAGCTTTTGTGAGAAAGCCTCTTTCGTGAATGAATGTCTTGTATGAGCAATACCCCTTTGGTGAATTTGGATTATCTTAACACCGTTACTGTGTTTCACTTCTCATGTTACCTGGTTCATGAGAGTGCAGAGCACAACCAATGAATATCTTTGTAGTACACACGAGTTTCACGAACTACATCAGTATTGAATCAATTAAAGGCTTTCATAAGATACGCTGACATATTAAAAATTTCAAAGTATGACCAGAAAAGCTCTTACTACTACGACATTGCTGGTTCTGGACTAACTGAACCCTTTTCTGGCATCGCTCTTTCTATATTCTTTTCATACCATGTAAGCTGGTTCATGATAGTGAAATGTCGAAGTAATGAATATCAATGAATATTGTAGTAGTGGATACGAGTTCAACGAACCGGCTTAATATTGTATCAATTTGAAGCTGTGGTATTCAATTCTTCTATAACAAAGAATTTCGAAAAATGAACAAAAACTCTGTTAATACTAGCACTTTGATGGATTAAGATTATCTCAACACCGTCGAGTATTTCATTTTCTACCATGTTTCAACCACTTTATCTAATTAATAGAAATAAAATGTATAAGCAATAAGTTTATGTGTAGTGGATCATCCGAGTTCAAGAGACTAGATTACTTGTGTATGAAATGAAAGCTTTTGTGAGAAAGCCTTTTTCGTGAATGAATGTCTTGTACGAGCACTTCCCCTTTTGTGGATTTGGAATATCTGAACACCGTTACTGTCTTTCACTTCTCATGTTACCTGGTTCATGAGAGTGCAGTGCACAAGCAGTTAATATCTTTGTAGTGCACACGAGTTTCACGAACTAGATTAGTATTGTATCAATTTAAGGCTTTCGTAAGATACGCTGACATATTAAAAATATCACAGTATGACCAAAAAGACTCTTACTACTACGACATTGCTGGTTCTGGACTATTTGAACACTTTTCTGGCATCGCTCTTTCTACAATGTTTTGATACCATGTAAGCTGGTTCATGATAGTGAAATGCCGAAGCAATGATATCAATAAATATTGTAGTAGTGGATACGAGTTCAACGAACCGGCTTAATATTGTATCAATTTGAAGCTGTGGTATTCAATTCTTCTATAACAAAGAATTTCGAAAAATGAACAAAAACTCTGTTAATACTAGCACTTTGATGGATTAAGATTATCTCAACACCGTCGAGTATTTCATTTTCTACCATGTTTCAACCACTTTATCTAATTAATAGAAATAAACTGTATAAGCAATAAGTTTATGTGTAGTGGATCATCCGAGTTCAATAGACTAGATTACTTGTGTATGAAATGAAAGCTTTTGTGAGAAAGCCTCTTTCGTGAATGAATGTCTTGTATGAGCACTACCCCTTTGGTGAATTTGGATTATCTGAACACCGTTTCTGTGTTTCACTTCTCATGTTACCTGGTTCATGAGTGTGCAGTGTACAATCAATGAATATCTTTGTAGTGCACACGAGTTTCACGAACTAGATTAGTATTGAATCAATCAAAGGCTTGCATAAGATACGCTGACATAATAAAAAATGTCAAAGTATGACCAGAAAAGCTCTTACTACAACGGCATTGCTGGTTTTGGACTAACTGAACACTTTTCTGGCATCTCTCTTTCTACAATGTTTTGATACCATGTAATCTGGTTCATGATAGTGAAATGTGGAAGCAATAAATATCAACATATTTTGTAGTAGTGGATACGAGTTCAACGAACCAGCTTGATATTGTATCAATTTGAAGCTGTGGTATTCAATTCTTCTATAACTAAGAATTTCGCAAAATGAACAGAAAATCTGTTAATACTAGCACTTTGATGGATTAAGAATATCTCAACACCGTCGAGTATTTCATTTTCTACCATCTTTCAACCACTTTATCTAATTAATAGAAATAAACTGTATAAGCAATAAGTTTATGTGTAGTGGATCATCCGAGTTCAATAGACTAGATTACTTGTGTATGAAATGAAAGCTTTTGTGAGAAAGCCTCTTTCGTGAATGAATGTCTTGTATGAGCACTACCCCTTTGGTGAATTTGGATTATCTGAACACCGTTTCTGTGTTTCACTTCTCATGTTACCTGGTTCATGAGTGTGCAGTGTACAATCAATGAATATCTTTGTAGTGCACACGAGTTTCACGAACTAGATTAGTATTGAATCAATCAAAGGCTTGCATAAGATACGCTGACATAATAAAAAATGTCAAAGTATGACCAGAAAAGCTCTTACTACAACGGCATTGCTGGTTTTGGACTAACTGAACACTTTTCTGGCATCTCTCTTTCTACAATGTTTTGATACCATGTAATCTGGTTCATGATAGTGAAATGTGGAAGCAATAAATATCAACATATTTTGTAGTAGTGGATACGAGTTCAACGAACCAGCTTGATATTGTATCAATTTGAAGCTGTGGTATTCAATTCTTCTATAACAAAGAATTTCGAAAAATGAACAAAAAACTGTTAATACTAGCACTTTGATGGATTAAGATTATCTCAACACCGTCGAGTATTTCATTTTCTACCATCTTTCAACCACTTTACCTAATTATTAGAATTAAACTGTATCAGCAATAAGTTTATGTGTAGTGGAACATCCGAGTTCAAGCGACAAGATTACTTGTGTATGAAATGAGTTTTGTGAGAAAGCCTCTTTCGTGAATGAATGTCTTGTATGAGCAATACCCCTTTGGTGAATTTGGATTATCTTAACACCGTTACTGTGTTTCACTTCTCATGTTACCTGGTTCATGAGAGTGCAGAGCACAATCAATGAATATCTTTGTAGTACACACGAGTTTCAAGAACTACATCAGTATTGAATCAATTAAAGGCTTTCATAAGATACGCTGACATATTAAAAATTTCAAAGTATGACCAGAAAAGCTCTTACTACTACGACATTGCTGGTTCTGGACTAACTGAACACTTTTCTGGCATCGCTCTTTCTACAATGTTTTGAAACCATGTAAGCTGGTTCACGATAGTGAAATGTCGAAGCAATGCATATTGTCGAAGTAGATACGACTTTAACCAAATGGCTTGATATTGTATCAATTTGAAGCTTTGGTATGTAATTCTTCTATAACAAAGAATGTCGAAAAATGAACAAAAAATCTGTTAATACTAGCACTTTGATGGATTAAGATTATCTCAACACCGTCGAGTATTTCATTTTCTACCATGTTTCAACCACTTTATCTAATTAATAGAATTAAACTGTATAAGCAATAAGTTTATGTGTAGTGGATCATCCGAGTTCAATAGACTAGATTACTTGTGTATGAAATGAAAGCTTTTGTGAGAAAGCCTCTTTCGTGAATGAATGTCTTGTATGAGCACTACCCCTTTGGTGAATTTGGATTATCTTAACACCGTTACTGTGTTTCACTTCTCATGTTACCTGGTTCATGAGAGTGCAGTGTACAATCAATGAATATCTTTGTAGTGCACACGAGTTTCACGAACTAGATCAGTATTGAATCAATCAAAGGCTTTCATAAGATACGCTGACATATTAAAAAATATCAAAGTATGACAAAAAAGGCTCCTACTACTAGGACATTGCTGGTTCTAAACTAACTGAACACTTTTCTGGCATCGCTCTTTCTATATTCTTTTCATACCATGTAAGCTGGTTCATGATAGTGAAATGTGGAAGCAATAAATATCAATGAATATTGTAGTAGTGGATACGAGTTCAACGATCCGGCTTAATATTGTATGAATTTAAAGCTGTGGTATTCAATTCTTCTATAACAAAGAATTTCGAAAAATGAACAAAAAACTGTTAATACTAGCACTTTGATGGATTAAGATTATCTCAACACCGTCGAGTATTTCATTTTCTACCATCTTTCAACCACTTTACCTAATTATTAGAATTAAACTGTATCAGCAATAAGTTTATGTGTAGTGGAACATCCGAGTTCAAGCGACAAGATTACTTGTGTATGAAATGAGTTTTGTGAGAAAGCCTCTTTCGTGAATGAATGTCTTGTATGAGCAATACCCCTTTGGTGAATTTGGATTATCTTAACACCGTTACTGTGTTTCACTTCTCATGTTACCTGGTTCATGAGAGTGCAGAGCACAATCAATGAATATCTTTGTAGTACACACGAGTTTCACGAACTACATCAGTATTGAATCAATTAAAGGCTTTCATAAGATACGCTGACATATTAAAAATTTCAAAGTATGACAAAAAAGGCTCCTACTACTAGGACATTGCTGGTTCTAAACTAACTGAACACTTTTCTGGCATCGCTCTTTCTATATTCTTTTCATACCATGTAAGCTGGTTCATGATAGTGAAATGTGGAAGCAATAAATATCAACATATTTTGTAGTAGTGGATACGAGTTCAACGAACCAGCTTAATATTGTATCAATTTGAAGCTGTGGTATTCAATTCTTCTATAACAAAGAATTTCGAAAAATGAACAAAAAATCTGGTAATACTAGCACTTTGATGGATTAAGATTATCTCAACACCGTCGAGTATTTCATTTTCTACCATGTTTCAACCACTTTATCTAATTAATAGAATTAAACTGTATAAGCAATAAGTTTATGTGTAGTGGATCATCCGAGTTCAAGAGACTAGATTACTTGTGTATGAAATGAAAGCTTTTGTGAGAAAGCCTCTTTCGTGGATGAATGTCTTGTATGAGCACTTCCCCTTTTGTGGAATTGGAATATCTGAACACCGTTACTGTCTTTCACTTCTCATGTTCCTGGTTCATGAGAGTGCAGTGTACAATCAATGAATATCTTTGTAGTGCACACGAGTTTCACGAACTGAATCAGTATTGAATCAATCAAAGGTTTTCAAAAGATACGCTGACATATTAAAAAATATCAAAGTATGACAAAAAAGGCTCTTACTACTAGGACATTGCTTGTTCTAAACTAACTGAACACTTTTCTGGCATCGCTCTTTCTACAATGTTTTGATACCATGTAAGCTGGTTCATGATAGTGAAATGTCGAAGCAATGAATATCAATGAATATTGTAGTAGTGGATACGAGTTCAACGATCCGGCTTAATATTGTATCAATTTGAAGCTGTGGTATTCAATTCTGCAATAACAAAGAATTTCGAAAAATGAACAAAAAATCTGTTAATACTAGCACTTTGATGGATTAAGATTATCTCAACACCGTCGAGTATTTCATTTTCTACCATGTTTCAACCACTTTATCTAATTAATAGAATTAAACTGTATAAGCAATAAGTTTATGTGTAGTGGATCATCCGAGTTCAAGAGACTAGACTACTTGTGTATGAAATGAAAGCTTTTGTGAGAAAGCCTCTTTCGTGAATGAATGTCTTGTATGAGCACTACCCCTTTGGTGAATTTGGATTATCTGAACACCGTTACTGTCTTTCACTTCTCATGTTACCTGGTTCATGAGTGTGCAGAGCACGATCAATGAATATCTTTGAAGTACACAGGAGTTTCACGAACTAGATCAGTATTGAATCAATTAAAGGTTTTCAAAAGATACGCTGACATATTAAAAAATATCAAAGTATGACAAAAAAGGCTCTTACTACTAGGACATTGCTTGTTCTAAACTAACTGAACACTTTTCTGGCATCGCTCTTTCTACAATGTTTTGATACCATGTAAGCTGGTTCATGATAGTGAAATGTCGAAGCAATGAATATCAATGAATATTGTAGTAGTGGATACGAGTTCAACGATCCGGCTTAATATTGTATGAATTTAAAGCTGTGGTATTCAATTCTGCAATAACAAAGAATTTCGAAAAATGAACAAAAATCTGTTAATACTAGCACTTTGATGGATTAAGATTATCTCAACACCGTCGAGTATTTCATTTTCTACCATGTTTCAACCACTTTATCTAATTAATAGAATTAAACTGTATAAGCAATAAGTTTATGTGTAGTGGATCATCCGAGTTCAAGAGACTAGACTACTTGTGTATGAAATGAAAGCTTTGTGAGAAAGCCTCTTTCGTGAATGAATGTCTTGTATGAGCACTACCCCTTTGGTGAATTTGGATTATCTGAACACCGTTACTGTCTTTCACTTCTCATGTTACCTGGTTCATGAGTGTGCAGAGCACGATCAATGAATATCTTTGTAGTGCACACGAGTTTCACGAACTAGATCAGTATTGAATCAATCAAAGGCTTTCATAAGATATGCTGACATAATAAAAAATGTCAAAGTATGACAAAAAAGGCTCTTACTACTAGGACATTGCTGGTTCTAAACTAACTGAACACTTTTCTGGCATCGCTCTTTCTACAATGTTTTGATACCATGTAAGCTGGTTCATGATAGTGAAATGTTGAAGCAATGAATATCAATGAATATTGTAGTAGTGGATACGAGTTCAACGATCCGGCTTAATATTGTATGAATTCAAAGCTGTGGTATTCAAATCTTCAATAACAAAGAACTTCGAAAAATGAACACAAAATCTGTTAATACTAGCACTTTGATGGATTAAGATTATCTCAACACCGTCGAGTATTTCATTTTCAACCATGTTTCAACCACTTTATCTAATTAATAGAATTAAACTGTATAAGCAATAAGTTTATGTGTAGTGGATCATCCGAGTTCAATAGACTAGATTACTTGTGTATGAAATGAAAGCTTTGTGAGAAAGCCTCTTTCGTGAATGAATGTCTTGTATGAGCACTACCCCTTTGGTGAATTAGGAATATCTTTACACCGTTACTGTATTTCACTTCTCATGTTACCTGGTTCATGAGAGTGCAGTGCATAAGCAATTAATATCTTTGTAGTGCACACGAGTTTCACGAACTAGATTAGTATTGTATCAATTTAAGGCTTTCGTAAGATACGCTGACATTAAAAAAATATCAAAATATGACCAAAAAGGCTCTTACTACTACGACATTGCTTGTTCTAAACGAACTGAACACTTTTCTGGCATCGCTCTTCCTACAATGTTTTCATACCATGTAAGCTGGTTCATGATAGTGGAATGTGGAAGCAATGAATATCAATGAATATTGTAGTAGTGGATACGAGTTCAACGAACCGGCTTAATATTGTATCAATTTAAAGCTGTGGTATCCAATTCTTCTATAACAAAGAATTCGAAAAATGAACAAAAAATCTGGTAAAACAACCACTTTGATGGATTAGGATTATGTCATCACCATGAGTATTTCATTTTCTACCATGTTTCAACCACTTTATCTAATTAATAGAATTAAACTGTTTAAGCAATAAGTTTATGTGTAGTGGATCATCCGAGTTCAAGAGACTAGATTACTTGTGTATGAAATGAAAGCTTTTGTGAGAAAGCCTCTTTCGTGAATGAATGTCTTGTATGAGCACTTCCCCTTTTGTGGATTTGGATTATCTGAACACCGTTACTGTCTTTCACTTCTCATGTTCCTGGTTCATGAGAGTGCAGTGTACAATCAATGAATATCTTTGTAGTGCACACGAGTTTCACGAACTAGATCAGTATTGAATCAATTAAAGGCTTTCATAAGATATGCTGACATATTAAAAAATGTCAAAGTATGACCAGAAAAGCTCTTACTACTACGACATTGCTGGTTCTGGACTATTTGAAGACTTTGCTGGCATCTCTCTTTCTACAATGTTTTGAAACCATGTAAGCTGGTTCATGATAGTGAAATGTCGAAGCAATGCATATTGTAGAAGTAGATACGACTTTAACCAAATGGCTTAATATTGTATCAATTTGAAGCTTTGGTATGTAATTCTTCTATAACAAAGAATGTCGAAAAATGAACACAAAATCTGTTAATACTAGCACTTTGATGGATTAAGATTATCTCAACACCGTCGAGTATTTCATTTTCTACCATGTTTCAACCACTTTATCTAATTAATAGAATTAAACTGTACAAGCAATAAGTTTATGTGTAGTGGATCATCCGAGTTCAAGAGACTAGACTACTTGTGTATGAAATGAAAGCTTTTGTGAGAAAGCCTCTTTCGTGAATGAATGTCTTGTATGAGCACTACCCCTTTGGTGAATTTGGATTATCTGATCACCGTTACTGTCTTTCACTTCTCATGTTCCTGGTTCATGAGAGTGCAGTGTACAATCAATGAATATCTTTGTAGTGCACACGAGTTTCACGAACTAGATCAGTATTGAATCAATTAAAGGCTTTCATAAGATATGCTGACATATTAAAAAATGTCAAAGTATGACCAGAAAAGCTCTTACTACTACGACATTGCTGGTTCTGGACTATTTGAAGACTTTGCTGGCATCTCTCTTTCTACAATGTTTTGATACCATGTAAGCTGGTTCACGATAGTGAAATGTCGAAGCAATGCATATTGTAGAAGTAGATACGACTTTAACCAAATGGCTTAATATTGTATCAATTTAAAGCTTTGGTATGTAATTCTTCTATAACAAAGAATGTCGAAAAATGAACACAAAATCTGTTAATACTAGCACTTTGATGGATTAAGATTATCTCAACACCGTCGAGTATTTCATTTTCAACCATGTTTCAACCACTTTATCTAATTAATAGAATTAAACTGTATAAGCAATAAGTTTATGTGTAGTGGATCATCCGAGTTCAATAGACTAGATTACTTGTGTATGAAATGAAAGCTTTGTGAGAAAGCCTCTTTCGTGAATGAATGTCTTGTATGAGCACTACCCCTTTGGTGAATTAGGAATATCTTTACACCGTTACTGTATTTCACTTCTCATGTTACCTGGTTCATGAGAGTGCAGTGCATAAGCAATTAATATCTTTGTAGTGCACACGAGTTTCACGAACTAGATTAGTATTGTATCAATTTAAGGCTTTCGTAAGATACGCTGACATTAAAAAAATATCAAAATATGACCAAAAAGGCTCTTACTACTGCGACATTGCTTGTTCTAAACGAACTGAACACTTTTCTGGCATCGCTCTTCCTACAATGTTTTCATACCATGTAAGCTGGTTCATGATAGTGGAATGTGGAAGCAATGAATATCAATGAATATTGTAGTAGTGGATACGAGTTCAACGAACCGGCTTAATATTGTATCAATTTAAAGCTGTGGTATCCAATTCTTCTATAACAAAGAATTCGAAAAATGAACAAAAAATCTGGTAAAACAACCACTTTGATGGATTAGGATTATGTCATCACCATGAGTATTTCATTTTCTACCATGTTTCAACCACTTTATCTAATTAATAGAATTAAACTGTATAAGCAATAAGTTTATGTGTAGTGGATCATCCGAGTTCAAGAGACTAGATTACTTGTGTATGAAATGAAAGCTTTTGTGAGAAAGCCTCTTTCGTGAATGAATGTCTTGTATGAGCACTTCCCCTTTTGTGGATTTGGATTATCTGATCACCGTTACTGTCTTTCACTTCTCATGTTCCTGGTTCATGAGAGTGCAGTGTACAATCAATGAATATCTTTGTAGTGCACACGAGTTTCACGAACTAGATCAGTATTGAATCAATTAAAGGCTTTCACAAGATATGCTGACATAATAAAAAATGTCAAAGTATGACCAGAAAAGCTCCTACTACTACGACATTGCTGGTTTTGGACTAACTGAAGACTTTGCTGGCATCTCTCTTTCTACAATGTTTTGAAACCATGTAAGCTGGTTAACGATAGTGAAATGTTGAAGCAATGAATATCAATAAATATTGTAGTAGTGGATACGAGTTCAACGATCCGGCTTAATATTGTATGAATTTGAAGCTGTGGTATTCAATTCTTCTATAACAAAGAATTTCGCAAAATGAACAAAAATTCTGTTAATACTAGCACTTTGATGGATTAAGATTATCTCAACACCGTCGAGTATTTCATTTTCTACCATGTTTCAACCACTTTACCTAATTATTAGAATTAAACTGTATCAGCAATAAGTTTATGTGTAGTGGAACATCCGAGTTCAAGCGACAAGATTACTTGTGTATGAAATGAGTTTTGTGAGAAAGCCTCTTTCGTGAATGAATGTCTTGTATGAGCAATACCCCTTTGGTGAATTTGGATTATCTTAACACCGTTACTGTGTTTCACTTCTCATGTTACCTGGTTCATGAGAGTGCAGAGCACAATCAATGAATATCTTTGTAGTACACACGAGTTTCACGAACTACATCAGTATTGAATCAATTAAAGGCTTTCATAAGATACGCTGACATATTAAAAATTTCAAAGTATGACCAGAAAAGCTCTTACTACTACGACATTGCTGGTTCTGGACTAACTGAACACTTTTCTGGCATCGCTCTTTCTACAATGTTTTGAAACCATGTAAGCTGGTTCACGATAGTGAAATGTCGAAGCAATGCATATTGTCGAAGTAGATACGACTTTAACCAAATGGCTTGATATTGTATCAATTTGAAGCTTTGGTATGTAATTCTTCTATAACAAAGAATGTCGAAAAATGAACAAAAAATCTGTTAATACTAGCACTTTGATGGATTAAGATTATCTCAACACCGTCGAGTATTTCATTTTCTACCATGTTTCAACCACTTTATCTAATTAATAGAATTAAACTGTATAAGCAATAAGTTTATGTGTAGTGGATCATCCGAGTTCAATAGACTAGATTACTTGTGTATGAAATGAAAGCTTTTGTGAGAAAGCCTCTTTCGTGAATGAATGTCTTGTATGAGCACTACCCCTTTGGTGAATTTGGATTATCTTAACACCGTTACTGTCTTTCACTTCTCATGTTACCTGGTTCATGAGAGTGCAGTGTACAATCAATGAATATCTTTGTAGTGCACACGAGTTTCACGAACTAGATCAGTATTGAATCAATTAAAGGCTTTCATAAGATATGCTGACATATTAAAAAATGTCAAAGTATGACCAGAAAAGCTCTTACTACTACGACATTGCTGGTTCTGGACTATTTGAAGACTTTGCTGGCATCTCTCTTTCTACAATGTTTTGATACCATGTAAGCTGGTTCACGATAGTGAAATGTCGAAGCAATGCATATTGTAGAAGTAGATACGACTTTAACCAAATGGCTTAATATTGTATCAATTTGAAGCTTTGGTATGTAATTCTTCTATAACAAAGAATGTCGAAAAATGAACACAAAATCTGTTAATACTAGCACTTTGATGGATTAAGATTATCTCAACACCGTCGAGTATTTCATTTTCAACCATGTTTCAACCACTTTATCTAATTAATAGAATTAAACTGTATAAGCAATAAGTTTATGTGTAGTGGATCATCCGAGTTCAATAGACTAGATTACTTGTGTATGAAATGAAAGCTTTGTGAGAAAGCCTCTTTCGTGAATGAATGTCTTGTATGAGCACTACCCCTTTGGTGAATTAGGAATATCTTTACACCGTTACTGTATTTCACTTCTCATGTTACCTGGTTCATGAGAGTGCAGTGCATAAGCAATTAATATCTTTGTAGTGCACACGAGTTTCACGAACTAGATTAGTATTGTATCAATTTAAGGCTTTCGTAAGATACGCTGACATTAAAAAAATATCAAAATATGACCAAAAAGGCTCTTACTACTACGACATTGCTTGTTCTAAACGAACTGAACACTTTTCTGGCATCGCTCTTCCTACAATGTTTTCATACCATGTAAGCTGGTTCATGATAGTGGAATGTGGAAGCAATGAATATCAATGAATATTGTAGTAGTGGATACGAGTTCAACGAACCGGCTTAATATTGTATCAATTTAAAGCTGTGGTATCCAATTCTTCTATAACAAAGAATTCGAAAAATGAACAAAAAATCTGGTAAAACAACCACTTTGATGGATTAGGATTATGTCATCACCATGAGTATTTCATTTTCTACCATGTTTCAACCACTTTATCTAATTAATAGAATTAAACTGTTTAAGCAATAAGTTTATGTGTAGTGGATCATCCGAGTTCAAGAGACTAGATTACTTGTGTATGAAATGAAAGCTTTTGTGAGAAAGCCTCTTTCGTGAATGAATGTCTTGTATGAGCACTTCCCCTTTTGTGGATTTGGATTATCTGAACACCGTTACTGTCTTTCACTTCTCATGTTCCTGGTTCATGAGAGTGCAGTGTACAATCAATGAATATCTTTGTAGTGCACACGAGTTTCACGAACTAGATCAGTATTGAATCAATTAAAGGCTTTCATAAGATATGCTGACATATTAAAAAATGTCAAAGTATGACCAGAAAAGCTCTTACTACTACGACATTGCTGGTTCTGGACTATTTGAAGAATGTGCTGGCATCTCTCTTTCTACAATGTTTTGATACCATGTAAGCTGGTTCATGATAGTGAAATGTCAAAGCAATGAATATCAATGAATATTGTAGTAGTGGATACGAGTTCAACGATCCGGCTTAATATTGTATGAATTTGAAGCTGTGGTATTCAATTCTTCTATAACAAAGAATTTCGCAAAATGAACAAAAATTCTGTTAATACTAGCACTTTGATGGATTAAGATTATCTCAACACCGTCGAGTATTTCATTTTCTACCATGTTTCAACCACTTTATCTAATTAATAGAATTAAACTGTATAAGCAATAAGTTTATGTGTAGTGGATCATCCGAGTTCAATAGACTAGATTACTTGTGTATGAAATGAAAGCTTTTGTGAGAAAGCCTCTTTCGTGAATGAATGTCTTGTATGAGCACTACCCCTTTGGTGAATTTGGATTATCTGAACACCGTTACTGTCTTTCACTTCTCATGTTACCTGGTTCATGAGTGTGCAGAGCACGATCAATGAATATCTTTGAAGTACACAGGAGTTTCACGAACTAGATCAGTATTGAATCAATTAAAGGCTTTCATAAGATATGCTGACATAATAAAAAATGTTAAAGTATGACCAGAAAAGCTCTTACTACTACGACATTGCTGGTTCTGGACTATTTGAAGACTTTGCTGGCATCTCTCTTTCTACAATGTTTTGATACCATGTAATCTGGTTCATGATAGTGAAATGTGGAAGCAATAAATATCAATGAATTTTGTAGTAGTTGATACGAGTTCAACGATCCGGCTTAATATTGTATGAATTTGAAGCTGTGGTATTCAATTCTTCTATAACAAAGAATTTCGCAAAATGAACAAAAATTCTGTTAATACTAGCACTTTGATGGATTAAGATTATCTCAACACCGTCGAGTATTTCATTTTCTACCATGTTTCAACCACTTTATCTAATTAATAGAATTAAACTGTATAAGCAATAAGTTTATGTGTAGTGGATCATCCGAGTTCAAGAGACTAGATTACTTGTGTATGAAATGAAAGCTTTTGTGAGAAAGCCTCTTTCGTGAATGAATGTCTTGTATGAGCACTTCCCCTTTTGTGGATTTGGATTATCTGATCACCGTTACTGTCTTTCACTTCTCATGTTCCTGGTTCATGAGAGTGCAGTGTACAATCAATGAATATCTTTGTAGTGCACACGAGTTTCACGAACTAGATCAGTATTGAATCAATCAAAGGCTTTCAAAAGATATGCTGACATAATAAAAAATGTTAAAGTATGACCAGAAAAGCTCTTACTACTACGACATTGCTGGTTCTGGACTATTTGAAGACTTTGCTGGCATCTCTCTTTCTACAATGTTTTGATACCATGTAATCTGGTTCATGATAGTGAAATGTGGAAGCAATAAATATCAATGAATTTTGTAGTAGTTGATACGAGTTCAACGATCCGGCTTAATATTGTATGAATTTGAAGCTGTGGTATTCAATTCTTCTATAACAAAGAATTTCGCAAAATGAACAAAAATTCTGTTAATACTAGCACTTTGATGGATTAAGATTATCTCAACACCGTCGAGTATTTCATTTTCTACCATGTTTCAACCACTTTATCTAATTAATAGAATTAAACTGTATAAGCAATAAGTTTATGTGTAGTGGATCATCCGAGTTCAAGAGACTAGATTACTTGTGTATGAAATGAAAGCTTTTGTGAGAAAGCCTCTTTCGTGAATGAATGTCTTGTATGAGCACTACCCCTTTGGTGAATTTGGATTATCTGAACACCGTTACTGTCTTTCACTTCTCATGTTACCTGGTTCATGAGTGTGCAGAGCACGATCAATGAATATCTTTGAAGTACACAGGAGGTTCACGAACTAGATCAGTATTGAATCAATTAAAGGCTTTCATAAGATATGATAAAAAATGTCAAAGTATGACCAGAAAAGCTCTTACTACTATGACATTGCTGGTTCTGGACTATCTGAAGAATGTGCTGGCATCTCTCTTTCTACAATGTTTTGATACCATGTAAGCTGGTTCATGATAGTGAAATGTCAAAGCAATGAATATCAATGAATATTGTAGTAGTGGATACGAGTTCAACGATCCGGCTTAATATTGTATGAATTTAAAGCTGTGGTATTCAATTCTTCTATAACAAAGAATTTCGAAAAATGAACAAAAAACTGTTAATACTAGCACTTTGATGGATTAAGAATATCTCAACACCGTCGAGTATTTCATTTTCTACCATCTTTCAACCACTTTACCTAATTATTAGAATTAAACTGTATCAGCAATAAGTTTATGTGTAGTGGAACATCCGAGTTCAAGCGACAAGATTACTTGTGTATGAAATGAGTTTTGTGAGAAAGCCTCTTTCGTGAATGAATGTCTTGTATGAGCAATACCCCTTTGGTGAATTTGGATTATCTTAACACCGTTACTGTGTTTCACTTCTCATGTTACCTGGTTCATGAGAGTGCAGAGCACAATCAATGAATATCTTTGTAGTACACACGAGTTTCACGAACTACATCAGTATTGAATCAATTAAAGGCTTTCATAAGATACGCTGACATATTAAAAATTTCAAAGTATGACCAGAAAAGCTCTTACTACTACGACATTGCTGGTTCTGGACTAACTGAACACTTTTCTGGCATCGCTCTTTCTACAATGTTTTGAAACCATGTAAGCTGGTTCACGATAGTGAAATGTCGAAGCAATGCATATTGTCGAAGTAGATACGACTTTAACCAAATGGCTTGATATTGTATCAATTTGAAGCTTTGGTATGTAATTCTTCTATAACAAAGAATGTCGAAAAATGAACAAAAAATCTGTTAATACTAGCACTTTGATGGATTAAGATTATCTCAACACCGTCGAGTATTTCATTTTCTACCATGTTTCAACCACTTTATCTAATTAATAGAATTAAACTGTATAAGCAATAAGTTTATGTGTAGTGGATCATCCGAGTTCAATAGACTAGATTACTTGTGTATGAAATGAAAGCTTTTGTGAGAAAGCCTCTTTCGTGAATGAATGTCTTGTATGAGCACTACCCCTTTGGTGAATTTGGATTATCTTAACACCGTTACTGTCTTTCACTTCTCATGTTACCTGGTTCATGAGTGTGCAGAGCACGATCAATGAATATCTTTGAAGTACACAGGAGTTTCACGAACTAGATCAGTATTGAATCAATTAAAGGCTTTCATAAGATATGCTGACATAATAAAAAATGTCAAAGTATGACCAGAAAAGCTCTTACTACTACGACATTGCTGGTTCTGGACTATTTGAAGACTTTGCTGGCATCTCTCTTCCTACAATGTTTTCATACCATGTAAGCTGGTTCATGATAGTGAAATGTTGAAGCAATGAATATCAATGAATATTGTAGTAGTGGATACGAGTTCAACGATCCGGCTTAATATTGTATGAATTCAAAGCTGTGGTATTCAAATCTTCAATAACAAAGAACTTCGAAAAATGAACAAAAAATCTGTTAATACTAGCACTTTGATGGATTAAGATTATCTCAACACCGTCGAGTATTTCATTTTCTACCATGTTTCAACCACTTTATCTAATTAATAGAATTAAACTGTATAAGCAATAAGTTTATGTGTAGTGGATCATCCGAGTTCAAGAGACTAGATTACTTGTGTATGAAATGAAAGCTTTTGTGAGAAAGCCTCTTTCGTGAATGAATGTCTTGTATGAGCACTACCCCTTTGGTGAATTTGGATTATCTGAACACCGTTACTGTCTTTCACTTCTCATGTTACCTGGTTCATGAGTGTGCAGAGCACGATCAATGAATATCTTTGAAGTACACAGGAGGTTCACGAACTAGATCAGTATTGAATCAATTAAAGGCTTTCATAAGATATGATAAAAAATGTCAAAGTATGACCAGAAAAGCTCTTACTACTATGACATTGCTGGTTCTGGACTATCTGAAGAATGTGCTGGCATCTCTCTTTCTACAATGTTTTGATACCATGTAAGCTGGTTCATGATAGTGAAATGTCGAAGCAATGCATATTGTAGAAGTAGATACGACTTTAACCAAATGGCTTAATATTGTATCAATTTGAAGCTTTGGTATGTAATTCTTCTATAACAAAGAATGTCGAAAAATGAACACAAAATCTGTTAATACTAGCACTTTGATGGATTAAGATTATCTCAACACCGTCGAGTATTTCATTTTCTACCATGTTTCAACCACTTTATCTAATTAATAGAATTAAACTGTATAAGCAATAAGTTTATGTGTAGTGGATCATCCGAGTTCAATAGACTAGATTACTTGTGTATGAAATGAAAGCTTTTGTGAGAAAGCCTCTTTCGTGAATGAATGTCTTGTATGAGCACTACCCCTTTGGTGAATTTGGATTATCTTAACACCGTTACTGTCTTTCACTTCTCATGTTACCTGGTTCATGAGAGTGCAGTGTACAATCAATGAATATCTTTGTAGTGCACACGAGTTTCACGAACTAGATCAGTATTGAATCAATCAAAGGCTTTCATAAGATACGCTGACATATTAAAAAATATCAAAGTATGACAAAAAAGGCTCCTACTACTAGGACATTGCTGGTTCTAAACTAACTGAACACTTTTCTGGCATCGCTCTTTCTATATTCTTTTCATACCATGTAAGCTGGTTCATGATAGTGAAATGTGGAAGCAATAAATATCAACATATTTTGTAGTAGTGGATACGAGTTCAACGAACCAGCTTGATATTGTATCAATTTGAAGCTGTGGTATTCAATTCTTCTATAACAAAGAATTTCGAAAAATGAACAAAAAATCTGGTAATACTAGCACTTTGATGGATTAAGATTATCTCAACACCGACGAGTATTTCATTTTCTACCATGTTTCAACCACTTTATCTAATTAATAGAATTAAACTGTATAAGCAATAAGTTTATGTGTAGTGGATCATCCGAGTTCAAGAGACTAGATTACTTGTGTATGAAATGAAAGCTTTTGTGAGAAAGCCTCTTTCGTGAATGAATGTCTTGTATGAGCACTACCCCTTTGGTGAATTTGGATTATCTGAACACCGTTACTGTCTTTCACTTCTCATGTTACCTGGTTCATGAGTGTGCAGAGCACGATCAATGAATATCTTTGAAGTACACAGGAGTTTCACGAACTAGATCAGTATTGAATCAATTAAAGGCTTTCATAAGATATGCTGACATAATAAAAAATGTCAAAGTATGACCAGAAAAGCTCTTACTACTACGACATTGCTGGTTCTGGACTATTTGAAGACTTTGCTGGCATCTCTCTTCCTACAATGTTTTCATACCATGTAAGCTGGTTCATGATAGTGAAATGTTGAAGCAATGAATATCAATGAATATTGTAGTAGTGGATACGAGTTCAACGATCCGGCTTAATATTGTATGAATTCAAAGCTGTGGTATTCAAATCTTCAATAACAAAGAACTTCGAAAAATGAACAAAAAATCTGTTAATACTAGCACTTTGATGGATTAAGATTATCTCAACACCGTCGAGTATTTCATTTTCTACCATGTTTCAACCACTTTATCTAATTAATAGAATTAAACTGTATAAGCAATAAGTTTATGTGTAGTGGATCATCCGAGTTCAAGAGACTAGATTACTTGTGTATGAAATGAAAGCTTTTGTGAGAAAGCCTCTTTCGTGAATGAATGTCTTGTATGAGCACTACCCCTTTGGTGAATTTGGATTATCTGAACACCGTTACTGTCTTTCACTTCTCATGTTACCTGGTTCATGAGTGTGCAGAGCACGATCAATGAATATCTTTGAAGTACACAGGAGGTTCACGAACTAGATCAGTATTGAATCAATTAAAGGCTTTCATAAGATATGATAAAAAATGTCAAAGTATGACCAGAAAAGCTCTTACTACTATGACATTGCTGGTTCTGGACTATCTGAAGAATGTGCTGGCATCTCTCTTTCTACAATGTTTTGATACCATGTAAGCTGGTTCATGATAGTGAAATGTCGAAGCAATGCATATTGTAGAAGTAGATACGACTTTAACCAAATGGCTTAATATTGTATCAATTTGAAGCTTTGGTATGTAATTCTTCTATAACAAAGAATGTCGAAAAATGAACACAAAATCTGTTAATACTAGCACTTTGATGGATTAAGATTATCTCAACACCGTCGAGTATTTCATTTTCTACCATGTTTCAACCACTTTATCTAATTAATAGAATTAAACTGTATAAGCAATAAGTTTATGTGTAGTGGATCATCCGAGTTCAAGAGACTAGACTACTTGTGTATGAAATGAAAGCTTTTGTGAGAAAGCCTCTTTCGTGAATGAATGTCTTGTATGAGCACTACCCCTTTGGTGAATTTGGATTATCTGAACACCGTTACTGTCTTTCACTTCTCATGTTACCTGGTTCATGAGAGTGCAGTGTACAATCAATGAATATCTTTGTAGTGCACACGAGTTTCACGAACTAGATCAGTATTGAATCAATTAAAGGCTTTCATAAGATATGCTGACATAATAAAAAATGTCAAAGTATGACCAGAAAAGCTCTTACTACTACGACATTGCTGGTTCTGGACTATTTGAAGACTCAGCTGGCATCTCTCTTTCTACAATGTTTTGAAACCATGTAAGCTGGTTCACGATAGTGAAATGTCGAAGCAATGCATATTGTCGAAGTAGATACGACTTTAACCAAATGGCTTGATATTGTATCAATTTGAAGCTTTGGTATGTAATTCTTCTATAACAAAGAATGTCGAAAAATGAACAAAAATCTGTTAATACTAGCACTTTGATGGATTAAGATTATCTCAACACCGTCGAGTATTTCATTTTCTACCATGTTTCAACCACTTTATCTAATTAATAGAATTAAACTGTATAAGCAATAAGTTTATGTGTAGTGGATCATCCGAGTTCAAGAGACTAGACTACTTGTGTATGAAATGAAAGCTTTTGTGAGAAAGCCTCTTTCGTGAATGAATGTCTTGTATGAGCACTACCCCTTTGGTGAATTTGGATTATCTGAACACCGTTACTGTCTTTCACTTCTCATGTTACCTGGTTCATGAGTGTGCAGAGCACGATCAATGAATATCTTTGAAGTACACAGGAGTTTCACGAACTAGATCAGTATTGAATCAATTAAAGGCTTTCATAAGATATGCTGACATATTAAAAAATGTCAAAGTATGACCAGAAAAGCTCTTACTACTACGACATTGCTGGTTCTGGACTATTTGAAGACTTTGCTGGCATCTCTCTTTCTACAATGTTTTGAAACCATGTAAGCTGGTTCACGATAGTGAAATGTCGAAGCAATGCATATTGTAGAAGTAGATACGACTTTAACCAAATGGCTTAATATTGTATCAATTTGAAGCTTTGGTATGTAATTCTTCTATAACAAAGAATGTCGAAAAATGAACACAAAATCTGTTAATACTAGCACTTTGATGGATTAAGATTATCTCAACACCGTCGAGTATTTCATTTTCTACCATGTTTCAACCACTTTATCTAATTAATAGAATTAAACTGTATAAGCAATAAGTTTATGTGTAGTGGATCATCCGAGTTCAAGAGACTAGATTACTTGTGTATGAAATGAAAGCTTTGTGAGAAAGCCTCTTTCGTGAATGAATGTCTTGTATGAGCACTACCCCTTTGGTGAATTAGGAATATCTTTACACCGTTACTGTATTTCACTTCTCATGTTACCTGGTTCATGAGAGTGCAGTGCATAAGCAATTAATATCTTTGTAGTGCACACGAGTTTCACGAACTAGATTAGTATTGTATCAATTTAAGGCTTTCGTAAGATACGCTGACATTAAAAAAATATCAAAATATGACCAAAAAGGCTCTTACTACTACGACATTGCTTGTTCTAAACGAACTGAACACTTTTCTGGCATCGCTCTTCCTACAATGTTTTCATACCATGTAAGCTGGTTCATGATAGTGGAATGTGGAAGCAATGAATATCAATGAATATTGTAGTAGTGGATACGAGTTCAACGAACCGGCTTAATATTGTATCAATTTAAAGCTGTGGTATCCAATTCTTCTATAACAAAGAATTCGAAAAATGAACAAAAAATCTGGTAAAACAACCACTTTGATGGATTAGGATTATGTCATCACCATGAGTATTTCATTTTCTACCATGTTTCAACCACTTTATCTAATTAATAGAATTAAACTGTATAAGCAATAAGTTTATGTGTAGTGGATCATCCGAGTTCAAGAGACTAGATTACTTGTGTATGAAATGAAAGCTTTTGTGAGAAAGCCTCTTTCGTGAATGAATGTCTTGTATGAGCACTACCCCTTTTGTGGATTTGGATTATCTGATCACCGTTACTGTCTTTCACTTCTCATGTTCCTGGTTCATGAGAGTGCAGTGTACAATCAATGAATATCTTTGTAGTGCACACGAGTTTCACGAACTAGATCAGTATTGAATCAATTAAAGGCTTTCACAAGATATGCTGACATAATAAAAAATGTCAAAGTATGACCAGAAAAGCTCCTACTACTACGACATTGCTGGTTTTGGACTAACTGAAGACTTTGCTGGCATCTCTCTTTCTACAATGTTTTGAAACCATGTAAGCTGGTTCATGATAGTGAAATGTCGAAGCAATGCATATTGTAGAAGTAGATACGACTTTAACCAAATGGCTTAATATTGTATCAATTTGAAGCTTTGGTATGTAATTCTTCTATAACAAAGAATGTCGAAAAATGAACAAAAATCTGTTAATACTAGCACTTTGATGGATTAAGATTATCTCAACACCGTCGAGTATTTCATTTTCTACCATGTTTCAACCACTTTATCTAATTAATAGAATTAAACTGTATAAGCAATAAGTTTATGTGTAGTGGATCATCCGAGTTCAAGAGACTAGACTACTTGTGTATGAAATGAAAGCTTTTGTGAGAAAGCCTCTTTCGTGAATGAATGTCTTGTATGAGCACTACCCCTTTGGTGAATTTGGATTATCTGAACACCGTTACTGTCTTTCACTTCTCATGTTACCTGGTTCATGAGTGTGCAGAGCACGATCAATGAATATCTTTGAAGTACACAGGAGTTTCACGAACTAGATCAGTATTGAATCAATTAAAGGCTTTCATAAGATATGCTGACATAATAAAAAATGTCAAAGTATGACCAGAAAAGCTCTTACTACTACGACATTGCTGGTTCTGGACTATTTGAAGACTTTGCTGGCATCTCTCTTTCTACAATGTTTTGAAACCATGTAAGCTGGTTCACGATAGTGAAATGTCGAAGCAATGCATATTGTAGAAGTAGATACGACTTTAACCAAATGGCTTAATATTGTATCAATTTGAAGCTTTGGTATGTAATTCTTCTATAACAAAGAATGTCGAAAAATGAACACAAAATCTGTTAATACTAGCACTTTGATGGATTAAGATTATCTCAACACCGTCGAGTATTTCATTTTCTACCATGTTTCAACCACTTTATCTAATTAATAGAATTAAACTGTACAAGCAATAAGTTTATGTGTAGTGGATCATCCGAGTTCAAGAGACTAGACTACTTGTGTATGAAATGAAAGCTTTTGTGAGAAAGCCT
The DNA here is from genome assembly GCA_905220665.1 of Albugo candida. Lineage (NCBI taxonomy): Eukaryota > Oomycota > Peronosporomycetes > Albuginales > Albuginaceae > Albugo > Albugo candida. Next base: position 249,876 of record CAJNAR010000191.1, read on the forward strand.
CTTTCGTGAATGAATGTCTTGTATGAGCACTACCCCTTTGGTGAATTTGGATTATCTGATCACCGTTACTGTCTTTCACTTCTCATGTTCCTGGTTCATGAGAGTGCAGTGTACAATCAATGAATATCTTTGTAGTGCACACGAGTTTCACGAACTAGATCAGTATTGAATCAATTAAAGGCTTTCATAAGATATGCTGACATATTAAAAAATGTCAAAGTATGACCAGAAAAGCTCTTACTACTACGACATTGCTGGTTCTGGACTATTTGAAGACTTTGCTGGCATCTCTCTTTCTACAATGTTTTGATACCATGTAAGCTGGTTCACGATAGTGAAATGTCGAAGCAATGCATATTGTAGAAGTAGATACGACTTTAACCAAATGGCTTAATATTGTATCAATTTGAAGCTTTGGTATGTAATTCTTCTATAACAAAGAATGTCGAAAAATGAACACAAAATCTGTTAATACTAGCACTTTGATGGATTAAGATTATCTCAACACCGTCGAGTATTTCATTTTCAACCATGTTTCAACCACTTTATCTAATTAATAGAATTAAACTGTATAAGCAATAAGTTTATGTGTAGTGGATCATCCGAGTTCAATAGACTAGATTACTTGTGTATGAAATGAAAGCTTTGTGAGAAAGCCTCTTTCGTGAATGAATGTCTTGTATGAGCACTACCCCTTTGGTGAATTAGGAATATCTTTACACCGTTACTGTATTTCACTTCTCATGTTACCTGGTTCATGAGAGTGCAGTGCATAAGCAATTAATATCTTTGTAGTGCACACGAGTTTCACGAACTAGATTAGTATTGTATCAATTTAAGGCTTTCGTAAGATATGCTGACATTAAAAAAATATCAAAATATGACCAAAAAGGCTCTTACTACTACGACATTGCTTGTTCTAAACGAACTGAACACTTTTCTGGCATCGCTCTTCCTACAATGTTTTCATACCATGTAAGCTGGTTCATGATAGTGGAATGTGGAAGCAATGAATATCAATGAATATTGTAGTAGTGGATACGAGTTCAACGAACCGGCTTAATATTGTATCAATTTAAAGCTGTGGTATCCAATTCTTCTAGAACAAAGAATTCGAAAAATGAACAAAAAATCTGGTAAAACAACCACTTTGATGGATTAGGATTATGTCATCACCATGAGTATTTCATTTTCTACCATGTTTCAACCACTTTATCTAATTAATAGAATTAAACTGTATAAGCAATAAGTTTATGTGTAGTGGATCATCCGAGTTCAAGAGACTAGATTACTTGTGTATGAAATGAAAGCTTTTGTGAGAAAGCCTCTTTCGTGAATGAATGTCTTGTATGAGCACTACCCCTTTTGTGGATTTGGATTATCTGATCACCGTTACTGTCTTTCACTTCTCATGTTCCTGGTTCATGAGAGTGCAGTGTACAATCAATGAATATCTTTGTAGTGCACACGAGTTTCACGAACTAGATCAGTATTGAATCAATTAAAGGCTTTCACAAGATATGCTGACATAATAAAAAATGTCAAAGTATGACCAGAAAAGCTCCTACTACTACGACATTGCTGGTTTTGGACTAACTGAAGACTTTGCTGGCATCTCTCTTTCTACAATGTTTTGAAACCATGTAAGCTGGTTCATGATAGTGAAATGTCGAAGCAATGCATATTGTAGAAGTAGATACGACTTTAACCAAATGGCTTAATATTGTATCAATTTGAAGCTTTGGTATGTAATTCTTCTATAACAAAGAATGTCGAAAAATGAACAAAAAATCTGTTAATACTAGCACTTTGATGGATTAAGATTATCTCAACACCGTCGAGTATTTCATTTTCTACCATGTTTCAACCACTTTATCTAATTAATAGAATTAAACTGTATAAGCAATAAGTTTATGTGTAGTGGATCATCCGAGTTCAAGAGACTAGACTACTTGTGTATGAAATGAAAGCTTTTGTGAGAAAGCCTCTTTCGTGAATGAATGTCTTGTATGAGCACTACCCCTTTGGTGAATTTGGATTATCTGAACACCGTTACTGTCTTTCACTTCTCATGTTACCTGGTTCATGAGTGTGCAGAGCACGATCAATGAATATCTTTGAAGTACACAGGAGTTTCACGAACTAGATCAGTATTGAATCAATTAAAGGCTTTCATAAGATATGCTGACATAATAAAAAATGTCAAAGTATGACCAGAAAAGCTCTTACTACTACGACATTGCTGGTTCTGGACTATTTGAAGACTTTGCTGGCATCTCTCTTTCTACAATGTTTTGAAACCATGTAAGCTGGTTCACGATAGTGAAATGTCGAAGCAATGCATATTGTAGAAGTAGATACGACTTTAACCAAATGGCTTAATATTGTATCAATTTGAAGCTTTGGTATGTAATTCTTCTATAACAAAGAATGTCGAAAAATGAACACAAAATCTGTTAATACTAGCACTTTGATGGATTAAGATTATCTCAACACCGTCGAGTATTTCATTTTCTACCATGTTTCAACCACTTTATCTAATTAATAGAATTAAACTGTACAAGCAATAAGTTTATGTGTAGTGGATCATCCGAGTTCAAGAGACTAGACTACTTGTGTATGAAATGAAAGCTTTTGTGAGAAAGCCTCTTTCGTGAATGAATGTCTTGTATGAGCACTACCCCTTTGGTGAATTTGGATTATCTGATCACCGTTACTGTCTTTCACTTCTCATGTTCCTGGTTCATGAGAGTGCAGTGTACAATCAATGAATATCTTTGTAGTGCACACGAGTTTCACGAACTAGATCAGTATTGAATCAATTAAAGGCTTTCATAAGATATGCTGACATATTAAAAAATGTCAAAGTATGACCAGAAAAGCTCTTACTACTACGACATTGCTGGTTCTGGACTATTTGAAGACTTTGCTGGCATCTCTCTTTCTACAATGTTTTGATACCATGTAAGCTGGTTCACGATAGTGAAATGTCGAAGCAATGCATATTGTAGAAGTAGATACGACTTTAACCAAATGGCTTAATATTGTATCAATTTGAAGCTTTGGTATGTAATTCTTCTATAACAAAGAATGTCGAAAAATGAACACAAAATCTGTTAATACTAGCACTTTGATGGATTAAGATTATCTCAACACCGTCGAGTATTTCATTTTCAACCATGTTTCAACCACTTTATCTAATTAATAGAATTAAACTGTATAAGCAATAAGTTTATGTGTAGTGGATCATCCGAGTTCAATAGACTAGATTACTTGTGTATGAAATGAAAGCTTTTGTGAGAAAGCCTCTTTCGTGAATGAATGTCTTGTATGAGCACTACCCCTTTGGTGAATTAGGAATATCTTTACACCGTTACTGTATTTCACTTCTCATGTTACCTGGTTCATGAGAGTGCAGTGCATAAGCAATTAATATCTTTGTAGTGCACACGAGTTTCACGAACTAGATTAGTATTGTATCAATTTAAGGCTTTCGTAAGATATGCTGACATTAAAAAAATATCAAAATATGACCAAAAAGGCTCTTACTACTACGACATTGCTTGTTCTAAACGAACTGAACACTTTTCTGGCATCGCTCTTCCTACAATGTTTTCATACCATGTAAGCTGGTTCATGATAGTGGAATGTGGAAGCAATGAATATCAATGAATATTGTAGTAGTGGATACGAGTTCAACGAACCGGCTTAATATTGTATCAATTTAAAGCTGTGGTATCCAATTCTTCTATAACAAAGAATTCGAAAAATGAACAAAAAATCTGGTAAAACAACCACTTTGATGGATTAGGATTATGTCATCACCATGAGTATTTCATTTTCTACCATGTTTCAACCACTTTATCTAATTAATAGAATTAAACTGTATAAGCAATAAGTTTATGTGTAGTGGATCATCCGAGTTCAAGAGACTAGATTACTTGTGTATGAAATGAAAGCTTTTGTGAGAAAGCCTCTTTCGTGAATGAATGTCTTGTATGAGCACTTCCCCTTTTGTGGATTTGGATTATCTGATCACCGTTACTGTCTTTCACTTCTCATGTTCCTGGTTCATGAGAGTGCAGTGTACAATCAATGAATATCTTTGTAGTGCACACGAGTTTCACGAACTAGATCAGTATTGAATCAATTAAAGGCTTTCACAAGATATGCTGACATAATAAAAAATGTCAAAGTATGACCAGAAAAGCTCCTACTACTACGACATTGCTGGTTTTGGACTAACTGAAGACTTTGCTGGCATCTCTCTTTCTACAATGTTTTGAAACCATGTAAGCTGGTTAACGATAGTGAAATGTTGAAGCAATGAATATCAATGAATATTGTAGTAGTGGATACGAGTTCAACGATCCGGCTTAATATTGTATGAATTTAAAGCTGTGGTATTCAATTCTTCAATAACAAAGAACTTCGAAAAATGAACAAAAAATCTGTTAATACTAGCACTTTGATGGATTAAGATTATCTCAACACCGTCGAGTATTTCATTTTCTACCATGTTTCAACCACTTTATCTAATTAATAGAATTAAACTGTATAAGCAATAAGTTTATGTGTAGTGGATCATCCGAGTTCAATAGACTAGATTACTTGTGTATGAAATGAAAGCTTTTGTGAGAAAGCCTCTTTCGTGAATGAATGTCTTGTATGAGCACTACCCCTTTGGTGAATTTGGATTATCTTAACACCGTTACTGTCTTTCACTTCTCATGTTACCTGGTTCATGAGAGTGCAGTGTACAATCAATGAATATCTTTGTAGTGCACACGAGTTTCACGAACTAGATCAGTATTGAATCAATCAAAGGCTTTCATAAGATACGCTGACATATTAAAAAATATCAAAGTATGACAAAAAAGGCTCCTACTACTAGGACATTGCTGGTTCTAAACTAACTGAACACTTTTCTGGCATCGCTCTTTCTATATTCTTTTCATACCATGTAAGCTGGTTCATGATAGTGAAATGTGGAAGCAATAAATATCAACATATTTTGTAGTAGTGGATACGAGTTCAACGATCCGGCTTAATATTGTATGAATTTAAAGCTGTGGTATTCAATTCTGCAATAACAAAGAATTTCGAAAAATGAACAAAACATCTGTTAATACTAGCACTTTGATGGATTAAGATTATCTCAACACCGTCGAGTATTTCATTTTCTACCATGTTTCAACCACTTTATCTAATTAATAGAATTAAACTGTATAAGCAATAAGTTTATGTGTAGTGGATCATCCGAGTTCAATAGACTAGATTACTTGTGTATGAAATGAAAGCTTTGTGAGAAAGCCTCTTTCGTGAATGAATGTCTTGTATGAGCACTACCCCTTTGGTGAATTAGGAATATCTTTACACCGTTACTGTATTTCACTTCTCATGTTACCTGGTTCATGAGAGTGCAGTGCATAAGCAATTAATATCTTTGTAGTGCATACGAGTTTCACGAACTAGATTAGTATTGTATCAATTTAAGGCTTTCGTAAGATACGCTGACATTAAAAAAATATCAAAATATGACCAAAAAGGCTCTTACTACTACGACATTGCTTGTTCTAAACGAACTGAACACTTTTCTGGCATCGCTCTTCCTACAATGTTTTCATACCATGTAAGCTGGTTCATGATAGTGGAATGTGGAAGCAATGAATATCAATGAATATTGTAGTAGTGGATACGAGTTCAACGAACCGGCTTAATATTGTATCAATTTAAAGCTGTGGTATCCAATTCTTCTATAACAAAGAATTCGAAAAATGAACAAAAAATCTGGTAAAACAACCACTTTGATGGATTAGGATTATGTCATCACCATGAGTATTTCATTTTCTACCATGTTTCAACCACTTTATCTAATTAATAGAATTAAACTGTTTAAGCAATAAGTTTATGTGTAGTGGATCATCCGAGTTCAAGAGACTAGATTACTTGTGTATGAAATGAAAGCTTTTGTGAGAAAGCCTCTTTCGTGAATGAATGTCTTGTATGAGCACTTCCCCTTTTGTGGATTTGGATTATCTGAACACCGTTACTGTCTTTCACTTCTCATGTTCCTGGTTCATGAGAGTGCAGTGTACAATCAATGAATATCTTTGTAGTGCACACGAGTTTCACGAACTAGATCAGTATTGAATCAATTAAAGGCTTTCATAAGATATGCTGACATATTAAAAAATGTCAAAGTATGACCAGAAAAGCTCTTACTACTACGACATTGCTGGTTCTGGACTATTTGAAGAATGTGCTGGCATCTCTCTTTCTACAATGTTTTGATACCATGTAAGCTGGTTCATGATAGTGAAATGTCAAAGCAATGAATATCAATGAATATTGTAGTAGTGGATACGAGTTCAACGATCCGGCTTAATATTGTATGAATTTGAAGCTGTGGTATTCAATTCTTCTATAACAAAGAATTTCGCAAAATGAACAAAAATTCTGTTAATACTAGCACTTTGATGGATTAAGATTATCTCAACACCGTCGAGTATTTCATTTTCTACCATGTTTCAACCACTTTATCTAATTAATAGAATTAAACTGTATAAGCAATAAGTTTATGTGTAGTGGATCATCCGAGTTCAATAGACTAGATTACTTGTGTATGAAATGAAAGCTTTTGTGAGAAAGCCTCTTTCGTGAATGAATGTCTTGTATGAGCACTACCCCTTTGGTGAATTTGGATTATCTGAACACCGTTACTGTCTTTCACTTCTCATGTTACCTGGTTCATGAGTGTGCAGAGCACGATCAATGAATATCTTTGAAGTACACAGGAGTTTCACGAACTAGATCAGTATTGAATCAATTAAAGGCTTTCATAAGATATGCTGACATAATAAAAAATGTTAAAGTATGACCAGAAAAGCTCTTACTACTACGACATTGCTGGTTCTGGACTATTTGAAGACTTTGCTGGCATCTCTCTTTCTACAATGTTTTGATACCATGTAATCTGGTTCATGATAGTGAAATGTGGAAGCAATAAATATCAATGAATTTTGTAGTAGTTGATACGAGTTCAACGATCCGGCTTAATATTGTATGAATTTGAAGCTGTGGTATTCAATTCTTCTATAACAAAGAATTTCGCAAAATGAACAAAAATTCTGTTAATACTAGCACTTTGATGGATTAAGATTATCTCAACACCGTCGAGTATTTCATTTTCTACCATGTTTCAACCACTTTATCTAATTAATAGAATTAAACTGTATAAGCAATAAGTTTATGTGTAGTGGATCATCCGAGTTCAAGAGACTAGATTACTTGTGTATGAAATGAAAGCTTTTGTGAGAAAGCCTCTTTCGTGAATGAATGTCTTGTATGAGCACTTCCCCTTTTGTGGATTTGGATTATCTGATCACCGTTACTGTCTTTCACTTCTCATGTTCCTGGTTCATGAGAGTGCAGTGTACAATCAATGAATATCTTTGTAGTGCACACGAGTTTCACGAACTAGATCAGTATTGAATCAATCAAAGGCTTTCAAAAGATATGCTGACATAATAAAAAATGTTAAAGTATGACCAGAAAAGCTCTTACTACTACGACATTGCTGGTTCTGGACTATTTGAAGACTTTGCTGGCATCTCTCTTTCTACAATGTTTTGATACCATGTAATCTGGTTCATGATAGTGAAATGTGGAAGCAATAAATATCAATGAATTTTGTAGTAGTTGATACGAGTTCAACGATCCGGCTTAATATTGTATGAATTTGAAGCTGTGGTATTCAATTCTTCTATAACAAAGAATTTCGCAAAATGAACAAAAATTCTGTTAATACTAGCACTTTGATGGATTAAGATTATCTCAACACCGTCGAGTATTTCATTTTCTACCATGTTTCAACCACTTTATCTAATTAATAGAATTAAACTGTATAAGCAATAAGTTTATGTGTAGTGGATCATCCGAGTTCAAGAGACTAGATTACTTGTGTATGAAATGAAAGCTTTTGTGAGAAAGCCTCTTTCGTGAATGAATGTCTTGTATGAGCACTACCCCTTTGGTGAATTTGGATTATCTGAACACCGTTACTGTCTTTCACTTCTCATGTTACCTGGTTCATGAGTGTGCAGAGCACGATCAATGAATATCTTTGAAGTACACAGGAGGTTCACGAACTAGATCAGTATTGAATCAATTAAAGGCTTTCATAAGATATGATAAAAAATGTCAAAGTATGACCAGAAAAGCTCTTACTACTATGACATTGCTGGTTCTGGACTATCTGAAGAATGTGCTGGCATCTCTCTTTCTACAATGTTTTGATACCATGTAAGCTGGTTCATGATAGTGAAATGTCAAAGCAATGAATATCAATGAATATTGTAGTAGTGGATACGAGTTCAACGATCCGGCTTAATATTGTATGAATTTAAAGCTGTGGTATTCAATTCTTCTATAACAAAGAATTTCGAAAAATGAACAAAAAACTGTTAATACTAGCACTTTGATGGATTAAGATTATCTCAACACCGTCGAGTATTTCATTTTCTACCATCTTTCAACCACTTTACCTAATTATTAGAATTAAACTGTATCAGCAATAAGTTTATGTGTAGTGGAACATCCGAGTTCAAGCGACAAGATTACTTGTGTATGAAATGAGTTTTGTGAGAAAGCCTCTTTCGTGAATGAATGTCTTGTATGAGCAATACCCCTTTGGTGAATTTGGATTATCTTAACACCGTTACTGTGTTTCACTTCTCATGTTACCTGGTTCATGAGAGTGCAGAGCACAATCAATGAATATCTTTGTAGTACACACGAGTTTCACGAACTACATCAGTATTGAATCAATTAAAGGCTTTCATAAGATACGCTGACATATTAAAAATTTCAAAGTATGACCAGAAAAGCTCTTACTACTACGACATTGCTGGTTCTGGACTAACTGAACACTTTTCTGGCATCGCTCTTTCTACAATGTTTTGAAACCATGTAAGCTGGTTCACGATAGTGAAATGTCGAAGCAATGCATATTGTCGAAGTAGATACGACTTTAACCAAATGGCTTGATATTGTATCAATTTGAAGCTTTGGTATGTAATTCTTCTATAACAAAGAATGTCGAAAAATGAACAAAAAATCTGTTAATACTAGCACTTTGATGGATTAAGATTATCTCAACACCGTCGAGTATTTCATTTTCTACCATGTTTCAACCACTTTATCTAATTAATAGAATTAAACTGTATAAGCAATAAGTTTATGTGTAGTGGATCATCCGAGTTCAATAGACTAGATTACTTGTGTATGAAATGAAAGCTTTTGTGAGAAAGCCTCTTTCGTGAATGAATGTCTTGTATGAGCACTACCCCTTTGGTGAATTTGGATTATCTTAACACCGTTACTGTCTTTCACTTCTCATGTTACCTGGTTCATGAGTGTGCAGAGCACGATCAATGAATATCTTTGAAGTACACAGGAGTTTCACGAACTAGATCAGTATTGAATCAATTAAAGGCTTTCATAAGATATGCTGACATAATAAAAAATGTCAAAGTATGACCAGAAAAGCTCTTACTACTACGACATTGCTGGTTCTGGACTATTTGAAGACTTTGCTGGCATCTCTCTTCCTACAATGTTTTCATACCATGTAAGCTGGTTCATGATAGTGAAATGTTGAAGCAATGAATATCAATGAATATTGTAGTAGTGGATACGAGTTCAACGATCCGGCTTAATATTGTATGAATTCAAAGCTGTGGTATTCAAATCTTCAATAACAAAGAACTTCGAAAAATGAACAAAAAATCTGTTAATACTAGCACTTTGATGGATTAAGATTATCTCAACACCGTCGAGTATTTCATTTTCTACCATGTTTCAACCACTTTATCTAATTAATAGAATTAAACTGTATAAGCAATAAGTTTATGTGTAGTGGATCATCCGAGTTCAAGAGACTAGATTACTTGTGTATGAAATGAAAGCTTTTGTGAGAAAGCCTCTTTCGTGGATGAATGTCTTGTATGAGCACTTCCCCTTTTGTGGAATTGGAATATCTGAACACCGTTACTGTCTTTCACTTCTCATGTTCCTGGTTCATGAGAGTGAAGTGTACAATCAATGAATATCTTTGTAGTGCACACGAGTTTCACGAACTAGATCAGTATTGAATCAATTAAAGGCTTTCATAAGATATGCTGACATATTAAAAAATGTCAAAGTATGACCAGAAAAGCTCTTACTACTACGACATTGCTGGTTCTGGACTATTTGAAGACTTTGCTGGCATCTCTCTTTCTACAATGTTTTGATACCATGTAAGCTGGTTCATGATAGTGAAATGTCGAAGCAATGAATATCAATGAATATTGTAGTAGTGGATACGAGTTCAACGATCCGGCTTAATATTGTATCAATTTGAAGCTGTGGTATTCAATTCTGCAATAACAAAGAATTTCGAAAAATGAACAAAAAATCTGTTAATACTAGCACTTTGATGGATTAAGATTATCTCAACACCGTCGAGTATTTCATTTTCTACCATGTTTCAACCACTTTATCTAATTAATAGAATTAAACTGTATAAGCAATAAGTTTATGTGTAGTGGATCATCCGAGTTCAATAGACTAGATTACTTGTGTATGAAATGAAAGCTTTTGTGAGAAAGCCTCTTTCGTGAATGAATGTCTTGTATGAGCACTACCCCTTTGGTGAATTTGGATTATCTTAACACCGTTACTGTCTTTCACTTCTCATGTTACCTGGTTCATGAGAGTGCAGTGTACAATCAATGAATATCTTTGTAGTGCACACGAGTTTCACGAACTAGATCAGTATTGAATCAATCAAAGGCTTTCATAAGATACGCTGACATATTAAAAATGTCAAAGTATGACAAAAAAGGCTCTTACTACTAGGACATTGCTGGTTCTAAACTAACTGAACACTTTTCTGGCATCGCTCTTTCTACAATGTTTTGATACCATGTAAGCTGGTTCATGATAGTGAAATGTCGAAGCAATGAATATCAATGAATATTGTAGTAGTGGATACGAGTTCAACGATCCGGCTTAATATTGTATGAATTTAAAGCTGTGGTATTCAATTCTGCAATAACAAAGAATTTCGAAAAATGAACAAAAAATCTGTTAATACTAGCACTTTGATGGATTAAGATTATCTCAACACCGTCGAGTATTTCATTTTCTACCATGTTTCAACCACTTTATCTAATTAATAGAATTAAACTGTATAAGCAATAAGTTTATGTGTAGTGGATCATCCGAGTTCAAGAGACTAGACTACTTGTGTATGAAATGAAAGCTTTTGTGAGAAAGCCTCTTTCGTGAATGAATGTCTTGTATGAGCACTACCCCTTTGGTGAATTTGGATTATCTTAACACCGTTACTGTGTTTCACTTCTCATGTTACCTGGTTGATGAGTGTGCAGAGCACGATCAATGAATATCTTTGAAGTACACAGGAGTTTCACGAACTAGATCAGTATTGAATCAATTAAAGGCTTTCGTAAGATACGCTGACATATTAAAAATGTCAAAGTATGACAAAAAAGGCTCTTACTACTAGGACATTGCTGGTTCTAAACTAACTGAACACTTTTCTGGCATCGCTCTTTCTACAATGTTTTGATACCATGTAAGCTGGTTCATGATAGTGAAATGTTGAAGCAATGAATATCAATGAATATTGTAGTAGTGGATACGAGTTCAACGATCCGGCTTAATATTGTATGAATTTGAAGCTGTGGTATTCAATTCTTCAATAACAAAGAATTTCGAAAAATGAACAAAAAACTGTTAATACTAGCACTTTGATGGATTAAGATTATCTCAACACCGTCGAGTATTTCATTTTCTACCATGTTTCAACCACTTTATCTAATTAATAGAAATAAACTGTATAAGCAATAAGTTTATGTGTAGTGGATCATCCGAGTTCAAGAGACTAGATTACTTGTGTATGAAATGAAAGCTTTGTGAGAAAGCCTCTTTCGTGAATGAATGTCTTGTATGAGCACTACCCCTTTGGTGAATTTGGATTATCTTAACACCGTTACTGTCTTTCACTTCTCATGTTACCTGGTTGATGAGTGTGCAGAGCACGATCAATGAATATCTTTGAAGTACACAGGAGTTTCACGAACTAGATCAGTATTGAATCAATTAAAGGCTTTCGTAAGATACGCTGACATATTAAAAATGTCAAAGTATGACAAAAAAGGCTCTTACTACTAGGACATTGCTGGTTCTAAACTAACTGAACACTTTTCTGGCATCGCTCTTTCTACAATGTTTTGATACCATGTAAGCTGGTTCATGATAGTGAAATGTTGAAGCAATGAATATCAATGAATATTGTAGTAGTGGATACGAGTTCAACGATCCGGCTTAATATTGTATGAATTTAAAGCTGTGGTATTCAATTCTGCAATAACAAAGAATTTCGAAAAATGAACAAAACATCTGTTAATACTAGCACTTTGATGGATTAAGATTATCTCAACACCGTCGAGTATTTCATTTTCTACCATGTTTCAACCACTTTATCTAATTAATAGAATTAAACTGTATAAGCAATAAGTTTATGTGTAGTGGATCATCCGAGTTCAATAGACTAGATTACTTGTGTATGAAATGAAAGCTTTGTGAGAAAGCCTCTTTCGTGAATGAATGTCTTGTATGAGCACTACCCCTTTGGTGAATTAGGAATATCTTTACACCGTTACTGTATTTCACTTCTCATGTTACCTGGTTCATGAGAGTGCAGTGCATAAGCAATTAATATCTTTGTAGTGCATACGAGTTTCACGAACTAGATTAGTATTGTATCAATTTAAGGCTTTCGTAAGATACGCTGACATTAAAAAAATATCAAAATATGACCAAAAAGGCTCTTACTACTACGACATTGCTTGTTCTAAACGAACTGAACACTTTTCTGGCATCGCTCTTCCTACAATGTTTTCATACCATGTAAGCTGGTTCATGATAGTGGAATGTGGAAGCAATGAATATCAATGAATATTGTAGTAGTGGATACGAGTTCAACGAACCGGCTTAATATTGTATCAATTTAAAGCTGTGGTATCCAATTCTTCTATAACAAAGAATTCGAAAAATGAACAAAAAATCTGGTAAAACAACCACTTTGATGGATTAGGATTATGTCATCACCATGAGTATTTCATTTTCTACCATGTTTCAACCACTTTATCTAATTAATAGAAATAAACTGTATAAGCAATAAGTTTATGTGTAGTGGATCATCCGAGTTCAATAGACTAGATTACTTGTGTATGAAATGAAAGCTTTTGTGAGAAAGCCTCTTTCGTGAATGAATGTCTTGTATGAGCACTTCCCCTTTTGTGGATTTGGATTATCTGATCACCGTTACTGTCTTTCACTTCTCATGTTCCTGGTTCATGAGAGTGCAGTGTACAATCAATGAATATCTTTGTAGTGCACACGAGTTTCACGAACTAGATCAGTATTGAATCAATTAAAGGCTTTCACAAGATATGCTGACATAATAAAAAATGTCAAAGTATGACCAGAAAAGCTCCTACTACTACGACATTGCTGGTTCTGGACTATTTGAAGACTCAGCTGGCATCTCTCTTTCTACAATGTTTTGAAACCATGTAAGCTGGTTCATGATAGTGAAATGTCGAAGCAATGCATATTGTAGAAGTAGATACGACTTTAACCAAATGGCTTAATATTGTATCAATTTGAAGCTTTGGTATGTAATTCTTCTATAACAAAGAATTTCGCAAAATGAACAAAAATTCTTTTAATACTAGCACTTTGATGGATTAAGATTATCTCAACACCGTCGAGTATTTCATTTTCAACCATGTTTCAACCACTTTATCTAATTAATAGAATTAAACTGTATAAGCAATAAGTTTATGTGTAGTGGATCATCCGAGTTCAAGAGACTAGACTACTTGTGTATGAAATGAAAGCTTTGTGAGAAAGCCTCTTTCGTGAATGAATGTCTTGTATGAGCACTACCCCTTTGGTGAATTTGGATTATCTGAACACCGTTACTGTCTTTCACTTCTCATGTTCCTGGTTCATGAGAGTGCAGTGTACAATCAATTGATATCTTTGAAGTACACAGGAGTTTCACGAACTAGATCAGTATTGAATCAATTAAAGGCTTTCATAAGATATGCTGACATTTGAAAAAATGTCAAAGTATGACCAGAAAAGCTCTTACTACTACGACATTGCTGGTTCTGGACTATTTGAAGACTCAGCTGGCATCTCTCTTTCTACAATGTTTTGAAACCATGTAAGCTGGTTCATGATAGTGAAATGTCGAAGCAATGCATATTGTAGAAGTAGATACGACTTTAACCAAATGGCTTAATATTGTATCAATTTGAAGCTTTGGTATGTAATTCTTCTATAACAAAGAATTTCGCAAAATGAACAAAAATTCTTTTAATACTAGCACTTTGATGGATTAAGATTATCTCAACACCGTCGAGTATTTCATTTTCAACCATGTTTCAACCACTTTATCTAATTAATAGAATTAAACTGTATAAGCAATAAGTTTATGTGTAGTGGATCATCCGAGTTCAAGAGACTAGATTACTTGTGTATGAAATGAAAGCTTTGTGAGAAAGCCTCTTTCGTGAATGAATGTCTTGTATGAGCACTACCCCTTTGTCTCAACACCGTCGAGTATTTCATTTTCTACCATGTTTCAACCACTTTATCTAATTAATAGAATTAAACTGTATAAGCAATAAGTTTATGTGTAGTGGATCTTCCGAGTTCAAGAGACTAGATTACTTGTGTATGAAATGAAAGCTTTGTGAGAAAGCCTCTTTCGTGAATGAATGTCTTGTATGAGCACTTCCCCTTTTGTGGATTTGGATTATCTGATCACCGTTACTGTCTTTCACTTCTCATGTTCTGGTTCATGAGAGTGCAGTGTACAATCAATTAATATCTTTGTAGTGCACACGAGTTTCACGAACTAGATTAGTATTGTATCAATTTAAGGCTTTCGTAAGATATGCTGACATTAAAAAAATATCAAAATATGACCAAAAAGGCTCTTACTACTACGACATTGCTTGTTCTAAACGAACTGAACACTTTTCTGGCATCGCTCTTCCTACAATGTTTTGATACCATGTAAGCTGGTTCATGATAGTGAAATGTCGAAGCAATGCATATTGTAGAAGTGGATACGAGTTCAACGAACCGGCTTAATATTGTATCAATTTGAAGCTGTGGTATTCAATTCTTCTATAACAAAGAATTTCGAAAAATGAACAAAAAATCTGGTAATACTACACTTTGATGGATTAGGATTATGTCATCACCATGAGTATTTCATTTTCTACCATGTTTCAACCACTTTATCTAATTAATAGAATTAAACTGTATAAGCAATAAGTTTATGTGTAGTGGATCTTCCGAGTTCAAGAGACTAGACTACTTGTGTATGAAATGAAAGCTTTTGTGAGAAAGCCTCTTTCGTGAATGAATGTCTTGTATGAGCACTTCCCCTTTTGTGGATTTGGATTATCTGATCACCGTTACTGTCTTTCACTTCTCATGTTCCTGGTTCATGAGAGTGCAGTGTACAATCAATTGATATCTTTGAAGTACACAGGAGTTTCACGAACTAGATCAGTATTGAATCAATTAAAGGCTTTCATAAGATATGCTGACATTTGAAAAAATGTCAAAGTATGACCAGAAAAGCTCTTACTACTACGACATTGCTGGTTCTGGACTATTTGAAGACTCAGCTGGCATCTCTCTTTCTACAATGTTTTGAAACCATGTAAGCTGGTTCATGATAGTGAAATGTCGAAGCAATGCATATTGTAGAAGTAGATACGACTTTAACCAAATGGCTTAATATTGTATCAATTTGAAGCTTTGGTATGTAATTCTTCTATAACAAAGAATTTCGCAAAATGAACAAAAATTCTTTTAATACTAGCACTTTGATGGATTAAGATTATCTCAACACCGTCGAGTATTTCATTTTCAACCATGTTTCAACCACTTTATCTAATTAATAGAATTAAACTGTATAAGCAATAAGTTTATGTGTAGTGGATCATCCGAGTTCAAGAGACTAGACTACTTGTGTATGAAATGAAAGCTTTTGTGAGAAAGCCTCTTTCGTGAATGAATGTCTTGTATGAGCACTTCCCCTTTTGTGGATTTGGATTATCTGAACACCGTTACTGTCTTTCACTTCTCATGTTCCTGGTTCATGAGAGTGCAGTGTACAATCAATTGATATCTTTGAAGTACACAGGAGTTTCACGAACTAGATCAGTATTGAATCAATTAAAGGCTTTCATAAGATATGCTGACATTTTAAAAAATGTCAAAGTATGACCAGAAAAGCTCTTACTACTACGACATTGCTGGTTCTGGACTATTTGAAGACTCAGCTGGCATCTCTCTTTCTACAATGTTTTGAAACCATGTAAGCTGGTTCATGATAGTGAAATGTCGAAGCAATGCATATTGTAGAAGTAGATACGACTTTAACCAAATGGCTTGATATTGTATCAATTTGAAGCTTTGGTATGTAATTCTTCTATAACAAAGAATGTCGAAAAATGAACACAAAATCTGTTAATACTAGCACTTTGATGGATTAAGATTATCTCAACACCGTCTAGTATTTCATTTTCTACCATGTTTCAACCACTTTATCTAATTAATAGAATTAAACTGTATAAGCAATAAGTTTATGTGTAGTGGATCATCCGAGTTCAAGACTAGATTACTTGTGTATGAAATGAAAGCTTTTGTGAGAAAGCCTCTTTCGTGAATGAATGTCTTGTATGAGCACTACCCCTTTGGTGAATTAGGAATATCTTTACACCGTTACTGTATTTCACTTCTCATGTTACCTGGTTCATGAGAGTGCAGTGTACAATCAATGAATATCTTTGTAGTGCACACGAGTTTCACGAACTAGATTAGTATTGTATCAATTTAAGGCTTTCGTAAGATACGCTGACATTAAAAAAATTTCAAAGTATGACCAAAAAGGCTCTTACTACTACGACATTGCTGGTTCTAAACTAACTGAACACTTTTCTGGCATCGCTCTTTCTACAATGTTTTGATACCATGTAAGCTGGTTCATGATAGTGAAATGTCGAAGCAATGAATATCAATGAATATTGTAGTAGTGGATACGAGTTCAACGATCCGGCTTAATATTGTATGAATTTGAAGCTGTGGTATTCAATTCTTCTATAACAAAGAATTTCGCAAAATGAACAAAAATTCTTTTAATACTAGCACTTTGATGGATTAAGATTATCTCAACACCGTCGAGTATTTCATTTTCTACCATGTTTCAACCACTTTATCTAATTAATAGAATTAAACTGTATAAGCAATAAGTTTATGTGTAGTGGAACATCCGAGTTCAAGCGACAAGATTACTTGTGTATGAAATGAGTTTTGTGAGAAAGCCTCTTTCGTGAATGAATGTCTTGTATGAGCACTACCCCTTTGGTGAATTTGGATTATCTGAACACCGTGACTGTGTTTCACTTCTCATGTTACCTGGTTCATGAGAGTGCAGTGTACAATCAATTGATATCTTTGAAGTACACACGAGTTTCACGAACTAGATCAGTATTGAATCAATTAAAGGCTTTCATAAGATATGCTGACATTTTAAAAAATGTCAAAGTATGACCAGAAAAGCTCTTACTACTACGACATTGCTGGTTCTGGACTATCTGAAGAATGTGCTGGCATCTCTCTTTCTACAATGTTTTGATACCATGTAAGCTGGTTCATGATAGTGAAATGTCGAAGCAATGCATATTGTAGAAGTAGATACGACTTTAACCAAATGGCTTAATATTGTATCAATTTGAAGCTTTGGTATGTAATTCTTCTATAACAAAGAATGTCGAAAAATGAACACAAAATCTGTTAATACTAGCACTTTGATGGATTAAGATTATCTCAACACCGTCTAGTATTTCATTTTCTACCATGTTTCAACCACTTTATCTAATTAATAGAATTAAACTGTATAAGCAATAAGTTTATGTGTAGTGGATCATCCGAGTTCAAGAGACTAGATTACTTGTGTATGAAATGAAAGCTTTTGTGAGAAAGCCTCTTTCGTGAAGATACGCTGACATTAAAAAAATTTCAAAGTATGACCAAAAAGGCTCTTACTACTACGACATTGCTTGTTCTAAACGAACTGAACACTTTTCTGGCATCGCTCTTCTACAATGTTTTGATACCATGTAAGCTGGTTCATGATAGTGAAATGTCGAAGCAATGAATATCAATGAATATTGTAGTAGTGGATACGAGTTCAACGATCCGGCTTAATATTGTATGAATTTGAAGCTGTGGTATTCAATTCTTCTATAACAAAGAATTTCGCAAAATGAACAAAAATTCTGTTAATACTAGCACTTTGATGGATTAAGATTATCTCAACACCGTCGAGTATTTCATTTTCTACCATGTTTCAACCACTTTATCTAATTAATAGAAATAAACTGTATAAGCAATAAGTTTATGTGTAGTGGATCATCCGAGTTCAAGAGACTAGATTACTTGTGTATGAAATGAAAGCTTTTGTGAGAAAGCCTCTTTCGTGAATGAATGTCTTGTATGAGCACTACCCCTTTGGTGAATTTGGATTATCTGAACACCGTGACTGTGTTTCACTTCTCATGTTACCTGGTTCATGAGAGTGCAGTGTACAATCAATTGATATCTTTGAAGTACACACGAGTTTCACGAACTAGATCAGTATTGAATCAATTAAAGGCTTTCATAAGATATGCTGACATTTTAAAAAATGTCAAAGTATGACCAGAAAAGCTCTTACTACTACGACATTGCTGGTTCTGGACTATTTGAAGACTCAGCTGGCATCTCTCTTTCTACAATGTTTTGAAACCATGTAAGCTGGTTCATGATAGTGAAATGTCGAAGCAATGCATATTGTAGAAGTAGATACGACTTTAACCAAATGGCTTAATATTGTATCAATTTGAAGCTTTGGTATGTAATTCTTCTATAACAAAGAATGTCGAAAAATGAACACAAAATCTGTTAATACTAGCACTTTGATGGATTAAGATTATCTCAACACCGTCTAGTATTTCATTTTCTACCATGTTTCAACCACTTTATCTAATTAATAGAATTAAACTGTATAAGCAATAAGTTTATGTGTAGTGGATCATCCGAGTTCAATAGACTAGATTACTTGTGTATGAAATGAAAGCTTTTGTGAGAAAGCCTCTTTCGTGGATGAATGTCTTGTATGAGCACTTCCCCTTTTGTGGATTTGGATTATCTGATCACCGTTACTGTCTTTCACTTATCTGATCACCGTTACTGTCTTTCACTTCTCATGTTCCTGGTTCATGAGAGTGCAGTGTACAATCAATGAATATCTTTGTAGTGCACACGAGTTTCACGAACTAGATCAGTATTGAATCAATTAAAGGCTTTCATAAGATATGCTGACATAATAAAAAATGTTAAAGTATGACCAGAAAAGCTCTTACTACTACGACATTGCTGGTTCTGGACTATTTGAAGACTTTGCTGGCATCTCTCTTTCTACAATGTTTTGAAACCATGTAAGCTGGTTCACGATAGTGAAATGTCGAAGCAATGCATATTGTAGAAGTAGATACGACTTTAACCAAATGGCTTAATATTGTATCAATTTGAAGCTTTGGTATGTAATTCTTCTATAACAAAGAATTTCGAAAAATGAACAAAAAATCTGTTAATACTAGCACTTTGATGGATTAAGATTATCTCAACACCGACGAGTATTTCATTTTCTACCATGTTTCAACCACTTTATCTAATTAATAGAATTAAACTGTATAAGCAATAAGTTTATGTGTAGTGGATCATCCGAGTTCAAGAGACTAGATTACTTGTGTATGAAATGAAAGCTTTTGTGAGAAAGCCTCTTTCGTGAATGAATGTCTTGTATGAGCACTTCCCCTTTTGTGGATTTGGATTATCTGATCACCGTTACTGTCTTTCACTTCTCATGTTGCTGGTTCATGAGAGTGCAGTGTACAATCAATGAATATCTTTGTAGTGCACACGAGTTTCACGAACTAGATCAGTATTGAATCAATTAAAGGCTTTCACAAGATATGCTGACATAATAAAAAATGTCAAAGTATGACCAGAAAAGCTCCTACTACTACGACATTGCTGGTTTTGGACTAACTGAAGACTTTGCTGGCATCTCTCTTTCTACAATGTTTTGATACCATGTAAGCTGGTTCACGATAGTGAAATGTCGAAGCAATGCATATTGTAGAAGTAGATACGACTTTAACCAAATGGCTTAATATTGTATCAATTTGAAGCTTTGGTATTCAATTCTTCTATAACAAAGAATTTCGAAAAATGAACAAAAAACTGTTAATACTAGCACTTTGATGGATTAAGAATATCTCAACACCGTCGAGTATTTCATTTTCTACCATCTTTCAACCACTTTATCTAATTAATAGAAATAAACTGTATAAGCAATAAGTTTATGTGTAGTGGATCATCCGAGTTCAAGAGACTAGACTACTTGTGTATGAAATGAAAGCTTTTGTGAGAAAGCCTCTTTCGTGAATGAATGTCTTGTATGAGCACTACCCCTTTGGTGAATTTGGATTATCTGAACACCGTTACTGTCTTTCACTTCTCATGTTCCTGGTTCATGAGAGTGAAGTGTACAATCAATGAATATCTTTGTAGTGCACACGAGTTTCACGAACTAGATCAGTATTGAATCAATTAAAGGCTTTCATAAGATATGCTGACATATTAAAAAATGTCAAAGTATGACCAGAAAAGCTCTTACTACTACGACATTGCTGGTTCTGGACTATTTGAAGACTTTGCTGGCATCTCTCTTTCTACAATGTTTTGAAACCATGTAAGCTGGTTCATGATAGTGAAATGTCGAAGCAATGAATATCAATGAATATTGTAGTAGTGGATACGAGTTCAACGATCCGGCTTAATATTGTATCAATTTGAAGCTGTGGTATTCAATTCTGCAATAACAAAGAATTTCGAAAAATGAACAAAAAATCTGTTAATACTAGCACTTTGATGGATTAAGATTATCTCAACACCGTCGAGTATTTCATTTTCTACCATGTTTCAACCACTTTACCTAATTTAGAATTAAACTGTATAAGCAATAAGTTTATGTGTAGTGGATCATCCGAGTTCAAGAGACTAGACTACTTGTGTATGAAATGAAAGCTTTTGTGAGATGAGCACTACCCCTTTGGTGAATTTGGATTATCTTAACACCGTTACTGTCTTTCACTTCTCATGTTACCTGGTTCATGAGAGTGCAGTGTACAATCAATGAATATCTTTGTAGTGCACACGAGTTTCACGAACTAGATCAGTATTGAATCAATCAAAGGCTTTCATAAGATACGCTGACATATTAAAAATGTCAAAGTATGACAAAAAAGGCTCTTACTACTAGGACATTGCTGGTTCTAAACTAACTGAACACTTTTCTGGCATCGCTCTTTCTACAATGTTTTGATACCATGTAAGCTGGTTCATGATAGTGAAATGTCGAAGCAATGAATATCAATGAATATTGTAGTAGTGGATACGAGTTCAACGATCCGGCTTAAAAGAATTCGAAAAATGAACAAAAAATCTGGTAAAACAACCACTTTGATGGATTAGGATTATGTCATCACCATGAGTATTTCATTTTCTACCATGTTTCAACCACTTTATCTAATTAATAGAATTAAACTGTATAAGCAATAAGTTTATGTGTAGTGGATCATCCGAGTTCAATAGACTAGATTACTTGTGTATGAAATGAAAGCTTTGTGAGAAAGCCTCTTTCGTGAATGAATGTCTTGTATGAGCACTACCCCTTTGGTGAATTTGGATTATCTGAACACCGTGACTGTGTTTCACTTCTCATGTTACCTGGTTCATGAGAGTGCAGTGTACAATCAATTGATATCTTTGAAGTACACAGGAGTTTCACGAACTAGATCAGTATTGAATCAATTAAAGGCTTTCATAAGATATGCTGACATAATTAAAAAATGTCAAAGTATGACCAGAAAAGCTCTTACTACTACGACATTGCTGGTTCTGGACTATTTGAAGACTCAGCTGGCATCTCTCTTTCTACAATGTTTTGAAACCATGTAAGCTGGTTCATGATAGTGAAATGTCGAAGCAATGCATATTGTAGAAGTAGATACGACTTTAACCAAATGGCTTAATATTGTATCAATTTGAAGCTTTGGTATGTAATTCTTCTATAACAAAGAATGTCGAAAAATGAACACAAAATCTGTTAATACTAGCACTTTGATGGATTAAGATTATCTCAACACCGTCTAGTATTTCATTTTCTACCATGTTTCAACCACTTTATCTAATTAATAGAATTAAACTGTATAAGCAATAAGTTTATGTGTAGTGGATCATCCGAGTTCAAGAGACTAGACTACTTGTGTATGAAATGAAAGCTTTTGTGAGAAAGCCTCTTTCGTGAATGAATGTCTTGTATGAGCACTACCCCTTTGGTGAATTTGGATTATCTTAACACCGTTACTGTCTTTCACTTCTCATGTTACCTGGTTCATGAGTGTGCAGAGCACGATCAATGAATATCTTTGAAGTACACAGGAGTTTCACGAACTAGATCAGTATTGAATCAATTAAAGGCTTTCACAAGATATGCTGACATAATGAAAAATGTCAAAGTATGACCAGAAAAGCTCCTACTACTACGACATTGCTGGTTTTGGACCAACTGAACCCTTTTCTGGCATCGCTCTTTCTACAATGTTTTGATACCATGTAAGCTGGTTCATGATAGTGAAATGTCGAAGCAATGAATATCAATGAATATTGTAGTAGTGGATACGAGTTCAACGATCCGGCTTAATATTGTATCAATTTGAAGCTGTGGTATCCAATTCTTCTATAACAAAGAATTCGAAAAATGAACAAAAAATCTGGTAAAACAACCACTTTGATGGATTAGGATTATGTCATCACCATGAGTATTTCATTTTCTACCATGTTTCAACCACTTTATCTAATTAATAGAATTAAACTGTATAAGCAATAAGTTTATGTGTAGTGGATCTTCCGAGTTCAAGAGACTAGATTACTTGTGTATGAAATGAAAGCTTTTGTGAGAAAGCCTCTTTCGTGAATGAATGTCGTGTATGAGCACTACCCCTTTGTGGATTTGGATTATCTGATCACCGTTACTGTCTTTCACTTCTCATGTTCCTGGTTCATGAGAGTGCAGTGTACAATCAATGAATATCTTTGTAGTGCACACGAGTTTCACGAACTAGATCAGTATTGAATCAATCAAAGGCTTTCAAAAGATATGCTGACATAATAAAAAATGTTCAAAGTATGACCAGAAAAGCTCTTACTACTACGACATTGCTGGTTCTGGACTATTTGAAGACTTTGCTGGCATCTCTCTTTCTACAATGTTTTGATACCATGTAATCTGGTTCATGATAGTGAAATGTTGAAGCAATGAATATCAATGAATATTGTAGTAGTGGATACGAGTTCAACGAACCGGCTTAATATTGTATCAATTTAAAGCTGTGGTATCCAATTCTTCTATAACAAAGAATTCGAAAAATGAACAAAAAATCTGGTAAAACAACCACTTTGATGGATTAGGATTATGTCATCACCATGAGTATTTCATTTTCTACCATGTTTCAACCACTTTATCTAATTAATAGAATTAAACTGTATAAGCAATAAGTTTATGTGTAGTGGATCATCCGAGTTCAAGAGACTAGATTACTTGTGTATGAAATGAAAGCTTTTGTGAGAAAGCCTCTTTCGTGAATGAATGTCTTGTATGAGCACTTCCCCTTTTGTGGATTTGGATTATCTGATCACCGTTACTGTCTTTCACTTCTCATGTTGCTGGTTCATGAGAGTGCAGTGTACAATCAATGAATATCTTTGTAGTGCACACGAGTTTCACGAACTAGATCAGTATTGAATCAATCAAAGGCTTTCAGAAGATATGCTGACATAATAAAAAATGTTAAAGTATGACCAGAAAAGCTCTTACTACTACGACATTGCTGGTTTTGGACTAACTGAAGACTTTGCTGGCATCTCTCTTTCTACAATGTTTTGAAACCATGTAAGCTGGTTAACGATAGTGAAATGTTGAAGCAATGAATATCAATGAATATTGTAGTAGTGGATACGAGTTCAACGATCCGGCTTAATATTGTATGAATTTAAAGCTGTGGTATTCAATTCTGCAATAACAAAGAATTTCGAAAAATGAACAAAAATCTGTTAATACTAGCACTTTGATGGATTAAGATTATCTCAACACCGTCGAGTATTTCATTTTCTACCATGTTTCAACCACTTTATCTAATTAATAGAATTAAACTGTATAAGCAATAAGTTTATGTGTAGTGGATCATCCGAGTTCAAGAGACTAGATTACTTGTGTATGAAATGAAAGCTTTTGTGAGAAAGCCTCTTTCGTGATGAATGTCTTGTATGAGCACTACCCCTTTGGTGAATTAGGAATATCTTTACACCGTTACTGTATTTCACTTCTCATGTTACCTGGTTCATGAGAGTGCAGTGCATAAGCAATTAATATCTTTGTAGTGCACACGAGTTTCACGAACTAGATTAGTATTGTATCAATTTAAGGCTTTCGTAAGATACGCTGACATTAAAAAAATTTCAAAGTATGACCAAAAAGGCTCTTACTACTACGACATTGCTTGTTCTAAACGAACTGAACACTTTTCTGGCATCGCTCTTCCTACAATGTTTTCATACCATGTAAGCTGGTTCATGATAGTGGAATGTGGAAGCAATGAATATCAATGAATATTGTAGTAGTGGATACGAGTTCAACGAACCGGCTTAATATTGTATCAATTTAAAGCTGTGGTATCCAATTCTTCTATAACAAAGAATTCGAAAAATGAACAAAAAATCTGGTAAAACAACCACTTTGATGGATTAGGATTATGTCATCACCATGAGTATTTCATTTTCTACCATGTTTCAACCACTTTATCTAATTAATAGAATTAAACTGTATAAGCAATAAGTTTATGTGTAGTGGATCATCCGAGTTCAAGAGACTAGATTACTTGTGTATGAAATGAAAGCTTTTGTGAGAAAGCCTCTTTCGTGAATGAATGTCTTGTATGAGCACTACCCCTTTGGTGAATTTGGATTATCTGAACACCGTGACTGTGTTTCACTTCTCATGTTACCTGGTTCATGAGAGTGCAGTGTACAATCAATTGATATCTTTGAAGTACACAGGAGTTTCACGAACTAGATCAGTATTGAATCAATTAAAGGCTTTCATAAGATATGCTGACATATTAAAAAATGTCAAAGTATGACCAGAAAAGCTCTTACTACTACGACATTGCTGGTTCTGGACTATTTGAAGACTCAGCTGGCATCTCTCTTTCTACAATGTTTTGAAACCATGTAAGCTGGTTCATGATAGTGAAATGTCGAAGCAATGCATATTGTAGAAGTAGATACGACTTTAACCAAATGGCTTAATATTGTATCAATTTGAAGCTTTGGTATGTAATTCTTCTATAACAAAGAATTTCGAAAAATGAACAAAAAATCTGTTAATACTAGCACTTTGATGGATTAAGATTATCTCAACACCGTCGAGTATTTCATTTTCAACCATGTTTCAACCACTTTATCTAATTAATAGAATTAAACTGTATAAGCAATAAGTTTATGTGTAGTGGATCATCCGAGTTCAAGAGACTAGACTACTTGTGTATGAAATGAAAGCTTTTGTGAGAAAGCCTCTTTCGTGAATGAATGTCTTGTATGAGCACTACCCCTTTGGTGAATTTGGATTATCTGAACACCGTTACTGTCTTTCACTTCTCATGCTCCTGGTTCATGAGAGTGCAGTGTACAATCAATTGATATCTTTGAAGTACACAGGAGTTTCACGAACTAGATCAGTATTGAATCAATTAAAGGCTTTCATAAGATATGCTGACATTTTAAAAAATGTCAAAGTATGACCAGAAAAGCTCTTACTACTACGACATTGCTGGTTCTGGACTATTTGAAGACTCAGCTGGCATCTCTCTTTCTACAATGTTTTGAAACCATGTAAGCTGGTTCATGATAGTGAAATGTCGAAGCAATGCATATTGTAGAAGTAGATACGACTTTAACCAAATGGCTTAATATTGTATCAATTTGAAGCTTTGGTATGTAATTCTTCTATAACAAAGAATGTCGAAAAATGAACACAAAATCTGTTAATACTAGCACTTTGATGGATTAAGATTATCTCAACACCGTCTAGTATTTCATTTTCTACCATGTTTCAACCACTTTATCTAATTAATAGAATTAAACTGTATAAGCAATAAGTTTATGTGTAGTGGATCATCCGAGTTCAAGAGACTAGACTACTTGTGTATGAAATGAAAGCTTTTGTGAGAAAGCCTCTTTCGTGAATGAATGTCTTGTATGAGCACTACCCCTTTGGTGAATTAGGAATATCTTTACACCGTTACTGTATTTCACTTCTCATGTTACCTGGTTCATGAGAGTGCAGTGCATAAGCAATTAATATCTTTGTAGTGCACACGAGTTTCACGAACTAGATTAGTATTGTATCAATTTAAAGGCTTTCGTAAGATACGCTGACATTAAAAAAATTTCAAAGTATGACCAAAAAGGCTCTTACTACTACGACATTGCTTGTTCTAAACGAACTGAACACTTTTCTGGCATCGCT
The DNA here is from genome assembly GCA_905220665.1 of Albugo candida. Lineage (NCBI taxonomy): Eukaryota > Oomycota > Peronosporomycetes > Albuginales > Albuginaceae > Albugo > Albugo candida. Next base: position 276,733 of record CAJNAR010000191.1, read on the forward strand.
CTTCTACAATGTTTTGATACCATGTAAGCTGGTTCATGATAGTGAAATGTCGAAGCAATGAATATCAATGAATATTGTAGTAGTGGATACGAGTTCAACGATCCGGCTTAATATTGTATGAATTTGAAGCTGTGGTATTCAATTCTTCTATAACAAAGAATTTCGCAAAATGAACAAAAATTCTGTTAATACTAGCACTTTGATGGATTAAGATTATCTCAACACCGTCGAGTATTTCATTTTCTACCATGTTTCAACCACTTTATCTAATTAATAGAATTAAACTGTATAAGCAATAAGTTTATGTGTAGTGGATCATCCGAGTTCAAGAGACTAGATTACTTGTGTATGAAATGAAAGCTTTTGTGAGAAAGCCTCTTTCGTGAATGAATGTCTTGTATGAGCACTACCCCTTTGGTGAATTTGGATTATCTGAACACCGTGACTGTGTTTCACTTCTCATGTTACCTGGTTCATGAGAGTGCAGTGTACAATCAATTGATATCTTTGAAGTACACACGAGTTTCACGAACTAGATCAGTATTGAATCAATTAAAGGCTTTCATAAGATATGCTGACATTTTAAAAAATGTCAAAGTATGACCAGAAAAGCTCTTACTACTACGACATTGCTGGTTCTGGACTATTTGAAGACTTTGCTGGCATCTCTCTTTCTACAATGTTTTGAAACCATGTAAGCTGGTTCATGATAGTGAAATGTCGAAGCAATGCATATTGTAGAAGTAGATACGACTTTAACCAAATGGCTTAATATTGTATCAATTTGAAGCTTTGGTATGTAATTCTTCTATAACAAAGAATGTCGAAAAATGAACACAAAATCTGTTAATACTAGCACTTTGATGGATTAAGATTATCTCAACACCGTCTAGTATTTCATTTTCTACCATGTTTCAACCACTTTATCTAATTAATAGAATTAAACTGTATAAGCAATAAGTTTATGTGTAGTGGATCATCCGAGTTCAATAGACTAGATTACTTGTGTATGAAATGAAAGCTTTTGTGAGAAAGCCTCTTTCGTGGATGAATGTCTTGTATGAGCACTTCCCCTTTTGTGGATTTGGATTATCTGATCACCGTTACTGTCTTTCACTTCTCATGTTCCTGGTTCATGAGAGTGCAGTGTACAATCAATGAATATCTTTGTAGTGCACACGAGTTTCACGAACTAGATCAGTATTGAATCAATCAAAGGCTTTCAGAAGATATGCTGACATAATAAAAAATGTTAAAGTATGACCAGAAAAGCTCTTACTACTACGACATTGCTGGTTCTGGACTATTTGAAGACTCAGCTGGCATCTCTCTTTCTACAATGTTTTGAAACCATGTAAGCTGGTTCACGATAGTGAAATGTCGAAGCAATGCATATTGTAGAAGTAGATACGACTTTAACCAAATGGCTTAATATTGTATCAATTTGAAGCTTTGGTATGTAATTCTTCTATAACAAAGAATTTCGAAAAATGAACAAAAAATCTGTTAATACTAGCACTTTGATGGATTAAGATTATCTCAACACCGACGAGTATTTCATTTTCTACCATGTTTCAACCACTTTATCTAATTAATAGAATTAAACTGTATAAGCAATAAGTTTATGTGTAGTGGATCTTCCGAGTTCAAGAGACTGGATTACTTGTGTATGAAATGAAAGCTTTTGTGAGAAAGCCTCTTTCGTGAATGAATGTCTTGTATGAGCACTTCCCCTTTTGTGGATTTGGATTATCTGATCACCGTTACTGTCTTTCACTTCTCATGTTGCTGGTTCATGAGAGTGCAGTGTACAATCAATGAATATCTTTGTAGTGCACACGAGTTTCACGAACTAGATCAGTATTGAATCAATCAAAGGCTTTCAGAAGATATGCTGACATAATAAAAAATGTTAAAGTATGACCAGAAAAGCTCTTACTACTACGACATTGCTGGTTCTGGACTATTTGAAGACTTTGCTGGCATCTCTCTTTCTACAATGTTTTGATACCATGTAAGCTGGTTCACGATAGTGAAATGTCGAAGCAATGCATATTGTAGAAGTAGATACGACTTTAACCAAATGGCTTAATATTGTATCAATTTGAAGCTTTGGTATGTAATTCTTCTATAACAAAGAATGTCGAAAAATGAACACAAAATCTGTTAATACTAGCACTTTGATGGATTAAGATTATCTCAACACCGTCGAGTATTTCATTTTCTACCATGTTTCAACCACTTTATCTAATTAATAGAATTAAACTGTATAAGCAATAAGTTTATGTGTAGTGGATCTTCCGAGTTCAAGAGACTGGATTACTTGTGTATGAAATGAAAGCTTTTGTGAGAAAGCCTCTTTCGTGAATGAATGTCTTGTATGAGCACTTCCCCTTTTGTGGATTTGGATTATCTGATCACCGTTACTGTCTTTCACTTCTCATGTTGCTGGTTCATGAGAGTGCAGTGTACAATCAATGAATATCTTTGTAGTGCACACGAGTTTCACGAACTAGATCAGTATTGAATCAATCAAAGGCTTTCAGAAGATATGCTGACATAATAAAAAATGTTAAAGTATGACCAGAAAAGCTCTTACTACTACGACATTGCTGGTTCTGGACTATTTGAAGACTTTGCTGGCATCTCTCTTTCTACAATGTTTTGAAACCATGTAAGCTGGTTCACGATAGTGAAATGTCGAAGCAATGCATATTGTAGAAGTAGATACGACTTTAACCAAATGGCTTAATATTGTATCAATTTGAAGCTTTGGTATGTAATTCTTCTATAACAAAGAATGTCGAAAAATGAACAAAAAATCTGTTAATACTAGCACTTTGATGGATTAAGATTATCTCAACACCGTCGAGTATTTCATTTTCAACCATGTTTCAACCACTTTATCTAATTAATAGAATTAAACTGTATAAGCAATAAGTTTATGTGTAGTGGATCATCCGAGTTCAAGACTAGATTACTTGTGTATGAAATGAAAGCTTTTGTGAGAAAGCCTCTTTCGTGAATGAATGTCTTGTATGAGCACTACCCCTTTGGTGAATTTGGATTATCTGACACCGTTACTGTATTTCACTTCTCATGTTACCTGGTTCATGAGAGTGCAGTGTACAATCAATTAATATCTTTGTAGTGCACACGAGTTTCACGAACTAGATCAGTATTGAATCAATTTAAGGCTTTCGTAAGATACGCTGACATTAAAAAAATTTCAAAGTATGACCAAAAAGGCTCTTACTACTACGACATTGCTTGTTCTAAACTAACTGAACACTTTTCTGGCATCGCTCTTTCTACAATGTTTTCATACCATGTAAGCTGGTTCATGATAGTGGAATGTGGAAGCAATGAATATCAATGAATATTGTAGTAGTGGATACGAGTTCAACGAACCGGCTTAATATTGTATCAATTTAAGCTGTGGTATTCAATTCTTCATAACAAAGAATTTCGAAAAATGAACACAAAATCTGTTAATACTAGCACTTTGATGGATTAAGATTATCTCAACACCGTCGAGTATTTCATTTTCAACCATGTTTCAACCACTTTATCTAATTAATAGAATTAAACTGTATAAGCAATAAGTTTATGTGTAGTGGATCATCCGAGTTCAATAGACTAGATTACTTGTGTATGAAATGAAAGCTTTTGTGAGAAAGCCTCTTTCGTGAATGAATGTCTTGTATGAGCACTACCCCTTTGGTGAATTTGGATTATCTGAACACCGTTACTGTGTTTCACTTCTCATGTTACCTGGTTCATGAGAGTGCAGTGTACAATCAATTAATATCTTTGTAGTGCACACGAGTTTCATGAACTAGATCAGTATTGAATCAATTTAAGGCTTTCATAAGATACGCTGACATAATAAAAAATGTCAAAGTATGACCAGAAAAGCTCTTACTACTACGACATTGCTGGTTCTGGACTATTTGAAGACTTTGCTGGCATCTCTCTTTCTACAATGTTTTGAAACCATGTAAGCTGGTTCACGATAGTGAAATGTCGAAGCAATGCATATTGTAGAAGTAGATACGACTTTAACCAAATGGCTTAATATTGTATCAATTTGAAGCTTTGGTATGTAATTCTTCTATAACAAAGAATGTCGAAAAATGAACACAAAATCTGTTAATACTAGCACTTTGATGGATTAAGATTATCTCAACACCGTCGAGTATTTCATTTTCAACCATGTTTCAACCACTTTATCTAATTAATAGAATTAAACTGTATAAGCAATAAGTTTATGTGTAGTGGATCATCCGAGTTCAAGAGACTAGACTACTTGTGTATGAAATGAAAGCTTTTGTGAGAAAGCCTCTTTCGTGAATGAATGTCTTGTATGAGCACTACCCCTTTGGTGAATTTGGATTATCTGAACACCGTTACTGTCTTTCACTTCTCATGTTACCTGGTTCATGAGTGTGCAGAGCACGATCAATGAATATCTTTGAAGTACACAGGAGTTTCACGAACTAGATCAGTATTGAATCAATTAAAGGCTTTCATAAGATATGCTGACATAATAAAAAATGTCAAAGTATGACCAGAAAAGCTCTTACTACTACGACATTGCTGGTTCTGGACTATTTGAAGACTTTGCTGGCATCTCTCTTTCTACAATGTTTTGAAACCATGTAAGCTGGTTCACGATAGTGAAATGTCGAAGCAATGCATATTGTAGAAGTAGATACGACTTTAACCAAATGGCTTAATATTGTATCAATTTGAAGCTTTGGTATGTAATTCTTCTATAACAAAGAATGTCGAAAAATGAACACAAAATCTGTTAATACTAGCACTTTGATGGATTAAGATTATCTCAACACCGTCGAGTATTTCATTTTCAACCATGTTTCAACCACTTTATCTAATTAATAGAATTAAACTGTATAAGCAATAAGTTTATGTGTAGTGGATCATCCGAGTTCAGGAGACTAGATTACTTGTGTATGAAATGAAAGCTTTTGTGAGAAAGCCTCTTTCGTGGATGAATGTCTTGTATGAGCACTACCCCTTTGGTGAATTAGGAATATCTTTACACCGTTACTGTATTTCACTTCTCATGTTACCTGGTTCATGAGAGTGCAGAGCACAATCAATTAATATCTTTGAAGTACACAGGAGTTTCACGAACTAGATCAGTATTGAATCAATTAAAGGCTTTCGTAAGATACGCTGACATATTAAAAATATCACAGTATGACCAAAAAGGCTCTTACTACTACGACATTGCTGGTTCTGAACTAACTGAACACTTTGCTGGCATCACTCTTTCTAAAATGTTTTCATACCATGTAAGCTGGTTCATGATAGTGAAATGTTGAAGCAATGAATATCAAGGAATATTGTAGTAGTGGATACGAGTTCAACGATCCGGCTTAATATTGTATGAATTTGAAGCTGTGGTATTCAATTTTTCAATAACAAAGAATTTCGAAAAATGAACAAAACATCTGTTAATACTCGCACTTTGATGGATTAAGATTATCTCAACACCGTCGACTATTTCATTTTCTACCATGTTTCAACCACTTTATCTAATTAATAGAATTAAACTGTATAAGCAATAGGTTTGTGTGTAGTGGATCTTCCGAGTTCAATAGAATAGATTACTTGTGTATGAAATGAAAGCTTTTGTAATAAAGCCTCTTTCGTGAATGAATTTCTTGTATGAGCACTACCTGTTTGATGGATTTGGAATAGTGAACACCGTGACTGTGTCTCACTTCCTGTGTCTCACTTCCATGTTACCTGATTCAAGATAGTGCAGTGTACAAGTAATGAATATGGTTGTAGTGCAGACGAGTTTCACGAACTAGATCAGTATTGTATCAATTTAAGGATTTCGTTAGATATGCTGACATAATAAAAAATGTCAAAGTATGACCAAAAAAGCTGTTACTACTACGACATTGTTGGTTCTGGACTAATTGAACACTTTGCTGGTATCGCTCTTTCTACAATGTTCTGAAACCATGTAACCGGGTTCATGATGGTGAAGTGTTGAAGCAATGAATACTGTGAAAGTGGATACGAGTTCAACGAACTAGCTTTGATGGTTGACCGTTTTAGAGAAGGCTTTACGTGGATTACAATTTTGACTTACGTAGGGTATTTATAAGTAAAGCCAATTCATCTAACAACTGTACTAAGGACTGCATGAGCTACTGATTCAGTCGCGTGTTACCAAACGTTATCTCTTCTCTGTCAACAACATCAAGAGTATCGGGTGACGCTGTTTCAATCGTGACTACTCAAAATCCGTTCCAACTTTCTTGATTATCCTTTCTGAAAGAAGAAGTCATCAGAACTTGGACAATTACTCACTCGACTGCGGCTTTGATTGAATCGTCTCAATAATATCAATTAGTCGTTATTATAGCTCTGTTCTTAGTTGCCTGAACTGACGAATCAGTGACGAGGTCCTTGATCATTTCTCGGGGCAATGATTTCTGTTATGTATCGTAAACGAGATCTTTGAAAACAGGCTAGTATTTATAGACAGGTACTTATAGTAGCGCTACTTCAGTAAAATCAAGACCAAAATAGGTTGTCGTGAATAAAATCTCAATTATTTCATTCAACGAATATCACATCATAGGAATGCAGGAAGAGTTCAAAAATATACCGACTCATGTTCCAGCAGCGCTGTTTGCTTCTGGGTGGAAAGTTCACCCGCATGGGCAACACTGCTGACTAGCGATGTACTCTTTATAAATTTATACCAGATTCTAAATTCAATAGACCTGAAATTTAAGTTGGCCAGTAAGGGGAAAACAAAAGATAATACTGTATCACTCGACAAGAACGAGTGTGAAACAGACTATACATCTCTTCTGTGTGATTACACTTGAGATGTAACGCCCCCATCCCATTTGCAACACGTCTTCACTCATGGCTTCGATACAAAATCTCTGACTAAGCGAGGACGTGCAATGAACGAATGTAATCCAGAAGCCTATATGCCATAACGGCTTGATGAAATTACGCAACCATGAAAAATGGACAAGTGCATACATGCCATTAAAACCTGAGGGGGAGCAACCCGCGGCAATTAAATCAAGATGAGAGATAGAAGTCTCCCTCTCAATTAATGAAGAGGCTAAAAAGGTATAGCACGATGTTTGCTCCATCAGGAGCACTACGTTTATCTATCAAGTCAACGGACCAATAGTACCAATACAATTCTCTCACTATTCTATCTTTAAAGTGTGGCATCCGACCTTACAATGTCCGCGCATGCTTTATTATTTCTTGATCTACCTTGATGTACCAATTCTTCTAGCATAATATCCTAGCAGCTCATCCCATAGCGAGGTCGCGTCACATCTTCAGCAATAAAAATACAGCGACTTGAAACTACGATAAGGAATCTACCACTTTTTTCGACAAAACCTGATTTGTGTATCAAAACTTCAAAAGAAGCGAAAGTACCATGTCTTCCATTCTGCTAAATCTAGACATGAACGTTATACCAAAACGAATCTTTTCACGGACGAAATTGTAAAACTTTGAAAAGCATATCAGCCAAATCGTAGAAATATGCATAATATATTGCGATATCACAAGTGAGAGATTAGCCCTCGCAGGTGCGCTTCATTTAGCCGTAGTTATCGCATGTAGTGCAGTTGTACGTGGGGTTCTTTTCCAAGGCTTCTGTGGCAGCCTAAGACTTAATTCGCTTCGCCTTCTTAGGCCGGCCTCGCTTCTTTGACACCATGAGGGGATGATAATCTCGAGACGCGCCAATTCATCCTTCATCACGGATTGACTCATCTTCAACAAGGACTCGTAAGCACTACGGTAAACCTACTAGGTCCACGACGCATCGCCAAAATTCTTGAGCAGCGAAGGCTTCTTGACGGATCGAAGGGTCGTATAGAGATGAAAGCATGGCTCTTTTACGTATCCAGAGTAGCCACAAGAACTCGGATCTTCAGAAATATCTAGATTGATAGAACACTCGACAGATAGCTCTCCATCTTTTCTAACCTTGACTACGAAAGATGACAGAAAACTCAGGATGATTTTGATCTTGTAAACGACGAAGACAAAGCGCATGCACTCGGATTCCCTTGTTGCATAAGTCGTTAGTTCCCCCCACCAAAAAAGCCGACATAGCGACGAAATCAACCCACTTGATCCCTATATACGTTTCCACCATCATAAGCTAGTCCAGAACTGGCTTCTCTATACCTCCAAGCAGGAATTTACTCACAGACTACATGTTGTTGCTCGTCATGATCCCAAATCGCGGAAGTGAACTATAAACGGCAGCTCATTTGAGCTTGTCAGCATCGAGTAGCCATAACAGCTCCTTTGAATTGATTTTCATTAAGCCACTGGTTCGCGATTTGAACTACGTAACCGTCAAGAAACTAGTAAGTCCAGTTCTTTCAGTGTTGCATTGTGAAATTCGGTGTTGAAGTTCTCGAGCACGTGACGAGCAGAAACGAATTGAGGGAGTCACCTACCTTCATAATCCTACATCGCCGTAATAAGACCCATTTGACTGCCGGAGATGACAAATTGTGGCACTTCTATAAAGCGTAGCATCAGTTCTAGGAACCATGACCAACTGTCCTTAGTATCGCTTGACACCCAAGCGCATAGAACGTCTAGGCCATAGTTGTGCTATATGAACGTGGCACCTAGATTGATACCGCGATCTGCAAACGCGCGAAGCACATGATTGCCGGACTTGTATACGATGACGAATCGCCAAATTCACGAAACGCGACATGTGCCATGTGTCCGCACTTGTTCATTTCGTGTACGTTTGACAAGATGAACTGATACTGCGTGCGATCTGAAGAATTGTGCTTTTGCTCGGACTCACGCGACAACACAAGTCTGCTACGCCAATCGAAGCCCACCAGCCGTCAGCTTATTCTGCAGCTGGACTGGCTTCAAGACCCTTATCCATAACGAACTGGAGTGTCGAATCAAGCAAAGCGACACAGGAGGACTTGTTACCACGACTAGATTTGGATTGAGCCAAATCAACCCTCGTAGCGTCGCATGTATGCTGCACGAACGTATGAGGCGGCTTAAATCCTCTTCTATACGTAGAAGCGCCTACGAAGCTGCGCTCTTGATCGCCACACAACACTTGTTGAGTCTGTGGTCGCTCGATATGATACGAAACGCCCTTTTAAGTATTTCGTTGTATTAATCACCGCATTTATATGTCGTCGTGACTGTCGTAGCCGCACGTCCGCCCAGTCGCTCGGTGAACAGCCGTTACTTCACTCGTGTGTCTCACCAACGTAGCCGTTGTTGTCGGCAGTCTTCACAGTCGCCAGATTTATATGTACGAAGATAAGGCAGTCAAGATTGTCTAAATATCAGACGTTCTGGTATAGTTTACATATTTTCCAAACTCTGTTAAATACACCACTTCGCACAATACAACACCAGAAAGTATGGTTTGTGTACCACCAAAGTTTCGTTATACATATCAGTTTTATTTACGAAAAGTGGTAGAAAATTTTTACGCCCAGTTGAAAAATTTAAGGGTTGTATATTTTGTGACTACGAGACGCAAATGTGACTTTATGATGCTGTGTAAGAATGGCGGACGCCGTACACTTACCTACAGCCGTGTGTCCGTTAGCAATTATCTTTACGGTACCCAAACTACTCAAATAGGAGCCTCTGAAAAGGTTAGCTGGTTTTTGATGGTCGTTACTGCATTGCATAACATGTGTGATTTATCTACAAAAAAGTGAGATTGATACAACTCGCCAAACGAATAATTTAAATGAATAGTTGATAAAAGCCTAGTCGCTATTTGGATAAGGAGAAAAACCCAAAATAATCGAAATGAGTTGATATCTCGTTTCATAGTGATCATTGAGGTAAGTTGCCTTCGCTCACTTTGCACACTAATTTTTCAAGTTCTTTGGCGAACTTTCGACAAGTCAAAATGTAATTCTTCGAGCCATTGATATTCGGATCCGGACGTTTGTGTAGAAATAAAGGCTCTTCTTTGGTAACTCCAGCGCCCTCCATGCCCATACCTTTTTGTATGCTATTTCAAAATCAGCGCTACGATCAAGTCCACATCATAGAAATTTGTAGATCTCTACCAGGATCTGACGTGTAGGTATCTTTCTTTTTTTCCTAACAAAGGACTTTAATAATCATTTTTTGAGTCTGGTAACAACAGAAGGATGCAGCTTACAATTTTGAAATCCATAAGTGAAAATATTGGCATCATGTCATGATGATATCTGAATTCTCGAGATTCAAACTCTAATAATTCAAATAGAAAAACCACAAAGCATTCTGAGTTAAACGAAGAGAAGATCCATACGTTTCGTATAAGAGCTTAGTCTAGCAAAATTCTACGAGATTAATCATAACGTCATGTTAGAAGACGTAAAAGGGAATCATGCTTTATGGTGAGGTGACTGGACTTTCTTTGTGACAACTGTTTTATCCTCTGAGCTGCTTATTCAGACTTGCATTATTGCGTGGTAGCGAAAATGAAGTGAATCTACGGTCGAATTGAGCCGATTGATCTTTTGCTTCATAAGGAAAGGGAAGTTATGTCTCGATCTCATAGTCATTGAAAGATGACATTGATTCACTCAGTACTAAAGTAAATATGATGGACTTCTGTGCGGGAAAGTTATCCGATTACAAGAATGCGCTTTCTCGAAATGCGAAAGACACGCCTCTTAGTCACAACAATAATCACTAGTACTGTACACTTTACTTGTTTCTTTTTTGAGTACATTCGCAAACTTGTATCGCATTATAGCGTAATATTAAGTTTGCAAACAGTACGGTTTTAACGTATGAAAGCATGCTGGTATTACTAGAGCGCTTGCAATATCGCAAATAGCGGCTTCGTTCTGGTTTCATATCTCGCTGGCTCTACCTTAGACCAGATTGTGCAAACTTTCAGCTTTTTTAGGTTTTCTCAGGTGATGCTACGATTGTTGACAACAATTGTGACGAAATTGTAAAACCGCTTGGCAGCTTGATCATACTCAACGTAGTATATGCTAGATTATTCGATTGGCAACCTCTCTTTAGTAGTGGTATGAACCGGTCATTTGGTATCATCTCATTAGCAACGTACATAGATTCGGATAATCTCCATGAAGGGCTTATCGTAGATCACGTTACACTTTCGAACGAAAACTGCAATAAACTAAGGAAGTCGGTATAGCCACACACCCTTTTGGTATATCGACACACCCTAACTTAAATGAGAAGAGCGGAATCGTTAGACACGCTAAATATCCCTTTAAATTGGAGCCGGTATCGCCACACTCGCTAAATTCTAAATATATCTCAGTTCACGTATGTGTCGCTCCTAACATATGTGATGCTGGACGTTTAAGGGGACGTGGTCTTAGCGCCTAGAAAGTAACCTGCCGATACGTAATCAACAATCCGATTGTAGAGCCGTACTTGATTGCAACGCAATGTATCATTAGTACGAAAACAGAAAGTAGGAATGAAGAAATGGATGTTGATGGTAACGAGATAATTGAGATGGAGCGTTCGTAGTTAGTAAAATATAGTTTATGAAACAACGCGGGATAGGTATTTAGAAAATGGATACAAAAATCATAATAAGCGACGTAATCAAGCACACCAATTAGAGATGTTGATTTCTGACTTGTATCACAGCTAGATTTATTTTAATTTAGGAGGTGTGGCGCTACCGGTCCCCATTAAATTTAGGGGATTTAGGGGGTGGCGCTACCGTTTCCTCATTTAAATTCGATTTCGGGGGTTTAGCGAGTGTGGCGATACCGGCTCCCATTTATTTGGATAGTTAGCGAGTGTAACGATACCGGTGTTCTCACTTAAGCTAAGGTGTGTGGCTATACCGAATCCCTGCATTAATCCGTTAATTCACATTTGAAGTGAAGCCTATCACTGATTGGCTGATTGATTATTTTAGGCCACTACAAAATGTACACACACCCCTGTGCTAAATGTACACCCAACCGATTAATAGCCAATCAAAAGCCTGGAAAAACTTTCTTGCGTCGCGATGCTGTTTGGACGCGCAGTTTTCTTCTGTTACATTCCTTTGTAACAGATTCGTCACTTAGGTGCTGATGTTGCGCCTTCTCACACACTTTTTACAATGACCGTAAATTGTACAGGACACTTATCACTTTGGGGATACAACACCTCCTACTCTTTCTAATTACTGTAATTCGAGTGCATAATAACTCGAGCAATTCTCAATACAGGATAGGAGAAACACCTCGATAGATCGTCTTGTGTCTCTTCACATACTCGTGACGCTGTTCAAGCCAGTCAGCATTGATGAATGTTTTGATCTATCATGAAAGCCTTTTCCTCAAAGCATCGTACACTATGCTTGAACTCGCCTCCGATTAGCTGGCATCTTAACCAAGATCATGTTCTCATAGAGCCACAATCTGAAGTGAATGATCAGTATGTCTGGCTTGAGGAGTCTGAGACAAATGTTCTTTTAGCCTAGGCTGAAGGCTTTCTGATTATAACAATACTTTGACGTGGCACATTTCTCCTACTTGCTGAATTCGGTACATGCTCCTGTGCTATATAGGTTAATTTCATTATTTTGAGTGTATACGAGTCATGCAGACAAATTCTCCCGGTCTTTTACTGGAAGAAACATCTTCTGGCAAAAGATTTAAGCTACGTTTGATGTGTCCGTTTTTGTATTTATAATGTTGCCGCTTAAATGAATGAATGATGTTCGCTACTGCACTAGACGACTTGGGTTGCTGTAACCTAGATTTTTTTAGATATGAAGCCACCGATGTATTCTCTGCTGTAATTAGTCGCATTTTTATTGATTTTATGTGTGCTCAAGACTCTCTCTATGGATGGTACACCACTGCTTTTGTAGCAGGATGCAATTAATCGCTTCTAAAATAAGACAAAAGATCATCTTTGCGACATCAAACGCTTCAGATTAAAGAGTATGACTTCGCCGAAGCGGCTAGTTTCTCTTTCTAAACGCTGCTTTTTTGTTTTTATTGGTTCATGGTCTCGCCCTTGTTACTTAGACAGAGGTGAAACAAATATTTACGCGTCCGAACAGTTTCGCGACGCGAAACTGTTTTCCAGGCTTTTGATTGGCTATTAACCGGTGGGGTGTACATTTAGCAGTGGTCTTTTTTATTTCTTCGGAATCAGCTACTACTGTTGTCCGCAAAAGAAATGTTGAGATCCAGATTAAGGGCGCTGCTGATTACTGCGTTAATTTGCATGCATAAAATATCGCGTAGTATGAACGTACCAGAGCTTTCCGTGCTCTTACCTCTATCAACTTCTATTAGTCAAGATCATGCATCTTGTCACCAATGCCTCGTGATTTCTGCGGGGTTCGAAAAAATATGTTTGCTACAAGTGAAAAATAAATTTCGACTCTACAGGATTGAAAGTTTTTCAGGTATTTTCAGATCTTTTATAACTCATTGTCAGTCTCGAAAGTTGTGTAGCCTTCATGTCAATATACCTGCAAATTTCAATATCGAAGAGCCCAAAATAGCGATTTCTCCACGTAGCACAGATATGGAAAGTTACAAAAGCATGGAGGGAGCCATTTTTGCGCTGATTCACTTGGTGCCATCTTCAATGACGACTCGGAGAGCATTTCAGTTGAAGCCACACTTGCGAAACAAACATGGCTCATTTTTGGAGAAAAAACTTAGCATCCCTTTCTCTTTTGCAGGCAGAATTATGAACAAAAAAAACAGCAATGTGCTAGAGCCAGTAGCAGAAGAACCGTTAAGCTCACTCAATCAGAATAAGGAAGAAAGTGATCCGTCAGTTCGCTGCATGATCCTCATTGGACTTAAAAGCGATGCTGTGTGCCGAGAATGCTTAGCTATGCACAGTAAACGTTTTGCTCTTCGTAGCTATATATTGTTCTATGGCTCAACACTGGCTAAAGCCGAGTTGCTCGTATTTCGCAGCAATCACAACTCAGCCGACATAGAATCCAATTGCCGGAAAAAGTTATGTCGACAGGTTTTTAGTTGGGATAGAAGTGACTGCCAAATTGTGAACTTCATATTTCCAATGCATCGCAACGTATTGAAAGTGCAGGAAAAGACGTATAATTGGTATGAAGAACAATATATTGAAAACACGATGAGTTTGGACAGGATCAAACAGGTACTTGATGTCATTGCCATCGAAAAGATGCAAAGAGCTGGCCAGGGTACTGAAAATTCTCACAATTCAATCACGTTCCCGAGTGCACTTGGATTGCTGCGTTCGAAAAAGGCGCTTTGCCTAAATATCACCGCATCACCAAATAGAAAATGGGACTGTATTAATTGTATCCTGAGAAATGTGGGAGAAGCTCGTTTAGCGATTGTTATGTCAATACGGAATACAATGATTATTACGACTTGTATCAAAAGAAGATTGGAATGTGTCTTGTGCATCAATCTATCGCTGCTTGAACCAGACAAATGTGAACATTATCTTCAAGAATCTGTCATGAACATAGACACATACCCGAAGCCGACCGATAGTCATGTACTTGATCATTCCCTCAGGCATTGTATAGTGCTGTACTATACCCCATCACGTGAAGCCTCTTGTATACGATGCATGAAAATATCTTTATCGACAACGAGAGACCCTTATGTTCTTACAAAAACGTCGTCACTGGTTGATACTTCGAATCTGGATTGCAAAACTAGCAMCATCGTCAATCCAGGAGCTTTCTGRATTGTAACAMTAGGGATAAATGCATTCGATTACAAAAAGKTYCCAACCTTTTCTGCTCCGTTCATGCAGCTATCATATCGGGGGGTTCTTCCCTAGCAATTATATCAACTAATCAAATCAAATTTACGCAAGAAGGAATTCCAATAGGTTTTTGGCCCCCTCAAAAACATCGTGTTGTCATGTCGCAATACAAATCAGGACACACGTCAGAAACATGGCCTGCCTTTCATAATACTATTTTTTTGGTCCAGTTTGAGTATGCTACGTCTACATTTTCCGATTGTATAAATTCTCTGCTTGAACACACCGAAGTATTTTTCGCTTACAGCGCCGAAGCTACCTTATCTGGATATGTTTGGATGCGTCCAGCACCGTCAAATATTCTTCGGATATGTGTCAAGAAAAGTTGCACAAACCTCGGCTACTACGATGACCGAAAACAATTTGAGCGCCCTGCTGGCATACAACACCTAACGAGAGCAGATTTCCGGATACTACCAGGTACATAGAGGTAAAAACCCCATTCGGCCACAAGAAAAATGCAGAGATCCATTTTACAGACAAATAAGTCAACTTTTTTCATGCGAGTTATTTGATCAGAGTTATTTCGTCCATCATACTTATTGACTGGAGAATGATGTTAGATTGGATCGACTCGACTGTACATGTGATAACTTTGACGGTCCAGGTTGGCAGTTCTGAGATATCGAATACGTGCTTTAGCGGCTGTATTTTTTAAATCAAAAGAAACCTTGAAAATTCACTTCTTTTTAAATCCTTCTGATAAAATGATTAAGCTATCGGGCAACAGACACATCTTTGAGATCAAAATGTTTCGACCTGGCGAAATCCCCAAAGCAATCCCTACAGTCGAGTGACGGAACGATACCTGTACATAGTGTAATAGAATTTACCAAGGTGGCAGATGCAGGATTCGATCGGCATAATTACATCTACTAGAAAATTTGTAAGGCATGAAGAAAGCAACCTCAAAGTGCTAGCAGAACAAGCGCGGAAAATGGTGGTCTGCCTACACGATGGCAAATAAGAATACGAAGAATCTAATGGAAAGAGACAAAGAGAAGGGAAACCTTATGCGTCAAAATGAAATAAAGTCGTCAAATTGCATCAATAATTATGAAACGGATGAGAACAAAATGAAGAAACGAATGGCGGCTTCAATCTTTGATGAAACTGGTTGGATGTGGTCAAACCGATGTCAACGCAATAAATAGTGAGAAAAGCGAGTGGAAGGCTTTTGAATCTCTAAAAAAAATCTAAAAGGTTGTTCGACTGGAAATTCTGGGCCAAATGTATAATCGAGCGGAAGATGTTTTAGAGCCCCGCTTATGCGGGAAACAAAATAGATTATAGTGAACATGCTGATGGTGGGCACTACCACAAATTCGAGCATCTTCTACGGCATGATGGAGCATCAATGCTTTTTCCAAAATTTTTTTATGTGGATATGCTCGGCATGCCATACTCATTATAGACATATTCATATCAGCTCAAAATTCCTACAATGCCTTCGCTTTAGTTATAAGCCTCGTCTTGTATCTTCTGAAAAGGCTTCAGCCCTGTAGGTAATTCTTTGGTTGAGGAAAAGAGTTTGGATCTTCCATGTGGGCTTATTGAAATTATGTTATGACCGAACCTGACCCAAATCTATAAGAAAGGATTCTTCTCTCGATTTCGATCACTCGCCGCTTTAAATTTAATGACTGGTTGAAAATGACTCGTGCAACAGTGACAACAGAGAAATTGTTTCCATTGTATTACGCATAAGTTAATACTCTACGTGGGATCAAATTGTATCGAGTTGATATGCTCACTTCTGCCGTGTGCCGGGACAGCGGTCAAGACGACCAGCCTTGATTAGGAGCCAAATGTTCGAATCTTTTCTGTAGTACTTTCACACGACAATCCCTGCGTCTGAACAAGTCTCTATCTTGCAGAGGATTCCTGCTTGTGACAAGATGGCGCTTTATGCAAGTCATGAGATCGAGCACTTTTCCAGCTGAAAGAAATGGCACACATAATCTTTCAACAGAATCTATATACTCTGCACGGCATGTAACAGTACAGGCTACATCATTCCCTAGAAGGGCTCATTTCTAATTGGGAATTATAGATAGGGATTCGTAATTTAGCCCTACCTTTTCTGTTTGGTCTTAATAAATGAAACGGGATAAATACAGAAAAATCACACTCTTATCTTAAATCAGCAGCTAGTTCGCCTACTGATCATCTCACATTCTGCAAAAGAGATTCGCAACAAGTGTAGAGCTTGTAGTGTCTGGATTACTGATGTTACCTAGATAAGTAACATAAATGGAACCCCGCTCTTCCATGTTATTGGCATCATAGCAACACGTAGAAGCTCCACCTTCGCATACTGCATTCTAAGAAACGAGACTTCGGCAGCCTACTTATGAGCAAGGTGCCATGATATAAAAAATTTCCAAGTATATGGCCTACAACATGCAGCACTCATTTTTGTCACAGATCGGGAGCTTGCACAGATGAGAGCGATTTTAGAGACGTATTATAATACATCTTACTTTCTTTGCTTCTGGTATATCAGAAAGAACATCCTGTTAAAGAAAGCGTTCCAAACTCAAGAACCCAGATAAGGATTTAACCAGGCCTTAAATCAACTTGTTGCCACCACAGGCATTTCAGCTTTTGAGAATCACCTCTGAGTAAAACATGCCACTTTCCCTGCAGCTTTTATGAGCTACCTTGAAACAATTTGGCTGGTTTACAAGGAGCGGTTTGTTGCTGCTTTCCTGCATCATAGACGTCATTAGGAGCATGTAACAACATTCCTGGTGGAGAGCGCCAATGTAGCCATATTTACCTGATAGTTCATTCATTTTAGGTGATCTACTCTTAGTGGATTCAGCAATTCTCCTAGCGTGCGAAGGCCAGCTGCTGCCACTGTGCTGCAAATTGCAAATAAGCGGGTTATAGTCAAAATGCAGCTTGTTTTATTATTTATAGAGGTGAGGGGAAAGAATATAGTAGCAGGTCTACGCGCAGCTCATCTGCAGTACCAGGAGCGGCCTAGTGATGACCGAGATTGTCAAGGTTTGTAGACTGTTGCTAAGTGCAAGTGATTGCGACCACCTACTATTAGCTACAACGGACTGGAGCTTCAATACTTGTATGCATGTTGATATCCAAAATTGGCTATCCTTGCGTTCACGCGTTTTTTCATCAAGTGATACCACTATCTGCTCTAATTTTGTTCAGCGTAAGTTGCTGGCACAGCCAGAACCAATTCACGTTAAGGCTGGATTATGCCAATTGGAACTGAGAAGGTATTTAAGGTATTTCTGATGAGTATAAGAATGCTTTCAATCACCGTAAGCATGGCTACTATACTATATCTTGGCAGTCCCAGAGACAAAAATTCGCGGTTCTGTGCAAGTGCGAGGCCATCGAGTTCAACCCAGTGACTTCCAGCAAAGTTTGAGCATTTCACTGTTGTTTTGGATGCTCCTGTTCATCACCGAAGATGTCGGATGTTCCAAAAGACAGGCTTCAATGCCAAAACCCGCCTACAAAAAAGCAGCAGTATCAACAGCTCCAACAACACCTGCAGCAGCAGATTTGAATATAGACTTAGATTATTGTAGTAGAGTACAACGTTTGGAGAAAGCGAAGTTTTTTTTTGTTATTTTTTTGTAATACTCCGTTACACTTATTCAGACCAATCACAGGCTACTATTTTCAATTCATCTATTACTCTATGGAGGGTGGGGGCTGAAACTTCTTTATAAAATATAGGGAACCATCAAAAATCCCATCAGTGCTTTCGGTAAAATCCCCTCAATTGGGTATGATAAGCTCATCTTATGCTTGCATGGTGCTAACGTACGCCTAGTTAAGGGACAATATGATAGCTCTGTCTGCTACTTTTCGGAGTGAACTATTTTGCGCTCAATTTTGCAATCGCTCAGTTCAGTTAGCGTTCGCGTTTGTGCGTGTAGCTCATTGTTGTTAGACTATTTTGCAGATCACGGTTTGTTGATAACACAAAAATATTCTTTCTGTAAACTGCGACCTAGTATTTCACTGTGTACGGGTCATTCATGACCCAAGAACCTTATCTTCTATGAACTTGGTACTTCAAGATGGTTTCCGGGTGATAATGATAGCCTCTTTCGCAGTCGATAATGTTGAATTCTCAGTCTCGGAAAGTAGCCAATCCTGTCGAGACGTCTCGAACAGCAACCAAAAATATCAAACTGAGGGGATTTTAACGGTTTCCAAAATCTATTGTGAATGAAAACAGTATACCAGAACGTTGAAAACTAACATAAATACCAATGATGTGTTCTATCAGTACCGGTGGAAAGGTTGCGCCTTTCTACACCAGCGATAAAATGCGACAAACAGCAAGAACGAAATCAGAGCTACTTCGAGGAAAGAAGTTCTTCTGATAAAATTTAAGCGATGATTGATTTCAAAACTGATTGCAACCGTATATTTCGTGTGGTGGCAAGTGATAAACGGGGTTATAAAGCAGTGCGCACACGACATGGCTGTTTCTTCGTTATGCACTTTGTTTTTTTTTGCAAAGATCAAGCCCTTCAACCGAATTTTCTTTGCTCTCCTTCCAGACATTCGAATCGTAAAAGGTGTTTCGTAGATATGCAGCCAAGAAATAAATGGCTGTAAATCCTGCAATCAGAGATATGATCATGAACTCCGGCGTGAATTGACTACCGTCATGATCCAAAGAAGTTGAAAAACGGACGTATATCCGCCACCCATATAAAGTGTCCACGCAGTTAAAATGTTGCAGCAAGACATCTTCATTCCATCCTACATGGCGGAACGAATGACGGAGCCAATCTTGATATATCAGGTAACGAACATATGCTGCTAAGTATAATTTTTCGAGAAGGCTTGAACGCATATAAGCCGTACAGCGAGCGTGGAGAGTCAGTATATGACATATTTGTGAAGACGTCAGTCGGTTCGATCTCGCATCGGTGGAGAATACAAATAACTGGAGCTGGTTCTTAAAGTTCCTATTCTTCCACCCAGCCAATTCCAGCATTAGTAATGTCGGATAGAGACAAGGAACTCATGTAGGCAATCCAGAGAACGGCGCCAGACACCGCACACTTTTTTGCTGTGTCGGTATTAGATGGAGAATTTCAATAAGAAATACAAGTCGTATATTTCGGCGTGGATATCTGGTCGCTCACGGGCAATAACGCTAGTTTTTACAGAAGTTCGAAGTTTGACTCCAGAAGGCTGGCCGTGAGATTTGATTTATATCTTACTACTATCGTCAGAGAAAACACTTTGACATCAAGCGACGCGGAAGCGGTAAACTGAGTGTTGAATGGAATCCGGAGTCTTTTATCATCGTCTGCCTCATGATAATGGAACGTTACATATCCTGCAAGAGCGCTGAAAAAAATTCAAAAGTGATAGGGTGGGTACTACGAATTCCATATGCATCACTCAGTGTGGATAGAATAATAGCTGCTACGAAGTGGGGCAAAATTGATGAATGCTCGATATGTTGATACATCTTCACAATCCGCTCAAAGGTCGTGTTATTCCGGGGAAGGTTGCAATACAATTACGTGATAAAGTTCTACGATGGTTATGTGGTTATCTGCCTGGAAGATGCTATCTCGCCTTAGATTCAAGAAATTATAGCACTAAAGCTTTGGAAAAAAGTGAGATTTGCAGCCGTTTTTTTTTCTTAAATGAGATCTGAAGAGAAGATAATGCAACTTATGCTAAAAGATGTACGTACAAGTTTTGTGCGAAACGCTTCATCTGTTCAAAAAAAAACAGGAACCCGAAGAAGAGGTCGATTCCATCGCCGCAAGTAACTGAGAAAATGGAAAAGTGCCAAACGAGAAGATGTGGAATGTGCAACCATTTTGACCACAACCGTAGGACCTGTCCTTCTCCCATTGCTTGACAATGAAGAGTTGACGTAAAAAAGCTTCGATGGTGCTACAGCAATGAGAACATTAACTTCGTAACGGAGCGGAAGTTGGATGATAGAGATTATAGTAGACGCTCAGCTTCTTTATCTGCTCCCAGGATACCTTTCCTTGAACGCTGAAAAGCATTGCGTGGATGTCACCGATAAAGTCATAGAAGCTCACAAGAATAATTATTAGGAAAAGCCCAAGGCGACAACGACGATAATAGTCTTAAATGTGACTAGACTGAGATCGAAGATATATCATCTGGGAGATAGGTTGGCTCAAATATCGTATTTAGTGTGGACCCAAACTTGAGTGGAAAGTTTACACGCTACAAAGCTAGCCCGAGGCTATTGGCGCATTCCAAAGAAGCCTCTGGATTCACGTTTATATGCACCGGATCGCTAAAAGGTCTCATTCACAGCATCAGAAATAAGTTTGGAAGTTTTCATGAATAATTCTCTCAAAAGTTTGTTAGGAAGCGTGGGCGCTCTTCTCGTACCACCCTCAGCTTTTGATCTTTTTCCGACTTTTCTTGCTTAAAAACGGCATGTACAAAATCAGAGATATGAGGTTTTCAGCTTGGAAGAATGGCTTTTGGGAATGAACAGCACTCGTTGCTTACTTGGCTTCTTACTGTGAAAATCATCTATCGGCTTCGAAAGAACTGAATGAGCAGTTAGATTATTGCAAAATTAGAATCGCGTCAAAAAGTAGGTTTTGACGGAATAGCATGAAAAATTTCAATGCCGTGCGGATAAAACATATCGAAGTCACCTACATATCCATTGCTGAAGCTGTGCTTGTATTATGGAAGCTCAGGTAAATACGAAGTGCCATACCATGACTTTACACTGTGCAGATTGTATCATATGCGATTCTTGATAATTTTATACTCGAGCAGCGGGTGATACACCCGAATTTAGTTAAAGAGGGAGTCTATGCGTTCCAAAAGCTTTTTACGAAATCACCGAGCTGTCTCTAACCTTGTGGAATGTTTATAATTCTGATAGCTCATCTCGGTCTTCAAAGAACAAGCCGATCATGTGTGAAGTTCATAGGAAAAACCACCTGAGTTTAGTTGCAATCAATCAGGGATTTAAGCTGCTCCAAACTTCGCCATAAAAAGGATGAGCAACGGTTAATATCGCTTTTCCCTTCCCGATCGAGCATTCAAAGTCTTCCTTATATAAAATCCACATTTCATTCACTTGGAAAAACATCACGAAATGGCCCTGAGAGTTCTCGAGAGCCTCGGCATGGATCAAACACTATTTTAGAGCGAGAACAACTCTAGAAATCCAGCCTTGCTAAGTCACCCAGAATACTCTAGGGAAGTTTCAGTAGCGGAATTGTGGCAAATCTCTCTCTCTACATATGTATAAATGAACGATAAAAGGCTTTCTTCGTGGCTGTCTTGTCCATTCTAGAAATCAAGAAGCAGCATGTATCACTATATTAGTAGCAGTAGTATCTCTAAAGTCTGGTTCAGTTTGATTTTAGGCACAATGTTTTCGCTGGCATTTATTTACACTTCAATTACACCGATGAAAACATGTGGGACCAAAGATACCCCTCTACTAGATTCATTACCCGGCTCAATTGACCTTCTACTTCTGCACTATTTTTTTGGCTGATCGCTGTCGATGTAGATCATTATTTCTAACACAGATGAGAAAATAGATTAACAGTGCCTGAAAAGTCCTTCTTCGAATCGGCGCATGTATTCGTGGACACCCTATCCACAAGTAGAAATTGTCACAAATCGTACAGGTAAAAACTTACAAGAGATTTTAGTGCAGATGATGGAATTGACGATAAAACTCTCTGTTCTCATTACTTAAATCTACGATCATCTAATGACTTTCTCTTTACCCCATGTACAAGTATGCTAGCAGTATTCATGAAGACGAAACAAAGACCTCAATCGTAATGTCGAAAAAAGACATACTTTTGTAGCCAGTGCATCTTTCAAATAAAGGTGAGTGATGTGTATACCCCTTCGTTTGTCAGCTAAATTATTTCAAGTTTATCAAGTTCAAGAGCCATTGATCATGGCTCACGGACTCTCATAATTACTACCTCAGTGTCAGATTCATTCCATGACGCTCTCAAAACCAAAGTCAAACGTAATGCTGATCCCCTATTTTGTTTCACCCTTGTAGCAAACATAAACTAAATGATGGTACTATGAGTACTTGCTAGAAAATGTGTTTTCACGCAACTACCGTGAAAAGAGATTGCATCACCATCTCTTCTAGACTTATGGCGACCTGACAGATCACTACATGCTAAGAACGAGGTGTGTGTCCATTTTTCCGTAGCCCGCTCGATGTTTCCTGTATAAATTCAGTAAGAAAAGTCAATTGATTGTCGTTGTAACGAATAAATGATTGGCAGAACCATAGCATAAAACTATTAACAAAACAAAGAAATACGAGTCAAAAAGCACGCAAATACGAGTATTTTGCTCAACGTTATCAAGCGGGTTTTTCATATAGCTACCCAGTACTCGTCATGAATATGTGTAGCATACTGATTCTCTGTCGTAAACAGCGCACTACAAGTTGACCCGCCAGATTGTGCAAAGGAATTAAACTCATTCGCACTAACTCGATGTAAAAGCAACCTGTTACCTCGACCATATCCATTTAACCCCTCTCCTATTGATCTACAACACCTTCGGGAGCTTTTGCATTTCAGAAATTTTCATTTTGAAATTGAGTTTCTCACCGAGATCTGTCGGTCTTATGTCGTATGAAGGATATTTACGAAATTTGCGCTGTATTAAGTATAGGCTTTGAAGGAATTTGAAAAAAGTAAATACAAACACGTGTCCTGATCCGAATCAAGAGTATGTTCCCATGGGTGAATATAGACACGAATTCAAGTCCTTTGCTTTATTACACTTGCAAACTTAATGTGAAGTGTATCTCTCGGAATGGAGGCAATGTAAGTTGTAGAGCACAAGTGGTTTTGCTGAAAACAGCACAGAGAACTTCAAATAAACATAGTTTACAGATATGTGCAACCCGATAGTTCAATTCTGTCGAAACGGCAGGTTTGAAAACGAGTGTGGTTGACGGTGAAGGCTATAATTTACTCCCCTTGTCAGAATAAGATAACAGATTCAAAGTTGTTGACGTGTATTACATTTCCCGGACACATTGTCTAATAAGGCTAATGTGCGTTTAATAACTGAGACATGCTAGCAGCCTCAGAAATAATCGAACATCATTCATGGCATCAGATTTTGAATTGGCTAAGCGTCAGGGTCACATTTAGATATACACCTTCTCTGCCTCATCGCCTGTCGGTACAATTATTTCGTTGCGAAGAATGGAAATCAAGCGTGGGATATAAATATTTGCTTTCACCACCCCCCTATCAGGAGCGTTACGCTTCCCCAACGTTACCACTTCATGAAAATGTTTGCCCGTCATCAATTTAGATACGGACAATTTCATCGTCAGTAATGAAACCAAAGACCGTAACTCTCGTTTTTAAAAGCTTTACGAGATGTATGTATCTTTAATTTTTTTTAGGGTATTGATATCCTCATAACTAGAATTGATATTCCCATAACGCTTTTCTTGAAATAGAATTTTATCATAAATTCAATTACATCATGCCTACTTCAATCATTCCTCCCACAACTTCTTATAAATTTAATCGGAGTATCGATATTTATACAGCTAAAATTGATAACCTCACAACTTTTTTTAAGGGAGCGCATATAATCACACACCCATTAGAAGTATTCTCATTCTCACATCCCTTTAACTATTCGCACCCGCCCCCCCCCAACTCCGGAGCCGATAAAATCATTCCGTATCAATTCTAACAATCACGTAATTAATATAATATAAAACCAATACAATCATTCCGTCGTATCAATTCTACCACTCGTAATAATATTATAATATTCATTGATTTCAATTCTTCAACGACGTTCACTAACATCCACCGCGTATCCACCACAATGCAAAATCTATTAAACGCGTCCTATTCCTGCCTCGAAGTCACGGATAGTGATGTCAATAGCTTTGCTAAACTCTAAGGGTACGCTGTGACTCGCGCTCGCTCAAAGAAAAGCAAAACGGACGAAATGCGAAAGTTTTGGCTGGGATGCGTGCAGCGGCAACGCTAAGGGAAATCGGGAAGCGACCTACGAAACACTTCGACGATCAAAACCGGTTGTACAGGGCAGGCTGCTATTTAACGGGTCCAGGATCCAGAACGCCCAGATTTACGTTAAGAATGGGACCTTGTGGTTACAAACGGCGAACATCATGGACATAATACCGCTACTGATGCCTCGGCCTACACGAGAAACAGAGCGCTTGATTTCGAGCGGGAAAAGTTGGTTGCAAATATGACCAAAGCAGGCGCATCTCTACACGTAGTTCTTGCAACCCTCTGCCATAATGATCCAGGCTGTCTGGCTGTTAGGTAGGATATACAATACAGCAATAATGTGCAGGCCAATCGCAAAGCACACACTTTCAAAATAGACGAATCATATAGTGAGTCTTAGAAGCTGTGGCTATCACTGTGCAATTCCACTGACGAAGAGATCGTCGAGGACCGCTGGAGAAACATTAGGGAAAGAGTGTCGCCTCTTGTGGTACGATATCCCGGTACACGTGGCTCCAACCGCACAGACAACAGTTTGTGAATGCGTGGATTAATAAAGTTGATCATTTTGGTCATGCTGTTAATTCCAGAGTCGAAGGTAGTCCTGTATTTAAAGAAACAATGGATTGCGGTATCCACAGCCAATCTCCACGGTATTTGCGGTAAACAATTTACTTGCTGGGGAGGTATAAAGAATTGAGATTAGCCGGGAAATAAGTGTGGAGGAGATGTTGAGGGTGCCAATACGCTTGCAGGCAGACCTCTTGTCTGTAGTTGTTCGCGAAATCTCGTCATTTGTTCTGTTCAAGGTAATCAATTCGAATCAAGTAAGAGAAATCCTTTCCTTTGTTTTTCTTCGTGCTGAATGTTTGGTATTTTAAGTGCACGGAAAAAACAGCTTGCCATACAACCTGGTCCCCGGACTTTTTGTTCTGGAGCCTTTTGCCAAGTCAATGGAACTACCCTGCGAACATAAGTTGCGGGCGATGATCGAAAAACAACTTCGCTAGCGGTTTCTGACTTTAACCGCCACTAGTGGTTGCGGCAGCCACTTCATTAAGCTCCTGCTCCCATGGGACACGTGTTCAAAACGACAATCGAATCAATTGTGCGTCGTCATGCAGAAATGGATCCGCACCAGAAAAGGCAGCTGCGGACATCATTGGTGGGATTGAATGCTACGGAAAATATCGAAGCTGACGAACCAAATGACGATCGTACACACGGTCGTCCCACTTCACGATCGCAGCGATCAACGCGCCGGAACCCATCCCTTTTTGAGGATGTTATGGCATCAAAGCAACCAAGGCGGAAGAGCAAGAACTACAAACAGGAATGGCATAATAAGCGAACCTGCCCAAACTCTCGTCGAACATCTACTGAGTAGAGAGCTATGCCTCTGAAATTGAGAGCTATTGACAATACTCTCCGCGACTATTATAATTACGTGATTGGTGTAATTGATATGGAATGATTTTATTGGCTCCTGAATTGGGGGGAGGGGGGGTTGAAAATAGTTTAAGGGTGTGTGATTATATGCGCTCCCTTTTTTAAGGAATTATAAAGTGAAGATACCAAGGTTGTATACTATACGTACGGATATCATATTGCACATTTTAATACTAGCAATGGAAAGTGACGACGAGGAACAGCAAACTAATAGCAGCTTCTTCGACAACAGGATTTATGCCAATGAAGAGGATTTCATTCAAGCAGTAATTGAGTGCAACCGAAAGTTGAGCGTTCGTTTCGTGTGGTGTCAAGCGACATACGGCGTTACAGAGCAGTTGGCGCACAACATGGCTTTTTCTTCGTTGTACAGTTTACCTTTTCGCAGACATTCAGCCCTCCAGCAAAGTTTCTTTTGCACACCTGTCAAGTATCCGAATCGTCAAATGTGTCTCATAGATATACAAATGCGAAACAAATTGCTTTAAATCATGCAGATAAATGGCCATAGTCTCCGGTAGGAAAGCGACTCCCGTGATGATAGAAATGAAGTCCCGCCACTATATGAACTGTTCTCACGCACTCAAAGATTTAAAACTTGGGCTATACAGAAGTGATATTGAGGAATACAGCCTTATTCCAACCTACATGGCTGTACTTAACAGTCGAGGCCACGAAGCCAAGCTTGAAATCGTAGATATTGAATTTATGCGGCTGAGTATCACTTTTCGGGAAGGGTTTCAACAATATAAGTCATACAGCACACGTAGGATATCCGTGAACGGCTCAATTATAAACACATAAATCGCTGGGATTCTCCTTGTAGCATGCTTTTGAATGGAGCAACGATATCCAAATTAACGGAGTTGAGCTCGTGTCGTTGGAGAATGAAGGTAAATGGAGCTGGTTTTTGGAATTCCCACTCTCTACCTCAAGCCATCTCCAGCATTCGTGATATCGGATAGAGACAAGGGACTTATGAAAGCTATGCATACATCGGCACCAGACGTCCCACATTTTTCTGCTCCCGACTTTTGATGGAATTTTTTTACAAGAAATACGAGTCCAAGTTATTGAAGATTTTGGCATGAATATTAGATCGCTCACGAATAACGGTGGATTACGAGAAGGCGAATGCAAACATCGCAAATTTGAACATCAGTGCGCTGGTCTGGCTTCAAGATTTTGAGCGTGAGAATTGAACAATAGCTTACTCACCATGTCCAAGATACAACACTTTGACATTAAACAATGGGGAGGCGGTAAACAGCGTGTTGATGGCTTCGGATTATCGACTGCTCGATGGAGATCGAACGTCACATGACGTGCAAGTAGGCTGAAAATATCAGCAAAGTGAAACGCTAGAGAGTACTAACTCCATATGCATCACGAAAGTTTGATAAAACAATGGCCGCTACGAGGCAAGGTGAAACTGATGAATGCTCGACCTGTTGCTTCATCGTCGCAATGCGCTCAGGGGTGGGGAGTATTCCGGTGAGATTTTCAGTTCAATTCCGCGATAAAGTTGTACGATGGTCTTGTGGGTACTCAAAAGAAGTTGGATCACCCTTGCATTCGTCCATTACTAGCTTTAAAGCATACCAGAAAATTTCCCAACATGGTCACGTATTTCCAAGAACCCTGGAAATCATCGATGTTTTTGGTCACCTATCCTAAGAGTTTTGACGATAACATAATGCCAATCGTTTTGAAAAATGTCCTCAGAAGAGGTGTGTGCAACGCTGCATCCATATTTTTGAGCAAAAAAGGGCGCTCAAAGAAGAAGCGGGTTCCATCGCAACAAGCTACTAAGAAAATGAAAGAGCGCCAAACGAGAAGATATGGGGTTGTGCAACCATTTCGGCTAGAATCGTGAGATCTGTGCGAAAAGGCACGCATAATTGTATGTCACATTCTCCTTAACACATAGTGCTATATTGATCAGAGGTTTTCCATCCAAAAGACTGGGTTTTCCTCGCTTTATCCATATGAAAAGTATACAGCCTTGGCCTGTTCATTTTATTTTAGGGTAATGCTATCCCGACCACTTTTTTTTAATTACATTCTTATTAATCATTTTAGATTACATCATGCCTACTTAAATTATTACTCCCATAACTTTTTTGGAACAATAATTAATGGTATTGATATCCCGACAACTTTTTTTTTAATTTATTTATTGGCAATTCAGATTACGTCATGCCTACTTAGATTATTACTCTTACAATTTTTTTTAAAGTAACTAAGTTTACATATTCAACTAATAGGATTCATTTACGTCTAATGCCAAATCTAGTAGATACAGACACCTGCAACTGAGCTAAACACTCATCAGTAATAGACGATGCATTGCCAGTTTGTTAAGGTATGATGCGTCGTAAAGATGCAAAAGTTATTATACACTAACGGCCGAAAATAAAATGTGTTTAGAAAAAATTCTGTGTAGGGAAAATATTCAATTTTTTACAAAAGCTTGTTCTGAATCTAACCTTGTAACGGAATTCCGCAAGACCGCTTGTTATGGCCGACTCCCCGCAGTTGCTGCACCTGCATTTCCCTGTGTCCGATGCTCAAATGCTATGTGTCAAAATTGTCACATGCAACGGCCTATCATAGTTGTAACATTCTAGGTATTAGCCAATCACAAATAATCTCGATTGAAGCTGTTGGAGCAACAACTTAGGGTGTGTATGGATGTAATTAGTTAAAAATGTAATATCATTCATGTATTTTGCAAAAAAGAAAAAGTTGTGAGATTAATAATTTAACTAGGCATGTTGTAATTTAAAAAAGTTGTCGGGATATCAATACCCTTATTTTATTACTATCTTGGTATATTTTTTAGGAGGAATCGCTCGTTGTTCAGCACTCACCTATTCTGTGATGAGCACTCAGCCTCCATAAATTAATATATTATGGCATCTGATTGGTTCAAATAAGTATAATAAAGAATAAAAATCTAAAATAACGAGAATCGTTAATCAGCCCCCATCCTTCAGTAATTGATGAAAATCATTGGTCTGTGAAAGTGCAGTGAAATGAAAACAATAAAATCAAAACAAACTTAGGTACCTGCAAATTTTGTACTACTTAATCTAAGTCTGTATCTAAATCTACTGCTGCAAGTGTTGCTGGTGCTCCTGGTGCTACTGTTACTTCTTGACGGCAGGTTCTGGTATTGTGACCTGACTTTTGGCATTTTCGACATGTTTGGCGATGCACAGGAGAAGCAAATGCAGCGCTTACATGCTAAAACTTCGATGGAAGTCGCTGCGTTGAGCTTGATGGCCTACCACGCGTGCGCACTTGCACAGAATCGTCGCTGGGACTGTCAAGATATAGTCTAGCAGCGCACGCTTACGATGATTAAGAGCATTTTAATACTCATCAGTAACCATCTTTAATGCTTTCTCAATTCCAATTGGCATGGTCCCAGCCTCAATAGGAATTGGCATTGGCTGAACCAGCAACCAATGCTGATCAAAATCATTAACAGATACCAACATTACTTGGTGACAAAAAGCATGGGCGCAAGGATAGCCCATTCTAGATTTCAACAAGCCTACAAGTAAATTGAAGTTGGTTTAGTTGCAGTTCATGGCACTTTGTCGCAATTACTTGCATTTAGTTGCAGTCTACAGATCTTGATAATTTCGGTCATCATTAAGCCACTTCTGGTACTGCCGATGAGATGCGCGCAGACCTGCTACTGAAATCTACCTATGAAAACATGGAACCTAGTTGCATCGTGACTATAGCCCGCTGCTATGAGTTTTGCTGCACAATGATAGCAAGCTGACCTTCGCAGGAAAGGCGAACTGCTGAATTCACTGAGAGTAGATCCACTGCAATGAATGAAATTTCAGATACATATGACTGTTGCCAGCATAATCAGCATGCAATACAACTTACTTGTCGAAACAGCGATCCCTTTTTTAAAGAAACATGGTCGCTCTCCACCCGGGATGTCGTTACATGCCCATAATGACGCTTATTGTACAAGAAAGCAGCAACAAACCACTACTTATAATCCAGCCAAGTTTTCTCAAAGTATCCCATCGAAGCTGCAGGGAAGGTGGCATCCATTACTTAAAGTTGGTTCGGAATTTAGCAATGGCTGTGGCGGCAACAAGTTGGTTTCAGGTTTGGTTAAATTCTTGCCAGTCTTCTGAGGTTTAAAATGCTGTCATTTGCTTGGCAATAATGTTCTTGCTAATATGCCAGCGGTAAAGCAAGCAAGATGCATTGGAAAACGTCCTTAAAAGCGCGCTCATCAGCGTATGCTCCCGATCTGTGACAAAAGAGTGCTGCATGCGGCCACATCCTTGGAATTTTTTTAACATGACGCATTGCCCGTAAGTAGTCTGCCGAAGTCTCGTTCTCCATAAAGCAGTATACAAATGTGAAGGTGCTATTTGTTGCTGTGATGCCAGTAATATGAAGGAGAGGGATTCCATATCTGTTGATTTGTAGGTAGCATCAATAAGTCAGACACGGCCAGCACTGTACTTGTTGCAAATCTACTTTGCAGAAGATGAGATAATCAGCAGGTGATTAGCCGCTGCAGAACATCATACTGAGAGAAGTAGTCACTGGGAGCAAGGCCATCTAATTAAGCTACCAGTAAAGATCGTCCAGCCAGCATCCTGTTGCGTTCTGCATGATGCAAGTTGTAGATATCTTGAGTTGTGGCCATGATATTATTGTTTTGGCGCAGTGAAGTGACAATACGGCTGGGTGCCACACCATAACGACCCAGCATCAAGACTGATTGTCGGCTTTCTTTTGCTAAAAAGCGCACTCTTGGATGCGCATACTAGTGATCAAAGGGAGCATGATTGTGTTCTCCATTGTCAATTTGCACTTGCAATTCACCAGACTTTTATTTCCGTGTGAACAAACACCCAGTACTGCAGCTAAAAGAAACACGTTGGCGAGTACCTACACCCATCACTGGGGAGTTTGATTGCGAGCACGTAAGAATCAAAGCTTTAACTTCTCCATCTGCCTTATTGCCTATCTTTCTTTTGTGTTTGATAACAACAACATAGCCTTGTTGTACTGTAGTGCATGATCATCAATTATCGCCTTCGTCTGTTCAATAGTAGTGAAGGCTAGCTGGGGTGGTTGTGTAAAGCTGTTCATTGTGGTTTCTAGAGGTGATGGAAGCGCAATTTCATTGTTTTCATTTCGTTGCATTTATTCAGACCAATCAGAGGCCACGATTTTCATTAATTTATGAAGGGTGGGGCTGATTGGCGATTCCCGTAATTTTTATTTTTATTTTGTTAAACTTATTTTAAACAACCAAACGCCACTAATCTATTAATTTATGGAGGGTGAGTGCTGATTACAGAAAAGATGAGTGCTGAAAAACTATTTTTTTATACTCCCTTGATATTAATGCCTCATTTTTATCGTGAGCTGAAAATTGAAATTCCAGATTATCAGACAAAATCCTCATCAAGAGAAACAGAAAATAAAATACAAGACCCTGCAATAGCAATGCAACAAATAGGGATTGTGTAGATAATCTGTAACCAACGACATCCAGGGAGCTTAAATCCGGAAGTACTGATATTACGTCCTTAGTTTACCTAACAGTTAATCTAAGCCTTTACAAGCTACCGCATCTTATCTGCACATCCGTTATGTTGAATATCCAACACTCCCCCTCAACATACTTAAACGGATTCCACTTGAGGTATTCGAAGTGTTTTGTCGAAACTGACCTTGTCAAGAAGTCGGCTAGTTGCAGATTCGTTGGGATGTACTCCAATCGGATAACTGCGGATTTAATGTGCCTGATGTCGATATACTTCGCTCGACTCTGTTAACCACTGTCTGTTGCAATTGCGATTGCGCTCTGATTATCCACAAAAATTTGGATAGGCCTGTCGAACTGTTGTTCCATTTCTCGCAATAGCTCTTCACCCATATAATTTCTTGCACGCACACGGACATTGCCATGTATTCAGCTTCAGCTGAGCTAAGCGCAACAGTACTCAATTTGCCGGCTACTAAGTAACCCGCCAATTTAGTAAAACAACTCGAAAAAACAACCTTTTTCACCTCTTTCCTCTCGAAAACAATGGTTCAAGTCGACATATCGACACAACCAAGGGTGCTAGCGTCCACTTGTACTGACGTGGCAACCCTCATGAGTCACCCTGTTTTGGGTGATTGTATGATTGTTGATCAGTCATCACCCCTGTGTGATGACGTGGAAAGTACCCCCACCCCCAGTGTAACGGTACTGGTCAATACCGGTACTACAGGTGTCGGATGTGGTACCGGTGGTACATGCGGTACTATCGTTGCCTCGTCACAGGATGACCCAAAGGCAACTGCAAGTGTGGACGACACTAAAAGTCCCACTTTGGCTGACCTGATCAGGTCACAGGAGTCCTTGCGTAAGGACCAGGCTAGAGCTCGGGCGAAATTTCGCGTGGAGCTTCCAAAGCCTAAAGCCTCGGACATCGAGTCTATTATGCGATTGTATGCTGATGGACAACATCCCGAGTGGTCGGTGTTGGCAGAAAAATTGGAGGCAGCGAAGCCTTTTAAGGTCTCCAAAGCCACCTTTCCCATGATTCTGGAAACAGGTCAAGCGTTGGTGCGTACTCCAAATGGAAAAATCCTGTCTTCCCTTATGAAGGATCATGGGAATCCAGTATTCGAGAGTCTACTGGAGAGCAGAGCCATTGCTCAAGTCTCAAAGATGCCTGGTGGCAATCTTCGAGTGATGGTCTCCACCGAGGATGCTTTTCAACAGCTGGAGTGCCAGCCGATAACCATTCTCGGGTCTCAATACTTTTTTCGGGAGTACGATTCTCTCGAATCCAAATACTATCTGGATATATTTGGAGTGGGCGTGGAGGAAGAACGGATTCCGATTTTACGTTCCCTTCACAGTCTAGGATGTCCAGTAGTCTTTGCTACTTTCCGCGAAACTGTTCCGTGCAAGGGTGTCGTGATGTCGACGTGGAGAGTGTACTTTAGTACTCCTACATGCCCTCCACAGCTGGTCCGCATCGGTAAAGTATGCGAACAAATTGCATACGAAAAGTTGCTTTACCCTGTGCGAGGGAAAAACGCTCCTATCCCATCGGAACGACCACGTTTTGGTCAACGTGGTCCTTATTGCTTGGATTTGTGCGCTATATCAACCACGGGAGCACGGCAACAACAATCGAACAAGCAAAAGAAAAAGCAAAACCACATTCAAAATCAACCGCAACAAAAACCACAACAGCAACCAAAACAAACAAACGCGCCAACGGAGCTCGTGGTGGCACCACAAAAAGTAGTGAAGCCAGTTCTCAGTCAAGAATTGAAAGCGAGGAAACCTGACCGGAAGCTATCCGATCAAATCTCGTTGAAGCTCAACACTCCCCCCACTATCACACCACCAGGAGCACAAGCTTTATTGCAACACACACCTCCCATCCTCCAACTGACCAGTCAGTCATACTCCCAACCACGGGTAGAGCGGGATGGGGATGTATCCATGAAGTTGGCTTGGACGAGTGGAAAACGTAATCGGGTGGAGCCGTTCGACCAAATGGTCTCCAAAGCACCACCTCTTGCGCTTCCAAAACTAGCGACGAGTAACTATTTTTCCGTGCTCGCAACTATGGAGGTGGAGATCGAAGAAGTAACAGCGGTTGCCAATCCAGAGAATGGCAATCGCGTCCAAATCATCCCCGTGAAAGCACGGATGCCAAAAGAGGTGGCCACCTCGAAAGAGGCGGCACACTTTTATCAAAAACGTCATACAACAATCGAGAAATCGGAACGAC
This sequence comes from Albugo candida, assembly GCA_905220665.1. Classification (NCBI taxonomy): domain Eukaryota; phylum Oomycota; class Peronosporomycetes; order Albuginales; family Albuginaceae; genus Albugo; species Albugo candida. Next base: position 310,826 of record CAJNAR010000191.1, read on the forward strand.
CAACCCGAGTTGGTGAAATAGGGGAGCTGATGGAAATCGATTCGAAAAATGCCCTTCACTCACTCCGACCGGACAAGCTGGTTCAAGCGGATTCTTGCATCCCTCATGTGCGGAAGCTAATCCAGTTCTGCACAAATCCGGACAAAATCATCCGAGCGGCACTTGATCATCCGATCACGATGAATGGTGTGCTACTTGCATGTATGGAGTCGAATGATAAAGCTTTGGATGAAGTGGCTCATCTACTTATGATAAATCGCGTTTTTGCAACTCACAATCTCGGCGAAGATGTTACGTTTGCGACGACG